>CM077524.1:39108918-39708918 GCA_039654895.1 Mongoloraphidia duomilia | reverse complement strand
TATTATGCGTCAATGGGGTGGTCGATCATATACCTGTACAAAATCTCAATTATGTCACCAAGCAGTTACGCGAAATTTCGGAGTGTTGTTACGTGGTTTTGCACAGTAGCGTTCAGCGGTTTGGCAGTATCACCGACGCGTTCAGCGGTTTTGATATAAATACAGTTATTGAGTTTGAGAAAAATCGGTAAACAAGGCTTTTGACTAGTTTTTGCATTTTGATTTGTGATTCGCATATATACGTAATTGTAAACCCTGTTTTGCACAATATCTTGTTAAAAGGGTTCAACACATACGTGCACATGGTCTATACACCTAGTGTTTATGTGAGTAAGGCGTAGACCGCTATACTACCGTTAGAACAGGCAGCTGAAGTATACTTACTTACACAGAGGCACAGTATAATGGCATCACAAGGCTCTGGATATCGCGTATCCTAGACCGTAGACGCTGCCCCTATATACAGGATGTCTCGCAGTGTTTTAACCCAACTGCTTAATTATGACATGCCCTGAAAACTTATTTAAAATAGAAACGAACAAATGTTTTTTGCTCAGCCTCATTTAATAGAAGCTCATGATTGTAAATTACAGCCTATCTTATCTTCTAATGTAGGGAGAGATGCCGCACGTTTCGAAAAAATATCATAATTTTGTAAATATTGTATTTTATGATTTTATATTTTAACACAACCTAATCATTTAGCCTTAATTATACACAAAAACAAAATAAAAATTCTGATAAAAATCATACTAAAATAAAAATAATAAAAAACATTGCAAAGCGGCGTCTCTCCTTCACCCTTGGGTGAGACGCCGCACCGAAAAAGGACAGATGCCGCAGTCCCTTTTATGCTGCTTTCCAAATTATTTTTCGTAATTCGTCCCTGGAACATGCATTGCACATGTCTTGATACATTGTGCAAGACTCATGAAGCCATTCTAAGCATTTAATTAAGGCATTCCAACCAATCATCTTTTCTTGTGGTTTTGTGATAATCAAAGTATTCAACGCAAAAATATTTTTTTTCTTTTGTATATTTATTATTTTGGCAATGCTGCTCCACTCATGTAGACTGCTGGTTTTATTTGAGCATGACATGTCAACTTTACTGCAGGGCATGTCTATCCCAAATCATAGTGCGGCAACTATCCTTTTTGTTGGGAGAGACGCCGCATGCAAGGGCGGTGGAGTACAAATGTCAAGTTAGATTATGTTGATTTTAAACGTGTTCACAAGACCCTAAAAGTGCCTCTGAAACCATGAAATGCTGCGAAAATTTCACCCCAGCATTTTTACAGATGTATATAAAACCACTAATAAAATTTCATCACAAAAATTTAGAGATACCTTCGAAAAACTTTAACTTAAATACGCACAAAATCATATTCAACACATGCGACGTATGTGTCAAGATAAGATGAACGAACATACATACTTGTAGCACGATCCATTGGTAAATAGGTAAGTTAATAGCCATGCGGCGTCTCTCCTACCGCGGCATCTCTCCCGCATTTACCCTATATAACAAACTCTAATAGTGAAAATCCGATCGAATCGGTAAAGTAGTCTTTGAGTTAACTGGGAATAAACAAACTGGCAAATATACGAAACATTTTGGGAATATCCATTTTTGGTTAGAATTTTGAAGCGTTTATTTTTTTTGAATAATTTAATTTTACAGTTAAATTTGCAATAATTTAAATTTACAGAAGGCGCACGCCATGGAATTGACGAAATATGGCATGTTGTCGTTGTGATGTAAAATGTCAAACTTCGTAATTCTCATTCGTATTACTAAATATAAGAAACTCGACATATTTCGCACAGTACAAAAATATAATTGAAACTGTTTAGGCAGGTAGTATATGTCGTCAAGTTTTCTTTAGAAAAGCAACTAACGAACATAAACGAAATCAATGGATGCTAACGAGCAAAAACGAATCCGGTCGAGATGAACGTTTATAATACAGTAGGCAGCTTTGAAATCTGCTCGACGCACAGTGGGGCATATGTGCCGAGAAGTTTGTCAAAATTATTGTAACACTTTAGAGCGAAACTACACGGGCGGATTTTCCACGGCGTTTTTAACGCGGCGGATTGCACGTCTACAAACGAGTGAAACTAGACGAACGAAATTTACGTCGCGTTTTTTTTAATTCCGTCGGCGTGAACGAGTTAAACGCTTCTGATTGCGGTGATATCGTCACCGTTACAACACGTTAGAAACGAAAAACATTGTTTAGTTCGGGGCAAACTAGACGAGGCGATGGATCACCGACGGTTGTACAGTCTGGGTAAACTGTTCGACACTGAGAAATTTATATAGTCAGTCGTTTTTTTCCTTCTATTCTTTAAAAAAAATTGCGCATACAACTTCAGCGCAACCTAACACAGTGGTGTCCATTTTGTAACTAACAAAAAGCAGTTGTATTGTTTTGCGTGAATGTGCAGCTTGACGGAAAAAACGCTTTCTGTTTTGATACGTAAAATTCAGCGGAAAACTCCTCGCGAGAAACACGCCGCGAAAATCGCTCTTAAAGCTCGTCTTGTGAAATGACGCTGTGCAGTTACCGTATTTTCATGAATTGTAAATATGGTAACAACACCGATACCGTCGTGAAGTTAAATAAGGTACATGTTCCTTCGGAAGACGAGCATTGATGTGTCTAATCTATATTAAAATTAAAAAATACTTCAAACTAGCAGAGATATTTATTAGAAAATAAGAATAGAAATGTACTGCAGAATTCATGCAAACGGTAGAGAATTCAGTATACAATTATACCAGTCTTCGATTCTTTCAATAAAACAAATTAAAAGTGACAATAAAACAATTTAAAAAGGAATAAAAATCAAAGCTGGAAAATACATTAATAAACGTGAAATCGAATAGTGAATATACAAACTTTTTAATTAATAAAGACGAACTATTAAATTAGCTGTCTTACTAAAACTTTCTTTAGTTCTTCTTCATGTGGCGGTGCTAAAAATGTCCCTGAAAAAATTTTACAAGCTCCCCTTACCAATGATGTCATGGAATATTAGTACGTATTACACAAAACAATGATACATGGTAGCAGTTATATTTTTTAACACATTCTTTATAAATGCTACATTATATCAAAAAAATATTAGTGCATAAACTGTCTGACTTTTTGTAATTCAGCATTAATATTGCTATTTGGTATCGCTATAAACGAAATTTAGCACCTACATAGTAATATCACTTTTTTTCTTACCAAGTTTTTTTCTTCCATACCAATCTTTAAAAAAATTAATTGTAAAACTACGCTAAACACTGATTTAGTAAATAAGCACACTTTACAACACAAACGATGTTTGGATTAAACTGCAGATATATTAAAAATCTTACCCCTGCAGGCACATATCATTTTATTAATATCTGGATGACCGAGCTTTGCTCGGATGAGTTCAAAAAAAATAGTACTTAAAGTTCCCATTTCATCAAAATCGGTAGTCGTTTTTATGAAAAAAAATTACATAGGTACCTATAAGTAGATAATATTATTATACGTCAGTATACGTCATATACTACATAACGTATGTACCTACATATTTTATATAGGTAATATAAAAGTAATATACCTATTTATTTAAATATTAGTTAAAAAAATAACAACAATAAAATCTAAACATAATTATGTAAGTATAATTATGTTTAGATTTTATTGTTGTTATTTTTTTACTTTTCAAATAATTACTGATTATTTTAATAAGTTAAAGATTGACTGTCAGAATAATTTGACATAAATAATGAAAATAGTTTGTTTTTTCCAAAGCCTACTCACCATACGACACTGTTTTATAACGTTAAAAAAACTGTTTTTTAAAATGATAAAATCGATAAGAAAACGAATTTTTCCAAGGATGAGACCTAGCTAGATCGATTTTTTGCCCCCCGAAACCCCTTTTCGGTAAATTTGATCAAAATCGTTAAAGCCGTTTTCGAGAAAATATTTATATAGGTACATATATACAAGATTTGCTCGTTTAATAATATAGGGATTTTATCCACCAAACAATTCTCTGAAAATGCGAATAACATTTGCTTCATTTCTTCCTTGAATTATGCCCCACTGTGCGACTCTGGCGTGCTAGATTCTAGGTGCTACCTACTCTGCTATAATACATACAGTATATATAGAAATACGTACGATAAGTTGGTTGCTTATGTCAAAGAAAACGCTTTTGATAAACCGAGCGTTAAAACACTCTATGCATAAGTGTGAGACGTGATATGCTATGAACAAATTGGGACCGATAACCTCGAGCAGATATCATTATATTATAAACCAGCGGTTCCCAACCTTTTTAGTTGTGCGGACCACTAATTTTGTAAAAAATATTTGAGGCCCACTAACTAAATATACAAGTAAAAACTATAAACACACAAACACAAATTAACACTTGTATACTCGATTATTCCCATCTCGACCCCTGAAGCTCCGATAATATTTATCTTGGCTTAGAATCTCGACCAGCGTTCACGGCCCAGTACCACGCTGCTCGCGGCCCACAAGTAGGCCGCGGCCCATGGTTTGGGAACCGCTGTTATAAACGATCGATGGCAGGTACTTGTACCAATGCTATATGCAGGACGCTTGAAACCACATGAACTTTAAAACACACAAGAATAAACAAAGGCCTTCAACTGCATCGGATAGGTTCTATAACTTGAATAATTTCCTTCATTGATAATAATTGGAAGTCCGCATATTCCAAAACTTTTTTGTTTTTTTGAAGTGAAAACTTCCTTAGGCGCGCTTTGCCTGGGCTGTTAAAAACAGTGATGTGAAACGCACCAGACGGTGACAATCGGGGCTACTCGGCTCAAACACGAACACGTATTTGCAATATGCTGGTAATAGTGTGTAGTTCATAAGTGTGCTAATAGATGATACTTAAAAATTAATACGAGTAAAAAGTCATTTGTAATTCACAAGTGCGCTAACAGATGACACTAAAACATATATTTTGTAGTTCACAAGTGTGCTTAACAGATGGCACTAAAACTTAATATTATCGTTAAGGTATTATATTCATTAAATGTATAGGCCGATTTTAATATATTTATGATTAAACTGTGTGATTAAAAAATTATATATATATTTTAAAATTAGAAAATCTGAAGTTTTCACTTCTGTCGTGTAGTCATAAGCGCACACCCATTTTTTTGTCGATTCTTTTTTTTTTTTGTTCCTAACTGTTAAAGGTTTCTTTAAAACCGTTTTGTACTATAAGTGGATTTTTTCTAGTCGAGTCGTGTAATTTAATAGTGCTCTATTTCGAGTTAAGTATAGTACGGAGAGAAAATTGTACTTATAAAAAAACATTAACATATAAGTTATATGTGACAGCGACTCGACTAATGTTAATGTTGTTAAAGACAATAATATAATATTTTAAAAATCGATATTGTACATTGATTATTGAATAATATTGGTTAGAGTTTGCTGACCATATTAGATAGCACTTTTCACCAGTGCCATTTTTGACAGAAACTTTTACCTGATCGTAGCGATGGCATCTAGCAGACGACTGAAATGAAATAAATGTAATCCTAACACGATCGTAACCGGATTAAAAGTAACATATAATTTAAGCTGAAGGTAACAGTAGATAATATGTCAAGTTTAATCAAAATCAGCACAGCTGTTTTTGAATGACAAACAGACAGATTATGAAAACCTTTTTCCTATATCTAGATGTTATATAAAATACCCAAAAGCACGCAAGAAATCGAAGTTACAGACACACGTCTCGTTACTATTTTATATTATTCTCAGTCCAAGCAAAAATAATACCATTTTAATCTATAAGTTTTATTAAGATGTACAATTTTATGTATTTTATGTATGACATATTCAATGGCTTTGGCCTTTGCTGAATAAATTCTATCTATCTATCTATTAGTTTTGATAGTAGATAGTAGAGTGTAGTCCGCACTATTACTCTTGTAAGTACCTAAGTCATTAACAAACAAGACTCTGTTTCTGAAGGAAACGGATGAGATGTGATCACAGAATTTTCTCGTAGCGAAGAGAAACCATCACAAACACTTTTCCAATCATTAACGATCCGCCCACCTGCAGTTCTCTGTCTTCTCGCGTAGTTTCTTTACACGGGATAGGCTATAATCGTCAGTTCGTCAATCTCCTTTGATCGGGACTTTCTTCTCTTCGGCTGGGTACAATTACCTAATGCGCTTACGTCTCTAACCAGGTTGGGTCGTCATTTCAAATATTCTCGAAATACTGCCTGTTCACAAACTATGTAATAGTCCTAAAAATATTTTTATTTGTTATGTTTAATACAACATTTTTACGAACAATAATAATCGATACGATATTGATGAATTATATGGTGGAAGTACGGGTAATATATGGTGGTAAACGGGTATAATAAATTGTTGAAATGTAAGTATCTGACTTGATTTTTTTGTCTGACATTTTAAATTTTGAAAATTTAAGTCATTCAAACTAGCATAATATATACCCAACCATTAGCGCGTCGACGTACATGATTGATTATTGTGTTTAGGTTCGTGTCTCGGTGGCGAAACTTTCTTTAATTTTTTTTTAAATTTTGAGAGTATCTGATAAAAAATGCGTACGATCATAAAGAGAATAAGAGAATTTACCTACACAGTAAGCAAAAAAAAAATATGTTAGCTGCCATTTAAAAACAATACGATAAGATAAGATAAGATAAAAAGATTTATTAAGCTAATTGTTATATACAGGTGTTTACATAATTATAGTGCTGGTACCAAAAAACCACCCAGGACATTTAATGTTTCGTAATTTATGTTTACATAATGGTATGCTTGTTTAAACTCTTGTTTTTATTTATATGGAAAAAAGTTGTAACAAAACCCATCCTACAAAACAATACGATGTATTATTAAGTATATCAAAGCTGGATGACGCCACAAATCTGCAAATAGCGTCAAAATATGTGCAAAAATTTAAATCAAGTGACGTATCCAAAGATTTCTCCTGCAACTTTGTATTTGTTAGTATAATATCTAATATAGGTACAGTGTTCGTGTCCAGGATATTTTAAATATGGAAATTAGTTCACGGGAATTAGGACAAAATGAAATAACGATCAAACTACTATTACAAATGCAACGTTTCGTCTTTTTTATTTGGACTTTTTCAGTCAACTTAATACAGTAATCGTATTTCAATATTTAAATAATCATACATAAGAGAATAACAAAATTAATATAAAAATTAATTAACCAATATAAAATTAATTTTTATAATTTTCAAATTAATTTTGTTATTCTCTCATGTATGATTATTTAAATTTTGAAATATTATTAAGTTGATTGAAAAATTCCAAATAAAAGAGACGAACCGTTGCAATCGTAATGACAGTTTGATAGTTGTTTCATTTTGTCCTAATTCCCGTGAACTAATTTCCGTATATCTAATATGCTTATTCCAAACTGTGACAATATGTGAATTCCTTACATTTTTAACATTTAATATTTTAGAAGATGAGTCCTATAGTATTGAATAATGCAAACGTGTTTTTACTTCCCACCTCTACTATGGTAGGGAAGTAATGGATTTAGTCCGAAAAAAATATTTCGAGATTTTAACAGATCTTCACGTTTTGAGACCCTAGCAATCGTTTAAGATCATTTTCTGACTGATGTCTGTATGTGTGTGTGTGTGTGTGTGTGTGTATGTGTGTGTGTATGTGTGTGTGTGTGTGTGGTCAATTTTTCGCCTTCGATATCTTAAGAACGGAACAACATACGGGCATGCCGATTGTTCTATTGTGTTTATCAGCCTTTAACTTAGATCTGATTAGATTTTGAGTCAAATCGGTTCAGTGGATCCTGAGATATTCAAAAAAACGTTCTCAATGTCACGTATTAACATAGGTAAAAAAAAATATAAATGAATTCTAGATGTTATAATATGAAAAAAATGTAAATATTTTTTTTCTCTAAAATGTATAGTTTTCGAGAAAAAAAATATTTTACTAAAAAAAAAATAAAAATTGTACGTAAATCAAGGTAACCATGATTTTTGTAATATTAAGCTAGCCATCAGTAGATCACCAAACAAAAAAGAGGGCCATGCTTTTTTCAAAGAATAAAAATTAAATTGTGTTTTAAAGACCACCAACAGCTAAGGTTATTTGGGCCTAGTCAAAGAATAAAAAAAAAGAGTGTTTATTTTTTGCAAATATTTACTAGGTGGGAAGTATAGGACTGGTCATCAGTCGAATTTTTCTTTTTGTGTCTATAGTTTTACCTAAAAAATCTTACTACAGTCGGCAGCGTCTCAATATTCATGTATGGTATTCTTGTAAGTGTTGCTGTAAAGAAATAATTACTGAAATCTTCTGAGTTTCGAAGACAAAGATGCTATACCTATTTGCATTCATTGTATCATGTTTTCTTTCTCATACACTTTATACAGACGTTTCCTCTGAACTCAGATTTCGCTTCGTTTAATCTTATACTACTAATTCCATTACATGGCTTAGATTTATTCCTAAATTTATTTGCGAATTTATTATTAACGCTGGCATTTGTTGGTATGCTGAAAGCTTTCACTAATTAATGCTCATATTAATGACGGCTATTCGTATTTTCACTTTTTGATTATTGTTTTTTCTTTTGTTTCAGGTGAGTGATATCAGTTTTGTTTGACAAACTGTACATCGTGTTGAGACACACAAATCAAGGTAAAAATCTACTGTATTAGTGTCAAAATAGTTGAGATAGAAGTTTTAATAAATTTGTAAGGATATTATCGTTTTGTTAACGGATTATTGATCAATTTTTGGTCAACTATCTTTAATCTGACGCTATTATGTTCTTTGGAATTTTTAAAATAAAGAATTGTTATTATTATTATTATTATAAAACTGGAACTGGTGTAATTTTCTAGCTAAAATCGAAACATTTCCACGTGTAAAGTTAATTCGATTTTTTACGGTCACTGTCGAGCATTTATCATAATTACAATCATTATTTTTAACGTTATCTAAAGGACAGTGTGGTGTAACGGTTAGCGTAGCAGGCCTTTGGATCACACTGTCGTGGGTTCGAATCCCACCTCCGCTCATGGATGTTTTGTGATGTCATTTAGTCGTAAGTTATTTGTTATTTGATTCGATGTAATTAAAAGACGCCAATGACCTAAGTTGTCGACGCGTCTATAATCTACAATAAATAAATAAAAATTAACGTTACCACGTCTTTGTAACTGTCATTGTTGCTGTTAAATTTACTAATTTTAATTTAACATTCGTTGTTCAAATCTTTAACAAAAATTAACACTCATAACACGTCATCTGAAATTAAGAAGTTCAGGAAAATATTCAGAAATTTTTAATATTGTCCCAAAATTTCTAATTAGGTATCTTTTAATGATGACCTTTTGAGGACGAAACGAGTCATGATTTTAATTTATATTATGTTATGTATTTTTGTGTCTTACTAAATATTTGTCGTGGAAGATATCCAAGTTAGCCATACATATTATTTGAATGTAACATCTTTAAACGTAATATGATAGGTAGAATTAATGTATAGGCAAATTAAATCTCGCAATTACGTTATTATGTATATTTTTCCGAAAATATGTATTTAAATATAACAATTTTAATTGATTCTCCATAGAAAAATTAATTCATGATACAAAAGGTTAAATGCTCCTCCGGTAAGAACAGTACAAAAATTAGCATTCATATGTCTGTCAGTTGTTATTAGTAGGCAAAAAGTTTACATTAACGCGTTACTGGTGCTAGATAAATTAATTTAAAGTTAGATCACAGCCCTGAACTGCAAATTGCAATGAACTTCTATCCCGTGTCAGTTGTTGGTGCTTATACCTATTTAATGCTATGAAATCTATCAGCATTACATTGAAAACTGATCATAAATTTTAATTGAAGTTATAATTGATTCTGTAGATGAGGCAGGCGGATTATTCTACTTTCTGCAATTAAATTGTGCTTTGATCTCACGAAAGTGGAATGATATAAAGGAGCTCCACTAGATGAATGATTTCATCGAAAAGAATCGTTCCACTACGGAAAATCTGTACGGTCTTCTTCTTTTTTTTTATTATTTCTTGTTTAGATACCAGATATATAAGTTGAATTTAATTGAATATTGTATACCTAAGGCAGGTTTCACTATCGACAAGAAATTTTAAATATTGGTAGATTTATATTTAACTTGTTTGGAAACAGAAAATTGAATGTTCACATTTATTAAAAAAACAGTTCAAGTTATCAGAAAATGTTGTAAACGTCCGTACAATCTTTTCAAAAGTCAAACAAATTTTTAAGATGATACGGGGGCTTGAAAATAGCCGAGAGTGTAGCAATGCTGTTGTTTACATGACGTTGCTATGGTTCCTCTATTACAAGTCCCCAATTCCCGGGTTCTAGCCCGAGAGCCGGTAAAAGTGTCCATTGGATTTTCAATTTATTATTAAAAAAAAAAAATAATGAATTGGAAATATGAATTGGTGCTAGGTCCAAAGAACCTTAGCTGTTGGTGGTCTTTAAAAACACAATTATTAAGATGATACGGCTCTTCGAATTTTAAAGTATTATTTTATAATAGTTTGATGAATTGTCTACAGATATATATAAAAGAAATAAAATAAAATATATATTTTTTGTGAAAACGATCAAATATTTTAAGCTACTTTTTAGGGTTCCGTAGTCAAATGACAAAAACGGAACCCTTATAATTTCGTCCTGTCCGTCCGTCCGTATGTCACAGCCATTTTACTCGGAGACTATTGGCACTATATAAGTAGATGAAATTTGGAAAATAGGTGTTTTCTCTGAACCACTATACAATGACATTGTGAGATTACGAAAAAAAATCAGGGGTGGCATATTGTAAAACACCATTTTAGTAAAATATAAAAATAAAATTAACGTATACAAAATGGCAAAATACTTCTCTTGTTTACAACTTTTACATTTATTTCTGTATTAAATAGTCACTGATGTCTGGCCATTAGTATAGAACCCAAATTAAAGAGATACAAGATTTTATTGCTACAGCACAATATAGTCTTCACCTTGTACATGTCGCTTTAATGACCAAGCTAAGTGTAAGTCGTTTTATATTAAAATGTCTTCGTGCAGCTACAATTCTTTGTGTAATTTCATAATTATTCAGTGCCGGTGCCATGAATGGCGGGATCGAGGGGGAGAGGGTAACCTAAACGGTAGCGGAGAAACGGGGAAGCACCTACATTGTATCTGCACAGCACTCGTGATTCCAGACAAAAGCTAACGATGCTGATTAATCGAACAGAACGCATAAGGCCGCGCTTTACAATGTTAATTGGGAATGTTTCATTGTTATTTTACTGTGCAGGAATGGCACACAGAAAAGGGGTGCATAATTCCAATTAAATTTTAAAGTCATGTATAAATTTGTAGCTACTTATTTTTTTTTGTGCAATGAAAATATATAACGTATAATTGTTTTTGGAGTGAAAACTTCCTTAGGCGCGTTAGGCACTCTTTGCCTGGGTATAGTGAAATAAAGTGAACCGCTCGCATTCGCACGTCCGAAGGTGACGCTCGCTGAATCGGGGTTACTCGGCTCAAACACGAACACGTATTAGCTGCAGTATGCCGGTAATACTAACGTCTCGGGACTGGTCACTCTCTTACAACTGTGCCCGGCAGTATATTATAAAAACGCCACGCTACACAGCTAAGTAAGCAGCGTCTTTGCTTTGTATGCATAGGAAACTCGGTTCGAAACCTGATGGCACCGTAGAATTTTTGACGTATTTTTTTCTTAATTCTACATGATATTTATTTATATATTTTTTAATTTTTGTTATATTCTTTCTTTGACAATAATTATAATTTTTTTGAAATCAAGATGGAATAAAGTAAAAATATAATTTTAGTATTTTAGTAATAAATTATTTTTAGTTCATAAATTCGCTAATAGATGACACCAAAAAGTATTTTTTGATAAACACTCAGTTGTAGTTTATGATTTTAATTAAATATCACTCACGGATTCGTTCGTGTGAACGTCGATTTTTCCCATTTCCCAAAGATTTAGCAAATCTGTGAGAATTGGGGAAAATCTGGTTTTAACGGGAACCCTGTTTTAACCAAACCAGAGCTATGATTAAATAATAATACCCTATGGTCTATACTTTACGTTTATGTACTATGAATCGATTAATATTACCATTGAGACGAGTTTAACCATTTTTCTTTGTCTTAAGAGAGACGAAATCGAAATTAAATGGTGGGGACGAGAAACGATCTTTTGAAAATCTCGACAAAATTATGGAAAATTAGAAGTAATTGTAGAATCAGTTGTATTATCAAAAACAAAAAAAAAAACGTCGTCGCTTTAGAAGACAATAAAACAAAAACATTGGAATTTATTTATTATAAAAAATAAAAATCAATCGAAAGTATGAATAGGTCTAAATAATCCTGGCAGTTGGTGGAACGTAACCATGAGTCTGCAGTAATTAAAACTGTGAAATAAGTATAATAAAATAAGTTTTGAGTAAGTTTTTTATGGTATCCTCCAATTTTGTATAAAACTCAAGGCGTACTTATTAAGCGAAGAAAAATATAAAAAATCTTCTTCTGGAAGTTTAATAAAAAAAATCCAATTTCCTGCTTTTTCTTCCCTTTTCTTGTGCGTCCCCAGGGCATCGTAAACTACAGATGATAAATACTATTTCTACAGAATTTAAAACCTATAAGTTGCTACGCCCTCTTGTTAATAATTAACAAAAAAATAATTTATTAGTGATAAAACTAATTATCTTTTTTTTTTATAATGCTAACTTTAAAAATGATCGAGTTTATTTTCGACACACTGATTTCAGGCCTTTGATTTGTTGAATAATTTCCGATTTTTCATTGTTCTCCGTGTATGTCGCAGCCATCTGCTGTAACAAGCCAATATTTCAAAAATGAATACTTTTTTAACTCTTAGTTACATTGTATAGTGTAGGCTCTTATATAACAGAGTAAATTTCGTGATCCTTCTAGCGATTGCGAACTATTTAGAAGGCAGCACAATATACTAGGGTCGTCCGATATATATATTTTTTTATTTGGAATCTACATTACAAATACCTAGAATATAAAAAAAAAATTAGAAAATTTTTCGGAAGCTTTTTTTACAATAAAAAAATTCCCAATGTAATGTCTTTGTATGGGTGGAAATATGCCCATACAAAGACGTAAAATGCAGCCATGACTGACTAGATCTACTGTGTCACGCCCACTGGTCTGTCAAATTGAGAGCAAACCACTAGACAGATAATTTATATCTCATCTCTTTCTGTAGATAAAAAAGTGTATTCTATATCATCGTATATGGCGATCTAGATACTCAGCGTTTAAAATGTGCATTTCTGTAATTCTTGATTGCAATTAAGAGGAAGAATATAAGAACGAAAAAATAGACTTACATTATTTATGTATGCGGAATAATATGCACTGTTCAAAATTTTGATACGTGGGACGACCCTATTATAAAATAAATACGTACCTATATGTATACTATACATACGAATAAATTAATTTCAATTTGAGGTTAAGTAGTCCATACTCGTACTTACGGTTTGTTCTTAGCGGTTAGTCATTGATAATTGTTTGATTAATTATTTTTGAAAATGGTTTTTTCATTCCTATTACAGTGTGCAATTTCTTATAAAGCTAATTTTTATTAGTAATAATTGTTGAATTTTCATTGGACATTTTGTTGATGTTCTGCTGTATTTCACAAAATATCGAACGTCACTTGACATAATAAACTATCTAGAAATGTTGGCTTTTTAATGAAGTATATTCGAATTAAAAACTTTCATCTTTTTATGAACCGTCCAGACATTTTATAAAATGTCCAATTACACGAGATATCCGCGACATATATATTAAACGTAACATATTAACTGTCTAGAAATGTTGACCTTCTGAATTACACAATCGAACAACGTTTCATGAACTGTCTAGATATCTCATTAATTGTCCAGATAACTTCGACGCATATATTATTGAACGATGTTTATTCTAAACAAACATTTCGTGTCATTATGTGTACAAATTCAAACACCATATATTTTAATTAAGTTCTTTTGATTGCGCCGTTTTGTATATATTTAGTGAAAACACAGCAACATTCAATATACGCGTGTTGCCAAACATCAGCCATTATTTAAATTAAATATAAAAATGTTAATGTAATCACGTGTTGTCAATTATGATGTATGGAAATATACCTGTGTGTGTGTGTGTTTGTATGAACGGTGACGATTGTATGTTGACTGTCCACACGTTTTGTTATTAACGAGAGGGAGAAACCAGGGGTGCATTTTCGAAAACAACTTGTATTTTTATTTTATTTATTGTATATAATAGACGCTCGACAACCGAGGTAATTGGCGCCTAATTAACAAATTACGTTGAATTAAAACGACCTATTACAAAACATCTATGAACGGAGGTGGGATTGGAACCGACGACAATCGGATCCAAAGACCAGAACGCTAAAATTGATTTTTTTTTAGAATTATTTTAAATAAACGTAATAGTCATTACTGGAAAAACACAAACAAATTATTTAAAAAAAATTCGACTGATGACCAGTCCTATACTTCCCACCTAGTAAATATTTGCAAAAAATAGACACTCTTTTTTTATTCTTTGAAAAAAAGCATGGAACTCTTTTTTGTTTAGTGATCTACTGATGGCTAGCTTAATATAGCAAAAATCATGGTTACCTTGATTAACGTACAATATTTATTTTTTTTGTAGAATATTTTTTTCATATTATAACATCTAGAATTCATTTATATTTTTTTACCTATGTTAATACGTGACATTGAGAACGTTTTTTTTAATATCTCAGGATCCACTGAACCGATTTGACTCAAAATCTAATCAGATCTAAGTTAAAGGCTGATAAACACAACAGAACAATCGGCATGGCCGTATGTTGTTCCCTTCTTACGATATCGAATGCGAAAAATTGACCACATACACACACACACATACAGACATCAGTCAGAAAATGATCTTTAACGATTGCTAGGGTCTGAAAACGTGAAGATTTGTTAAAATCTCGAAGTATTTTTTTCGGACTAAATCCATTAAGTACCTAATGGATTTAGTCCGAAAAAAATACTTCGAGATTTTAACAAATCTTCACGTTTTCAGACCCTAGCAATCGTTAAAGATCAGAGTAGAGGTGGGAAGTAAAAAATTGTTTTCAATTTTTAGTGGCAAAAAATATATTTCTTAATCGAAAATCATGTGTCTTAATAGTAGGTACAATCGATTTAATAATTATTTATTGGTTACTACTTTGGAATTTTCCGCCCGTACGATTTTCTTAAAAATCAAGATTTATTATCGTGATATTTTTGATTGTAAATCAGTTCATGTTTTCGCACCGAATATGCTCAGTGTTCACCGACCTGTTCCCAGGTTCTGATTTGAAAGAATTTATTGAATTTTCAACTTATTATTAAAAATACTAATAAATCGAAAATATAAATTGGCATTAAACCCAAGTAATCCTTGCAGATGATAGTTCAGAAAGAAGATGGCTGTGCCAAGAATTTCTTTGAGTGTATCACTTCAAGCATACATGATGAAAGGATTTATTCTACTTGCGTGATTTGAAACAAGAACTATTATTGGCTTACCGTTTAACACAAAACAAATTCTCACACTGTATAATTTTTAATTAACAGCCCTGCACACATCTCTACATTCGTTAAATTATAAATATATTCATGTTCGACAATCTGTCGCATTTTGTTGAATAATTTAAAAAGTTAACATTTTTTTCAGTTCGTTAGCTTGCCTTTTTGCACCACTAAACTTTTACAATATGTATCCGAAACACAATAAAGTTCTTTGAATTAATATGTTGCGCTCAGAAAATTTTACTCTTTTAAATAATAGGTACAAATTTGGTAAACGCACTGTGGTTTTGTTCCACTTAGGTATGCTTTTTTTCTATTTTTTTTTTTGTATTTCCACAAATTGATCAGCGGTTCTTAAACTGTGATCTGTAGAGTCCCAGATGTCCGCGACGCCTGCTCAAGGTTCGCCAAAGCTCTAGGATGTTTTCTCAAATTTTATACAGCAAACGAAACTGAAAAAGTTTTCAGTTTCGTTTGCTGTATAAAATTTGAGAAAACATCCTAGAGCTTTGATATATATAATTAATATTTTCAGTATATAGTAGTGTTGACCCAATGAATGTTAATAATTGAAGGAAGGTTTGGTTGAGGGTCAAAAATAACGAAGCTTTACCAAAATATCGCTTGTGGCCAACGTTTCGAAATATTTAATTTCATCTTCAGGGCCTCAAGCCAGTCAAACAACTTACCGTTATTTGACTGGCTTGAGACCCTGAAGATGAAATTAAATATTTCGAAACGTTGGCCAAAAGCAATATTTTGGTAAAGCTTCGTTATTTTTGACCCTCAACCAAACCTTCCTTCAATTATTTATAATTAATATTAATTATAATAAAATAATTAGTAATTAATATTAATTTTCATAAATATTGTTATTTTTATGTATGTACTTGAAAAAGTCTAAATCTATAGACGAAACGTCGTACAATTAATTTAATAAATTAAATATTTTCTCCACTATCCTGCGATTTTTCTTTTTTTTATTATAATCACGATGGACACGATTTCTAATATAAATATTAATTATTATTTATTAATTTCAGTTTTGAATTTTTTAGAAATTTATTTTTTTTATTCTAATTATATATACTATAAAATTGTCGTAGAAGTGTTGTGGGAGTTAATGTGTATGAAAATCGATAAAAAAATTCATTCTGATGTAAATGCTCATCATTCAGAAAATATTTTCCCTTATGGAAAACATCATCATCACCTTTCATAGCGGCATTTTTATATAAACAGGCAATATAATTGCAAAACATTTCTCTGCTGACGTAACAGAAAAACGTAGTAATAAACACAGTGCTGTTTGTTCGTTGTTTACATACAAGGTGTATTATATGAACAGTTTTTCCTTTTAGATTAATTCTTGATGACAGCCCAGAGTATTTAAAATATTTTTTCTCCTACCTAGGCCGAAAGTTTGTACTTTCGTCCCTACCAAGCGGGAACAAAGTCGCTCTTTATTCCCGTGGTACGGACAAGTGCGCGTGCGCAATAGTACTTATGCCGGCTCTCACGCACCTACTTCTGTCTGCTACACATTAAAATTATTTTTTAATAATTATTTTTTTATAATTTTAATAATTTTTTTTTTTTCAATTTTGCGAACTTTTGGCCTGGCAGGAGAAAAAATAGTATGCGCAACACGGAAGGAAATTACTACATCCTTCCCGCATATTTTCCACCCTCGACTTCGGCTCGGGTGGCAATTTTATACGCGGGAGGAAATGTAGCACTTTCCTCACTTGTGGCACAACGTACTATATTTCATATTGCGAAATCACAAAAGCCGCAGGGTGTAAAATTTCAGAAAAGAAAATATTTCTAAGTATAAATCCAACTCAAGATAAAACTAATTTTCAATTTTTTTCATTTGCGTTATTTTTGAAGTTACATTTTTCAACCTTAATACAATACAGTCTATTGTATAGGTGTTAACTCTGGCGTTGCTCGGGGTAACTTTCTTAGCGTGATTCCGATTTTAAAATGGCCAGTGTCAAAATAAAGTGATAGTAGTTGAATGTTAAGCTATGGGCTTATCGAAGAATTTCCACATGATTTTTTTCCTTTTTAGTATACATTTTTATAAAAGCTTGTAAAAAAAATAATAAGCATTTATTGACACTTTATGTAGGTAAGTGTTCACAGACACTCCGTATGATGTAATTCCCGTGCATTAACGGTGTAGTCTGTATCTACATTATAATACATATACCGGGATACACTGCAGAGACTGTAATGTCGGGATGAATATTGTAGACGCAGGCTTGGTATTTGCATGTACAAACGGTGTCAGAATTGAAATCTTTAATCTGACCCATTTTTCGTTTTAGACGTTTTTTCGGATCGTAAGCTTATTTTACAAACATTTGAAGAGTGTAGTAGATAAAAGATCAAGATCAAAAGTTTTCAACATTAATTAGTTAACCTTGGGGTAGTTGCCTACCCTTTAATGTATTTTCGACATATTAAAATTGAAATCAATTTTTGAATAAGAATTCAATTCGATGACGAACGAACTGGCAATGCTAATTAGATCCTTATAAAAAATATTGTATTGTCATCTAAACCAGTGTTTCTCAACCTTCGGGTCGCGAATTAATATTGGGTCGCGTTAAATATTTTATGGGTCGCAAAGGAACTGGTGAAATACCGAAATAAAAATATAATTATCTTATTTGAAAAGAAAACATTTCGGAAATTAACAAAAAATTAACAAAAGAGGTTAAACCATGCTGACGATATACTACCTTTTTTATTTTATATTATAAAATAATCATCAATATCGGCTCACAAATAGAGGAGAAATCGGAGACCATACATTCATACATAAATTTAAAAAACATATACTGTAAAAAATGGATGTAAAAATACTTTGAAAGTTAAGGTAGAGTTCGCTCGATTTTCTAAGTGATTTTACATTATTATTTATTTTTACACAGAAAACTTTATAAAAACTTGAACTTTTACTGTAAAGTTAAACAAATTTGTGATTTTTACATAAAGTAAATTAAAATTACATAATTTGTGTAATATTCCAATAAAGTGTGTAAAAATTACAAAATAAAATGTATAGTTACATACAGGGTGAGTTCGACCACCCGTATCAGTCGTTTTTTTCGAAAACGGTTAGTCGTAGAGAGTTGTGTCAAAAATTTGTATCATAAAAGCCCTAATAAAGAATCGAATGGTGATAATTTTTTTTTCCGGGAAGGTCGGCTTCCCTATTAGTTTGCTCCAGAATGTCCGGAACTCCGGAATTATAAATGTAACGATAGGTCGAAAGTGGTATTGTTGAAAAGATCTTTAAAAAATAAGCAAGTTTTGTAGGAAATTTTTTTTTATTACTGCCACCCCTGTTAAGTAATATTTGTTTGAAATTACTATATTAAAATGTCATAATAACGAACTTTTTAAAAGTCCGCATTTAAAATCTAGTTACCTATCTATCGATCATTAAACACTGAAGAAGTACACTCACAATATAACCAGAAGAGCTCAGTAGTATGTACCTATTAAAGAGTAAATGGAAGACAGTTTGAACACTTGTGACAATGCCTAAGGTTGCTAGATTTTTAATGCCGACTTCGATCGTTATTATGAAATTTTGATTTAATAATTTCAAACGATTGTTACTTAACAGGGGTGGCAGTAATTAAATAATTTTTCCTACAAAACTTGCCTATTTTTTAAAGAGCTTTTCAACAGCACCACTTTCAACCTATCGTGCTTTCTAAAATTCCGGAGTTTTGAACGTATAATTAATTTATATTTATACTTATAGAAATTTACAGGGGTGGCAGTAATAAAAAAAATGTTCCTACAAAACTTGCTAATTTTTTAAAGATCTTTTCAACAATACCACTTTCGACCTATCGTTACATTTATAATTCCGGAGTTCCGGACATTCTGGAGCAAACTAATAGGGAAGCCGACCTTCCCGGAAAAAAAAATTATCACCATTCGATTCTTTATTAGGGCTTTTATAATACAAATTTTTGACACAACTCTCTACGACTAACCGTTTTCGAAAAAAACGACTGATACAGGTGGTCGAACTCACCCTGTATATAAAATAGATTAATACAAAACAAATTAATGTAAAATTAGTAACCACGCACGCGCAATGTGTTTTTATGGAATCCACGCGATGTGGCGATACCTGTTTGCGACGCCATTGTCTCTTTGTGTGCCTATTACCAGATTAATCGCTGGCTACAAATGGATCATCGATTAATCTATGTAATCGGCCTTCTCATTTCTTACAGTGTAGGTCCCGAAAATAGAACATCCTTCTTTTTTAAAGTCGGTTAAAAATGAATCGTCGTCGTGTGTTCAGTTTTGTTGTCCAAGTGTATTTCCTCTACCTTCCATAATATTATACACAGTAGTGTGTGTGTGTGTACTGTGTTGGTATGGTATCTTGGTGGTGACGTGGTGTTGGCGGTGGGACGACGGCACAGTGCGATTTCACAATTTGCATTCATTATCGTCCGACAGACAGACATTGAAGTTGAACACTGTTAACGATTCTTACTTATCAGTTGCAACGACGACTCCACATCACCGCACCGCTTCTCTGGTCTCGTCATAGCACTTTGCTACAGTATTATCGTTATAATGTGGCTTCACAACCAGATATTTATTCAGTACTTAGTTTTTGCCCGCTGCTTCGCTCACGTTAATGCTGATTTTAACAAATAACTTTTTTAATTGACCGCACTGTAAGAAATGAGAAGGCCGATTACATAGATTATCGATGGTCCATTTGTAGCCAGCGATTAATCTGGTAATAGACACATAAAGGGACAATGGCGTCGCAAACAGGTATCGCCTGCACATCGCGTAGATTCCATAAAAACACATTGCGCATGCGTGGTTACTAATTTTACATTAATTTGTTTTGTATTCATCCATTTTATATATGTAACTATACATTTTATTTTGTAATTTTTACACACTTTATTGGAATATTACATAAATTATGTAATTTTAATTTACTTTATGTAAAAATCACAAATTTTTTACAGTAAAAGTCCAAGTTTTTATGAAGTTTTCTGTGTAAAAATAAATAATAATGTAAAATCACTTAGAAAATCGAGCGAATTCTACCCTAACTTTCAAAGTATTTTTACATCCATTTTTTATAGTGCGGAGCGATGATACATTACGAACTAACTTCAAAGTAATTTATAAACAAGGTTAAATTATCCCTGACATTTTACAACCATTGTCGTCTGCTATCTCGGTTAAAAGTAAATAATCATAATGTCGATATTAAATTATTTCCAAAAATTTTGAAAATATGTTCCTTAATATGTAATTAATTTTTTTTTATATTCTCACCAAAGTTATTAGGCACGCATTAGATAAGATACTGTAAATTATAGACGCTTGGAGGTCATAGCACTTGTAAGTTTTTTTTTCAATTAACGCACTCCTATAAATAATAATAATTTTTGATGTGAAACATCTTATGTCGGGCTGTGAACAGCCGCGTGAGGGGAAATATGCAACGAAATGTTTGGTCCGCTCCTTCGCTGCTGTTCTCCCCACCACTGCGGCACTCTCTCTCTCTCTTAGCTCAGGCGTGCACTGTAATACACGCGGTGTTACAGTGCAGTATACAGGATTACGTCAGCATAACAGTTAGTTGCTGCTTTTGAAAAAATATATACTACTACATAGAGAATACCACCGAGTTCAATAACGTTTTCTTTGATGTTTCACATCTGTCGGGGGTCCCAAGACCCACACCCTTTTTTTCATTTGTGTTGACCAATTATACATGTATCTATAGGTACAGTGAGAAAAAAATAAACTTTAAAAAGAATCAAATAAAGTAGTTTCCCAATTTCTAAAAAGCTTTCGGTATATATTTTTTACCTTTTATTAAATTTCATTTTATTTAATACTAAACTATAGTCAGTACTTTTTTACATAAATATTAAATATAAAACGTCAGTTTAAGTACTGCAAACGGTGTTTGTTTCTGTAAAGTAACAATTCGAATGGGAAGTTTATTTTACTACAAATCCCTCTTCCCCTCTCATCTTATTCACCACTTGCATGCGAGTTGTAAGATAGAGAAACAAGTAACTGTGGTTTAAACTTCTGTAAGGTAGGAATGTTATACTTACTGTCTTTATTTAAACATATTGCAGTCGCTTTTACACTAACCACAACTATATTAACATCTAAATTCATTACAACTAATGCTTCTGTCAGTACACGAACATAACTAAGGTAAGTACGCATAATAATAAAATAAACAAATAATGTAAACCAATTTTTTCGCTCTTATATTCTTCCTCTTAGGCCCGTATTCACCGAGCCTAGTTAGTCATTTATTCCGTTGATTTATTCCCCTGGTAACTCTTACTCGGAATAAATAGCGATAATTCAATTCACCAAACGTAGTTAAGATTACTGCAGATATAAATCGTGAGAATAACTATTCTGCCCAATTTCAAGGGAATAAATATTTATTCGCCTAGTAAAATAGGGTGGGCACGAAATGCACACATTACTTTATGACCAGGCGACCTTTTTAGGTAAATATTAATTCCATATCTTACAGGTAAAGGCTTTTGTAGTAAAATAAAACAAAATGTCCAAGGTGTATGGTATAAATTAATTTTTTACCTGAAGTTAGGTACTATTCTATCGAATGAATTGCTTGGTGAATTGAAAGTTAATTTTATTCCAAGGAATAAATTTATTCTAAGATTAGTAACTTCTATCTTTAACAGTGTTCGGTGAATACGGACCTTAATTGCAAACAAGAATTAAAGAAATATATGTTTTTTAAACGCTGAGCATAAACCGCCATACGTTGACGTAGAAAACTGACACACTTCTTATCTATAGAAAGAGACAGATCAGTGGGCGTGGCACAGTACATCTATTTAGCCAAACACAGGCTGGCTGCGTGTTACGTCATTTTTTAAAGGCATGTTTCCGTGTTTAAATTTACATTGAGAAATACTCATGTTTTGGAAATTTTTTTATTGTAAAAAAAATCTTTCTGAACAATATTTTAAAATAGAGGATTAACTATCACGAACTCAAAAATCATCAATTTCATCGGCCATGGGCTATGGCATTGTATAAAGAATTTTATATTTATTGCGGGAAATCACAGAACACCTCAATACGATGACCTGTACAGGAATTACCATTTTTCGGCGAGAAAGTTTTAGCCACATCTGCCCTCTCCGGGATTCGAACCCGTTATTTTTGGAACGTGAGTCTAGTGCTCTCACCACACCGTCACTCACTCGGTCTGTTTATAAACAGTGCATTAAATAAACCTTTCATTTCTTATTTTATTAACTTCCCATTGGAAGTTACTGTAATGAGTCCGAAAATCGAAATCAAAATGTATAACAAATTTTTATGTTTCAAGGTCACTACACTATTTTTAGAAAGATGTCTGTGTGTGTGTGTATGTATGTGTGTGTGTACGTATATGTCCATTTCTTTCTAAGACGAAATCTCGAGAATGAAAAATGATACCGACTACTTTAGGGTGCCAATCGACGCGTATTAACGTAAATATGATCTGAAAGAAATTTTTTCAAAATCGGTTCAGCCGTTCTTTTTTCTTAACCAAATAGACTCCAAAAAAAGTAGATTTTTCACAATATCTCGCGAATAAAAAATTATATCGATTTCGTAAAAATGTCAATCGAGGCGTGTTAACGTCATTTTGATCCGGCATAAATTTTATAAAAATCGGTTCAGCCGTTTTTTTTAATTATTGTTAAAAATAAATAATAATTATGTTTTAATGATTACTTTTCTGTGTAATATCTAATTTAATTTTTGATATTAAATATTTATCAAACTGGGAAGTTCGTCGTGTGGACCTCAAGGTCGCACTTTAGTCTTAATAAACGACCCACCTCACGGCTTGTTTCGATTCGTCACAAAATACCGCGTTAGCTGTAAATTATATAGAAATGATATAGACTTATAAGAGGTGTGTAGCAATATCTACATATAGGTATATATATACAGCTACATACGCATATATATCCTATAATATAATATTTACACTAGGACATCATTTGAAGATAATGTAATGCTTGCTAACCTAACACTCGCACTTTGTATGTATAGGTAGTAGGCTGTTCTCTGTATATGGATAGCCGCCTGGTGTTTGTGTAACGCACTGCAAATACAGCTGATCGCTTTTACGTGTACCTGCATCACATTAAAATGTAGATAGGTATGTGAGATGTGGCCGCGTGTACGATCATTTATTTAAGTTATGAATGTCCTATCGGATTCTGATAACTCGGCACCGACCATCGACCCCGTGCTGACAATGTTCTAAAATCTAACGTTACCGGTCTTCGATCGATTAATGTTACTGTTTTAATAATTACCTACCAGCTTGCGTCGATGGGGAGTCTTATCTTAACCTGATCTTTCAGCCGTATAGAAAGTACCATATACTTTAATAATTTACATACCAATTGATAGTGGATACCAAATTTCATCGAAATAGATCGAGCTGTTCTTGTGTGATACCGGTACAAACACAGAAATTCTGGAAACGCATTTTTTCGTCTAAAGTATCATGATTAAAATACCAGGAAAATTTAACAGAAGACGAAATTACAGATGGTTTTGTTACCGTTGTATATTATGTCAGTATTGATTATTAGGCTAGGCGAATTACACAGAAAGTGACATTTACAGGAAAAACTTATTGACAAAGAGGATTTTGCAGAAAATGGTCGAGGGTTGTCCCCTTACTAACATACTAAAAATCCCACTCTTCACGTCCTTCTCAGTGGCGGACTAAGCCCGTCGAAGACCCGGGGCGGCAGAACTAAATGAGACCCCCGGTCTGCTTAGAAGTTTATGTATTTGTAGTGTAAATTTCGTAAAAAATGAATAGTATAGATGTAATGGCTGACAAAAAAATCAAATATTTATAATGAACGTAGGTACCTAGCCTACCTACGTTTATATTTTGTATAGGTACGTATACGGGGTCTCCAACTCCAATCTGCCTCTTACTTACTAAACATATTTTGGCCTTGTTTGGGATTTGATTAAGAAGAACTTCTCGAGATTTGGATGCCCGGGGCGAGCCGTCCCCTCCGCACTTCCCCCTTAGTCCGCCACTGCTCCCTCTGATTAATTATATTTTTGTGCATTCCCAGAATATTGTGGTGATTTACTTGAAATATCTGTGCTAATCATTGTTTAGACTTTATTAATTAAGTACATTTAAAGTTGATTTTCACTTTTTTGAAAATTATTTTATTTTTTTTCAACTAGGCATACTGAATATGGTATGCTGAATTTAATAAGCCAATTTAAGATTCTGTATCCCTTATACCTACAGCTAAAATACCTAAAAACATTTTTGGGTTATATTTTTCTAAATTACTAGTGCGCTCATCAAATTTAATGTGCCCATTCTCTATCTATATGTTTAGGTAGGTACTTTAAAAGAAGTCTGAAGGAAAAACTTTACCCTACGAATTTTTGAAAAAACTTCCAAATCTTTTTCAAATTCTCTATATGTTCTTAGAGTATATTATGTATTTGATGCATAAACGGGTAAACGTTTCCAGAATTTTGTACCAGCATCATTCGAAAACGGCTGGATCGATTTTGATGAAACTTTAATGAAATCAGTTGATACCCAAACTTGAAATATAGGGTAGGTACTTTTTATCCCTCTTTGCTCGGGTTAAAATAATGCTCCTGTCAAAACTAATATTAAACCGAAACTACGAGTAAATGTAGAATTTAAATACACGAACCCCGATAAATACAAATACTAACATCTGTAGATTATTTTTACTTCCCACCTCTACTATGGTAGGGAAGTAATGGATTTAGTCCGAAAAAAATATTTCGCGATTTTAACAGATCTTCACGTTTTGAGACCCTAGCAATCGTTTAAGATCATTTTCTGACTGATGTCTGTATGTGTGTGTGTGTGTGTGTATGTGTGTGTGTATGTGTGTGTGTGTGTGGTCAATTTTTCGCCTTCGATATCTTAAGAACGGAACAACATACGGGCATGCCGATTGTTCTATTATGTTTATCAGCCTTTAACTTAGATCTGATTAGATTTTGAGTCAAATCGGTTCAGTGGATCCTAAGATATTCAAAAAAACGTCCTCAATGTCACGTATTAACATAGGTAAAAAAAATATAAATGAATTCTAGATGTTATAATATGAAAAAAATGTAAATATTTTTTTTCTCTAAAATGTATAGTTTTCGAGAAAAAAAATATTTTACTAAAAAAAATAAAAATTGTACGTAAATCAAGTTAACTTTGATTTTTGCTATATTAAGGTAGCCATCAGTAGATCACCAAACAAAAAAGAGGGCCATGCTTTTTTCAAAGAATAAAAATTAAATTGTGTTTTAAAGACCACCAACAGGTAAGGTTATTTGGGCCTAGTCAAAGAATAAAAATAAAAAAAGAGTGTTTATTTTTTGCAAATATTTACTAGGTGGGAAGTATAGGACTGGTCATCAGTCGATTTTTTTTTTTTTAATTTAGGAACAAAAATCGAAAAAAAGAAGAAAAAAACATAGACAAAAGAAAAATAAACACTAGTGCTTCAACTTAGATTAATTATTTTTATTTTACATATTTACTTACGTTTTTAGAACCTACGTACTAATTCATTCAGTTCTAAAAACAAATTTTTTAAATGGGTGCCGAGACATAAACTTTTAAATATGTCACCATACTGGAGCACATTTAGTGAACGCATTAATTGCTCGATACCTGCAGGCGGTCAAACTTTTACAACATTGAACACAGCCAGACGATAAGGAGTTTGAGACTCGGGGGTGAGAAATACGTAGGACGACCTATAGTTGTAGAATGGGTGCACCTATACTACTTCATTCTTATCTCCTACGCGTTACGTGCCGTGTTTTCTTGTAAACTTGGGTTAGTATCGGTCTGATTCTAGAGTTTTGCCTCTAAAAATGCTTACAAGATTTATGTGTACATAAACATATCAGAAAAAGGATAAACACTGATACTATTGAATTATAAGGGTACAGGAAATGTTATATGTATCATTGAAAAGTGTTTATGTATGTGCGCATGTTTGAATAAACAACCTGATAGGTGAACGTCATGCAAATGAAAATCCACAACTTAATAAAATCAAAAACGACTGGTGATTGTTGAAGTGTTGTGAACAAAATTTATATATTATACAGCCATATAGATAAATATATTACAAAAGATTAGTCCGCATAAGAGTCATTTTTTTTGCCTATCATAAGCATAGAAAAGTCTAATTCTCTAATACTATTCTATTTTTTACAATCTTTTATTTAACTTGCAATGTTTGTATATTAGCTTGTTTGTTTAGGTCAAATCTTGCAAGTCAATTTTGAACGACTTCTACGTATCCGATCGATTTAAAATTTGGTACACGTATGCATTCCCGATGACAATACATGAATCAATCGTTTTTAGAATTAAATTCAATCCCTATAAGGGGATCAAATGAGGGAGTAGGGTTTTTTGACTATTCAACGCCTAGGCCAAACCGCTAAAGCTAGAAACTTGGAATTTGGACAGTAGGTTTCTTTTGTGACGTAAGCACCCACTGTATGAAGGGATTTTTCGAAATTCAATCCCTAAGGGAGTCAAGAGGGGATAAACTTTTGAACGACTAAAAGGAACAAAATATTAGTAAAACAACTTTTTTAAAGACACACTTTTATTTAAATGTACTAAAAAATAAGTTTTAGTAACTTAGTTTCATAATTATAAAAGCGTGGGTCGTGACTAATAAAATATCGTAGAGTTTACAACCCACGCTTTTATAATTATGAAACTAAAGTATTAAAACGTATTTTTTTCCTTTTAGTATATTTAAATAAAAGCGTATCTTTAAAAAGTTTTTTTTCCTAATATTTTTTTATATAATTAATTACACGTGCTTTAAGGCTGTATAATTTTTTTACCAATATGTTATACTTATGTTCATATATATTTTTAATTGTCTTCGAAAATTTGGTCGTTTCCTGAATTTTGTGTGTTTTTATGTATTTTAATACAACAAGAATCGCGGAGGGCAGTGTAGCAGTGGATAGGGTATTTGGTACCGCAGCCTCTAGACTAGACTGTCGTGGGTTCGAATCCCACCTGCGCTCATGGATGTTTTGTTATGTTATTTAGTTTTAAGAAAGTTGTTATTTAGTGTAGTTGAAAGACGCTAATGACCTGAGATGTCGACGCGTCTATAATCTACAATAAATAAATAAACAAGAAGCGCATGCCGAACCGCAATCGGTTTGTGCTTAAATATGGAAAGCTTATCAAACCTTTATTAAAATATTTTAAAATGACGATTGTTCAGGAAACGCTTCTTGTTGTAATAATGATGAATTTGTAGAAAAATATATAAAAAAATACTGAATCTATGAATCGACCAAATTTTCGAAAACAAAAATATTTATCTAACTTTATAAACACTGTATACCCGTAGCTTCCACCATATAAATTATTTCATTCAAAAGTAAAGACTGCTACTGAAATAACTAAAAAATAATTTTACTATATTAATGTTTGAGTCCATTGTAATTTAATATTAGTAATTTGATGGGAAAACTTTTTTATTTATCGCCAGCGTTTCGTCAACATTACTGACTTCCTCAGGGCAATACAGTGAGAAACAAATTAACAAATTATAATAACATAATATATAACAATAATTACTACCATTAATATTCTATAATATAAAAAACAATATTTACCAAAATTGGACGTTTTACATATTAGTCAATGTCAAAAATATTAAATTGAAAACAACGGTTGGCATAGTTGTTGCAACCACTTCCACATAACTATATGAACGATGACAGTATTTTTTATACAAATCAAGCATCGTTCATATAGTTATGTGGAAGTGGTTGCAACAACTATGCCAACCGTTGTTTTCAATTTAATATTTTTGACATTGACTTATATGTAAAACGTCCAATTTTGGTAAATATTGTTTTTTATATTATAGAATATTAATGGTAGTAATTATTGTTATATATGTTATTATAATTTGTTAATTTGTTTCTCACTGTAGAGCCCTGAGGAAGTCAGCAATGTTGACGAAACGTTGGCGATAAATAAAAAAGTTTTACATACGAATAATTGTCCATCTTTCCCATCAAATTACTAATAATAATTTTACTATCATTTTGTTGAAACTGAGTTATTCAAGCTGCTTTAAACTTTTTCGAATACTGAAGTCGCCGCTGTGGGAATTATATTATTCAAAGTAAAATATCATACGACTTCTTCTGCTGTGTTATTAATTCTGACATGTATTTTTATACACATAAACCTATATGCCATTACGAAATAAATAGAACAATGGAGGCTAAACGTCAAGGATTAAACATAATATAAGTGAAATAACTAGAACAATAGGTGTATGTCGTCTGGTTTTATACAGGCACAGTTGGCAGACACTGATAGGGCTACGTGTATGTACAAGGACAACAGTGGGTACCAACTGACTGAACACAATACAAACAACATACATACAATATTATATATAATGGATATAATTTTAACGGTAGTGCGGTACGAGAGGTGTGCGCGACGTATATTATGTACATTGTGGAGCATAAATATGCAATTTAATTTAATCGTAATAAATGCTCTCTGCTCTAGGTATACAGTGTGTCTGTCTAAAAAATGTTATTATAAAAGCCTCCTTTAGATATAGACGAATCCAGAATTTCTTTCTCGTACCAATTATATAATTAGTGCTTCAAAAATATTAGTAAAAAAAACTTTTTAGAGACAAGCTTTTATTTTTTAAATGCACTAAAAAGGAAAAAATAATTTTTAATAATTTAGGTTCATAATTATAAAAGCGTGGGTCGTGAACTCTATGATAGTTTATTAGTCACGATACACGCTTTTATAATTATGAACCTAAATTATTAAAAATTATTTTTTCCTTTTTAGTGCATTTAAATAAAAGCTTGTCCCTAAAAAGATTTTTTTTACTAATATTTATTTTTATATTAGAAATCGTGTCCATCGTGATTATAATAAAATTAAGCAAAATCGCAGGATAGTGGACAATGTAATTTGATTTATTAAATTAAATGTACGACGTTTCGTCTATAGATTTAGACTTTTTCAAGTACATACATAAAAATAACAATATTTATGAAAATTAATATTAATTACTAACCATAGCAATTAACATAAGATAGAGTACATAAGACAAAAAACATGGTAACAAATTATGTTGACTATAAATTTTAACAATCAATAATAATAATAATAATAATAATACAAAAGTTAGAATAATTTCATAATATAATTGTACTGACTACTTAAATTTTGAGTGTCTGTTCTATAATTGATTGAATTGTTTTTTCTAATAAAACACATTTCACTGATATTGCGTTTCTTCCAATTTGACTCTTTATCTAATATTTGAACTTCATTGAAAAGAAATTTATGCCCAGTGTCGAAATGATGAGATGACAACGCCGTCTTATTATCACTTAATAAGTTTATGTTTCTACAGTCCATTTTGTGCTGATAAATTCTATTTTTTAATAACTTGGTGGGGCAAACAAAACAGTTATTAAAAAATAGAATTTATCAGCACAAAATGGACTGTAGAAACATAAACTTATTAAGTGATAATAAGACGGCGTTGTCATCTCATCATTTCGACACTGGGCATAAATTTCTTTTCAATGAAGTTCAAATATTAGATAAAGAGTCAAATTGGAAGAAACGCAATATCAGTGAAATGTGTTTTATTAGAAAAAACAATTCAATCAATTATAGAACAGACACTCAAAATTTAAGTAGTCAGTACAATTATATTATGAAATTATTCTAACTTTTGTATTATTATTATTATTATTATTATTATTATTGATTGTTAAAATTTATAGTCAACATAATTTGTTACCATGTTTTTTGTCTTATGTACTCTATCTTATGTTAATTGCTATGGTTAGTAATTAATATTAATTTTCATAAATATTGTTATTTTTATGTATGTACTTGAAAAAGTCTAAATCTATAGACGAAACGTCGTACATTTAATTTAATAAATCAAATTACATTGTCCACTATCCTGCGATTTTGCTTAATTTTAATATTTATTTTGTTCATTTTAGTCTTTCAAAATTTTACCCGTAGGGGTTGAATTTCAAAAAATTCTTTTTTAGTGGATGATTACGTCAGAAAAGGAACCCACTGTCCAAATTTCAAGTTTCTATAGCTTCAGAGATTTGGCTTGGGCGTTGATTAGTCAAAAAAAAACCCTACATCCCCGTTTGAACCCCTTAGGGGTTGAATTTATTTCTAAAAACGATTTATTCATGTATTGTCATCGGGAAAAAATACTAACTAACATGCATTGCAAGTTAAATAAAAGCTTGTAAAAAATAACGAAAATGACAATTTTTCACGAAGGCGATTATAATAGTCTAACCCAGCGAAGTTTGGATCGCGGTGCTGTTTCCGAGAGTCCGTGAAAAATATGGACGGAATTTATTTACATTAAAATACTCTTATGAAGTTACCATAACTTTGACGAGGACAGTGTGGTCCAGTGGTTAGCGTCGCGGCCTCTGGATCAGACTGTCGTGGGCTCGAATCCCGCCTCCGCTCATGGATGTTTTGTGATGTCATTTAGTTTTAAGTGAGTTGATATTTAATGTAATCAAGACGCTAATGACTTAAGCTGTCGACGCGTCTATAATTTACAATATATAAAAGATAACTTTGAGATTTTTGCCTTACTTGCAAATTTCCTTCGACTATTTTGAGAGTTGCTATTTAACGGAATAATCTGTTTTTAAATTAAAAAAATAAATAGTCAATCAACAATTAATAAATTTGAACTTATGTTAGATGAAAAGATTGACATCATGTATGTGAGTTGGTTTGGTTAGTGACATTAACGCCGTCATTGTTAAGGATTTGTATGTACGGGTAGCACGTGCTGGTTCTTCTCTACCATCAACGGTCTACGTGTTGTGTAGTAACCATATTACCTACGGTGCCTATAGTATGTTTTTAATCCAACTTGGATGGGGAAAGATTTACATTTAGAAAATCATTTTGCATTTCTGCTGTGAAGCCAGAAGCTAGGAAGCCAATTTAGTAGTTTCTATAAAATTTGTCCATTTTATGGTGGAACTTAGAATTGTCATTATTATCTAAGTGTGCAAGCTTTCACGCCCGGCATTGTTCCAAGTCTTCCAGCACTCCGACATACAAAACCAATGACCAGGATGACAGGATACGACCGAGTAGAGAACTCACCCCCACCACTACACACTGCGCAGTTGACCAATGACAGAGAGACGGACTACGACCGAACAGAGAACACACTGGCACTAGGTATAAAAGAAGGAAGAACACCAGTCACTGACACACTGACCTGTGAGCCGCCAAGGAGGACACTTCGACCGCTGCCACATCGCCTTTGAGAATGTCTACCGCAGTTGTAGACGAAACGTCAGGTAGAAATACCACCGGACCACGGCCTAGAAGCCTGGAAACCATGAAGACTTGGATTGTCATTATTGTTAGAATATTTCAGGATCTCTGGAGGCTGGGTAATCCACACACTCACTGAAAGATTATGAAATTATTTTAAAATTTACTTTAAATTTAAAATGTATTTATAGGTTTTACATAAAGTTACACAAAATAGTGCTTAAAAAATTCTATGTGAAAATAAGAACGAAATTACGAAAAATTCGTCATAAGCGGGTTTTGTCTTTTGCAGCTACAGATAAGCTGAACATGCATTAACACGATATTATTATGATTGCATTTCTCTAATAATTGGATATGATTTGAATTGAAGATAATAGACAACAATGCTGACTTTACACACCCATGGCATATCTAGCACAGATACACATGTAGTACCCTATCAACACATTCATATACAGTGTGTCCACAGACTCATCCTCAACATGGGGATCTCCGTTGTTATGGGAGATAGAGATTTGGTTAAATGAGACAAAATGTGCAGAATCTCCAGTACTACTACCCTGCGTAGTCAAACTTTCCATATTTTGCTTGGTTCGCGACCGACAGTTGAAAAACGAGATTTACCCATTTTCGTTTTTTGTTTATAACTCGCTTATTAAGTAAGTTATAAAAAAAATATTTTCACTTTCTTAAGGCCGTTTTTTATGAAGATTTCAAATCTCTTTTCATATATTTATTTACTTTTATAGTTTTAGAGATACTTGTATTAACTTTGTTTTTTTAAATACACGTCAAAGATGGCCATGACACCATTTGAAAGAGATTTTTTTTCTCTTTAATTTGATATGAGGGTTGATGGATTTATTTTCAAAAATAACAGAGTTATACGTAAAACACTGATTTTTAGTAGTAGGCTATGCTAAATTAATTGATAAAACAACAGAAGGCTTAGCAAACAGTTGAAATTCGCGTTGGTTTAGTAAACAGCTGTTTTGTTTTAGCTGTCAAAGTGTAGTTTGTTGCTAATTTGTCAGTTTACTAAGTGATTTATTAAATTTACTTTTGTTATCATGGAACCATTTTGTAACAATGAAAAATAAGCGATTTTCAACAATTGATCGTAAAACAGTAGTTTTGTCTTCTTGACTTATTCGCGTTGACTTGGTAAACGGCTTTTTAAATGATCCATAGTTTATTAAATTTACTCGTAAGTTTCTGTAAATAGACGAATGAGGTTGTCTTCATTCTGGATACTGATCGAAGTACATTTCTGCAACTCTGGTCGAATTTTTGTGACATAGAATGTAACAATGTAACATGTAACATTGTTACAAAATGGTTCCATGATAACAAAAGTAAATTTAATAAATCACTTAGTAAACTGACAAATTAGCAACAAACTACACTTTGACAGCTAAAACAAAACAGCTGTTTACTAAACCAACGCGAATTTCAACTGTTTGCTAAGCCTTCTGTTGTTTTATCAATTAATTTAGCATAGCCTACTACTAAAAATCAGTGTTTTACGTATAACTCTGTTATTTTTGAAAATAAATCCATCAACCCTCATATCAAATTAAAGAGAAAAAAAATCTCTTTCAAATGGTGTCATGGCCATCTTTGACGTGTATTTAAAAAAACAAAGTTAATACAAGTATCTCTAAAACTATAAAAGTAAATAAATATATGAAAAGAGATTTGAAATCTTCATAAAAAACGGCCTTAAGAAAGTGAAAATATTTTTTTTATAACTTACTTAATAAGCGAGTTATAAACAAAAAACGAAAATGGGTAAATCTCGTTTTTCAACTGTCGGTCGCGAACCAAGCAAAATATGGAAAGTTTGACTACGCAGGGTAGTAGTACTGGAGATTCTGCACATTTTGTCTCATTTAACCAAATCTCTATCTCCCATAACAACGGAGATCCCCATGTTGAGGATGAGTCTGTGGACACACTGTATATCTAGTGTAGGTAGGTAATATGGTAACGCACAAGGTCGCGTTGCTGTCTATTTAGATGTCAGATTTATATGGCTGTAATTGATGCGACCGTGTTGACATTTAGTATTACTAATAAAGTACGACATAATCGTTTTATATATTGTTGTGGTTACGTGACACCCTCCTCTCATCCCCTTCTTATTTCTGCCTCACCTTTCGCTCTCAATACTATCGTCTCGTAAACGCCGAATGCACCCTCCGCCACACCCATCGCTATCTGTGTCATTTTAATACATAACAAGCCGTGAGGTGGGTCGTTTATTAGGACTAAAGTGCGACCCTTGAGGTCCACACGACGAACTTCCCAGTTTGATAAATATTTAAAAAATAATAATTAAATTAGATATTACACAGAAAAGTAATCATTTTAATCATTAAAACATCAATAATTAAAAAAAAAAAAAAAAAAAAAAAAAACGGCTGAACCGATTTTTATAAAATTTATGTCGGATCAAAATGACGTTAACACGCCTCGATTGACACCCTTACGAAGTCGATATAATTTTTTATTCGCGAGATATTGTGTAAAATCTACTTTTTTGGAGGTTATTTGGTTAAGAAAAAAGAACGGCTGAACCGATTTTAAAAAAATTCCTTTCAGATCATATTTACGTTAATACGCGTCGATTGGCACCCCAACGTAGTCGATATCATTTTTCGTTCTCGAGATTTCGTCTTAGAAAGAAATTGACACATACATACGTACGTACGTACGTACATACGTACACACACACACACAGACATCTTTCTAAAAGTAGTGTAAAAATAGTGTAGTGACCTTGAAACATAAAAATTTTTTTTCCTTTTTGATTTCGATTTTCGGACCCATTACAATAACTTCCAATGGGAAGTTAAAAATGACAATTTATCAACCGTTGCACAATAAAAAGTTACTTAACCTCCTTTAAAGAATCTAATCAAAACCATTGACATGCAATCATCTGCGTTTATAAATGTGCAAACATACATGTTAGCATATGAGTAACTAACGGCCCGGTCCGGGTTCGTCCGGGTGCTATGAATTTATCATTTATTAAAACATTACTCACTCGCTTCGTTCGTTCAGTAATTTGTGAGATTACCCCCCGGTCGCAAATATTTGATCCAACGTTATTTTCGACATTTTGATTTTATTTTTAATTTTTTTTCATTGTGTATTTGTAATTGTTTTTTCAAATAAATCATCAGACACGACCTATTATACTCGTACTAATTAGTGTAGTTAAGAACTCATTTATACAAAAATGGAAAATATCTAATTAGTGTATTTGCCATAATATGGCACATACACTATTGGCGTCGGTCGGATGGCGGGACCTAGGGGTCGGACCAAAATTTCTCGACATTTCATAGCCTCCTGAACAATTTGGCACCATTTTTGAAAATGTTTATATATATATGTATGTATATATTTATATATATATATATATATTTATTTATTTATTTATTTATATATATATTTATATATATATATATGTGTGTACACGATAACTCTCGACAGACTTAATCGATTGAAACGAAATTTGGTACACATATTGGGACCCATCACCGCAAGAAGCCTATTTAAAATGGGCCCGATCGGACCATTTTCAGGGTTGTATTTAGGGGTTCCAAAAAGTTTTTGGGCCCAAAAATACCGAAAAATTTGTCAGAATCGTTTCAAAATTGAAATTTAACTCTTTAGTAAAGATTAAAACGTGCTGCTAAAATTTTAATAAAATCGGCCCGACAGGACCGGACTTTCAAATTTTATGAAAACACTAGTTTGTTGATACGGATTTACTTATGGAAGGGTGTATTTAATGTGGTACAGAGGTTGCATTGATAATAATATTGAAATTAAGAAAAAAATATTATTTTAAGGGATGTATTAAGGGGTTAAATTTTTTATTTTGTCCAAAAACAAACTTAAGTTCACGTATTAAAGCCACAAGGCCTGTATTAGCAAATACACTATATTGTCGGCAGGGTTTGGCACTGCGACCCGAGTTTTTTTATTTTGCAATCACTAGTAATGCATTTTCAGTTCTCAGAAAAACCGTTTATTTATTTATTCTTACATAATGCATCGAGTTATGCAAGGAAACGTACAGTGTTGTCGTAACTTCCTAGTTCCTTTAGTTGTGCAGCAGAAGGCGGGTCGCTCGCTACGAAGGTACATATTTCCGATTCAATTATCTGTCTATAAACCGGAATTCCAAATCAGACGTTCTATTCATCGCGCACTATCGCATTGCAGTCTGTATAAAAACAGGATCTATTGCTTCGAACTTTTTTATGTCCTGAAGGAAATGCTTTCTGATATTACGCTGTTTATTGTACCTAATAAGAAATCCCGAGATAAACCATGTAAATTTAGATTGTATATTTGAAAAGTTCTTTTTTTCTAGTTTCAACTGCAATTTTCCACAGGTCTGTAATGATTGTTTTTAACGAAATTTAGACTTAAATGGACACCTAGACTCAATTAGCCATTTTTTAAATTCTTGCCACACAAGTATCTTACGTACCTAGTAGAAGAACAATTAGCTGGTTATGAACTCATTACCCGCGTGAAATAAATTTTTATCGTTTCTTGTTTATTTATAGATAATTGATAATATGTTACATGCTACATTTTGATCTTTATAATAATGTAATGTCCCAAGTTTCATTAAAATGTCAAACAGACTGACAGAGAGAAATTCTATCTATCACATACAAAATACCTGAAACATTCCCAAGAAAATGAAATTACAGTCAGAAGTTTCAATAGGTACTATTTTATGTCGAGAAGGCCGATTACATAGATTATCGATGGTCCATTTGTAGCCAGAGATTAATCTGGTAATAGGCACACAAAGAGACAATGGCGTCGCAAACAGGTATCGCCACATCGCGTAGATTCCATAAAAACACATTGAGCATGCGTGGTTAGGTACTAATTTTACATTAATTTGTTTTGTATTCATCCATTTTATATATGTAACTATACATTTTATTTTGTAATTTTTACACACTTTATTGGAATATTACACAAATTATGTAATTTTAATTTACTTGATGTAAAAATCACAAATTTGTTTAACTTTACAGTAAAAGTCCAAGTTTTTATGAAGTTTTCAGTGTAAAAATAAATAATAATGTAAAATCACTTAGAAAATCGAGCGAATTCTACCTTAACTTTCAAAGTATTTTTACATCCATTTTTTACAGTGCATGTATTTCAGAATTCGTTTTGGAGCCCATTTTAAAGTTTGCTAATTTCCTATTGATCGTATTTTTATCCGTAAACTGAAACGATATTTTCAGAGAGATTAGTAGAGACAAACTGGTAGGTCTACATAAGTAATAATGTATGTTCATTGTGTACATAATACAATATAATTGGAACAGTTAGTATATATAGAGAGAGATTGTGGGTGAGAGAGGATATGGATGGCGCACGTGTATATAAAGCGGCACGGCACAGCTTGCATAAGGCGGCCAAATCGATGAGGACGCCGCGTCGCACCGCGCCATGACGCTGGAGAAGAGATTGATAAGAATCCTGCTGGTGGTGTGGAACGTCGAAACGTATCATATAAAACTACGCTCGGTGCAGCTGTACGATCAGTCGTCGCGTCCTTTGCATGTATACTATCCACAGGACCGTATTCTTTTGGATTGAGATTTATATTGAATATTTTTTTATAGTATTCTCCGCCGGAGCTACCCCTTGCAATCTTCATCTCAAATTCTTTCCCCTCACCTAGAAATGGTTACGCAGCTAAAGGGTTCGAGTAAACGCCAAATTAACAACCGAGAATCACACTACAGATGCTTCGGGCAAAAAATTGAAAAAAAATTCTTGGAAAAATTTACAGCTTTTAAAAATTACGTAATCTTTGAAAACTTACAACTTTTTTAAAAATTACGTAATTTTTTGACACGTAGTCAAAACTTTTTTTCAAAAAATTCGCTTTAAGGATCTGTAATGTGATTCTTGGTCCTTCAATTGCTTTAGCTTTAAAAAAAGCGTCGGGAGATCTGTAACCGTTTTTAGGCGAGGGGAAAGGATTTGAGATGAAGAGTACAGGGCTTACATTTTTTTATTCAGATAATTTCAATTTATATGAAAATCCTATGATAAATCATCGGGTAATTTTAATCTTAAAAAAATATGGTGTTTAGTATTTGTCTTTAAAGAGTACCTATTCTCTACCGGAAGTTATAACTTCCTCATAGGATTTTCATATAAATTGAAATTATCTCAATAAAAAAATGTATCAGTACCTACTTTTATATAAAATAGTAACGGGACGTCTATTTATAATCGTAGGTGTGTGTGTTTTTGATTTTTTGAGACGAGAAAATATGTTGCAGAATTTTTTCCTGTACTGCAACAGCATCACTCAAGAACGGCTGGTCCGATCTTGATGATACCCAAATTTTTATCTGACTAAGATAGTTTCTGTTAACAACAACTTTAACGCAAGCTCTACTTACTATTTATATATAATTGAAATATTTTTCTGAACAAGTTTCAGAAACCATATAATTTTTCTGTTCACTTTAGATTAGATTAGAAAAGAGGGCGTGAGGCAAGCCTCGTCAACACCGCGTCCTTAATAGATCTATTGTGTGGCCCTGACTTGTTTATTCCTATGCGAGGTTAAGGCTCTGGATGAATCCTAGAATCGCTCTGGAATCTGTATCCCATACTTGCTCAGGCGTTGGGAATGGAATGTTAAGGTGACGGAATCTTTGAGTCATGACTGCTTCACATTTGCAAAGCAAATGCTCCTATGTTTCAGGAGCCTCTAAACAGAAGCGGCATGATACGTTGTCCGTTACACCAATTTTATTAAGGTGATACCTCAATGGGCAGTGACCTGAGAAGAGCCCGGAAATAATTTTGAGCTCAGTTTTCTTTAAGCGTAAAATTTTTTCCGCTTCACTTGAAAGATCGATTAAAATTTACTCATCACTAAAATATGTGATTTAGACATTAAGGAATGTTTGCCAGCGTACATTTTGAGGTCAGTCAAAATATCTCGGATGCTCTGTAACCGCTCAAAAATCTCATGTGTGCTCGATCATCGAAAAATCCTTACAGTCATTGCCATATACTCGTCGATATGTCGGATAATCGGAATTCTATTGTATTTTTCAGGTTTGACAGTGTTTTAAGTATTGCATACAGAATCACAGACGTCATAGTATAATAATAAAGTGTAGTTTGTCAACATGTCGTTGTAGTGCCACGTCGCCATATGGGATTTGTTTGAATTTGGCGTCATGTAATAGGTATTCCGATCGCTCTCTGAACGTATTTTGTAACAATTTTATGAGCACGTAAAGGAACTATGCATTTGATGTTATGGGTCACAGCTCGTTCATTTCTCATTTCCTTGTATCATATTGTGCATATACTATGTATTTGAACAGTGTGTCCGTCCGTAAATGTTACATAGTCCGTTTTTTTTATTTAAACAGAAATTATTTACTCCATAATTCTTGTACCTTCATTTTACAAAAAAAGATCTACCAACGATTACATTCCAGTTCCCTCTAAACTTTACCGAAACAATTATGCGTGATTTTTTATATCTTTTTTAGTTCCGGACATATAGCCAATTGTAACTTTTCAAATTGATACGTTGTATATCGATATTGATGTTAAATAACAAGATATATTAAATCGCCTACGAGAAGCGCTCGTAACTCTAAATATATAATAGAAACACCCAAATATATAAGAGAAACCTGAAACACCCAATGACGTGACGTTACAATGCAATATCAGAGGTGCGTTCCACTTGGCGATCGCAACGCCTACAACGACCAAACGTAATAAGCGCGGCCATAAGGCGTGAGCGTAGTGGGCGCAATGGTCGCCAAGTGGAACGCACCTCAGGTGATGATATAAGATATTGCATTGTAACGTGACGTCATTGGGTGTTTCAGGTTTCTCTTATACAGTGCAACCTCGATATTACAAAACTGAAGAGAATTAGAAAATATTCGTTATACCAAGTAATTTGTTACAATGAGGTTTGTTATATAGAGGTTAGGATGGACTACGATTCGTTTTAACAAGGTTAACACCTTTTTCGTTTCTCAGCCATTGCAACTTTAAAACTAACAACAGTGACAAACAGCAGTATTTACATTACTTAGCATCAAACAACAATGATTGTCTTACGAAAAATTTAACGTGTCCGAACCTGTCAAGACATGATTTATTGTGGAATTGAGTGTGAATAATTGATAGAATACGTTATGTAAAGGTTATATAGAGGTAAATAATACTTTCTATTTATATTTTGCAATGATTGAAAATTCGTTATAAAGAAGTTTTTAATAAATGTATTCGTAATGTAAAGGTATATTTGTCATTAGCTCTTACGGGCAGTTCTAGGGGATTTCGAAAAATTTGTTAAATCGAGAAAATCGTTGTATTGAGGCTCGTTATATTAAGGTTACACTGTATAATGTTAAAATGTTTTTTTTAATATATTGTGTAGTTTGGAAACAAGAACAGTGATGGATCCTTTAGGTGTAAAGATACAAAATGTTAAAAATAACCACAAAACACCAAATCATTTAAAAAATTCTCGACGTACGTTTCGCCAACCAAGTTGGCATCATCAGGAGTACGTTTCGCCAGGCAAGTTGGCATCATCATCTCCTGATGATGCCAACTTGGTTGGCGAAACGTACATCGAGAATTTTTTTAATGGTTTGGTGTTTGTGGCTATTTTTAACATTTTGGAAACATATAGTAAATATAGTAAATAACAATATTAAACTCATCCTTTTAACAAAGTAAACCCAGGCCAATTTCCTTCTTACTTGTTGATCGACCTATGTAACATAAAAAGATGAACGCCTGAATGTTATGCTGCATGAGTAATATGTTAAAAATTGAACATACGACAAAACCATACAACACTTGATATGTAATCATCCATGTCAAATATATTATACATACGAAAATCTCGGCGTAAATACTGTAAAATAATATTGAATCTTTAATTATTTTTAATGGCACATTTATAAAGGTTTAGTGAATAAAATTTCTAAATTTTAATGAACAAAATTGTAATTCACTAACAAGTTCGAAAAACATATTTTTATTCTCAAGTTTCATTTGTATAAATTGCATAATGCATTTTGCATGTAAATGCACCTCATAATTGGCTATAAACAGGCTGCGTTACACTGAGTGTACCTATACATACGTATATATTTTTATGTAGTATTAAATAAGTACCTAACTAATTCAATTTTTATTTAGTACTTCAAACAATATTGTGATAATATGCTACTTCTAAAAAAATATATTCCTGCATTTTGCAGTTGTGTCAATAAATTTTAACTAAACAGATCGTATTTGGCATAAAAATAAATAAAATTACACATTACGTTTCACATAGTTTTTCCTGTGAAAAAGGTAAATTGCAGTAACCATTCTAACAATTTCATAAAAACTAATTTTGTCACGTAATATTTCCCAGATATAGTTTCCAATCATCACGTAGGATGACGCCACTTTTGCTTACTTGCGACACTATATAGGTTTTGAATACATGATTTTAAAAAGGCCGCATCTTTTTAATTCGTTGAGTTAGAAGCTTGTATTTTTTACAGAACTATGGGGTTGTAGACCTTAGTATTTGACATTAATTTCAACTTGATATCTCTTAGCTGTTTCTGAGAAAAAGGGTCTTGACCGACAGACAGATGGACGGACGGACAACAAAGTGATCCTATAAGGGTTCCGTTCTTTCATTCTAAGGTACGGAACCCTAAAAGCAAAGTAATCGCTCCACTTTAAAAGATATCTTCTTATGTAAAAAACTGGCCAAATATTTGACATTTTTACAAAATCACTATTCGTTACATCTTATCCCTGTATTTTAAATTAAAATAGGGGAGGTTCAACGGGTAACGGCTCTAACGCTGCGTAGAGCTATGAGGGCCGAACGAGGTACTGAACGGATAAAACCATTGACATAGAGAATTGGACTGCTAGTCTGAACTGGGCGAGCCAAATGATGCAGAAAGAGAGATTAACAGTTTGAAATTTTTTCAGCGGCTATCTAAGCGCTTCGTGTTTGGTGCTAGGAGTTTTATAACCTCAAATTAATTCGAAAATGCAACTGATATGTCTGTAATATTTTTTTTGTCAACTTTCAGGTGGTAACCGCTCAAAAAAATGACCTAGCATATTTATTTTTAGCTTTAAAATAATAGCTATTTATTTTCGTTGAACCTATCCATAGTCACAGAAGAGGTTTACAGAAGTGACATTGCCAGTATCGCAGCACATGCAATATTCCATGACCTTGATGTAGGATCTGTGAGTTAACTGTAAAAACTATTATCAACATGGCGAACTTAATCAGGTGCATAGTTTGGCTACAAACGCATCTGTAAGTCTAATTATGTAGTTTAGTAAATTTCAAATAAAATATATAATTCTGCAGATCAGAATCTGATCAGGTCTGTTTGTTTGTGTATGGTATATAATAGTGGGTATTGGATTCAGCAGGGTATAAATAGGTATAGGTATATTACGTAATATAAATAGGTTAACGGCAAGCGGTGGCGGCGACAGCGGTATAACGACAGGCTAGAATTGAAACCGCTCGGGGGCACGATAAATTGGTGCTGACAGCATTCACTAACCATTTCAATTAAGTTTGCTTGTACATGTACTTAATACGTCATCCTAAAAGCGAATACGAATTTCTAGTTGGAAACCCTTTCATAACACATTTGAACGTTTGTGTGCTATGTGGGGATGGAAAAACTCGAACGCGATATTTCCCCCTAAAAAAAATAATTGAACGTTCATCTAAGAAAATTGTGCTTATGAAAAATGTATTGGTAAGAAGAAAACTTATTTGTAATAAAAACAAGTTCATTGTGGGTATAAAAAAGTTTTTGGTTTAAAAAATGTTTTCACGTATGCACATTGTACTTCTTTTTTATTAACTTGTCGTGTGCTATGTGGGGATGGAAAAACTCGAACGCGATACTTCCCCCTAAAAAAAATAATTGAACGTTCATCTAAGAAAATTGTGCTTATGAAAAATGTATTGGTAAGAAGAAAACTTAATTGTAATAAAAACAAGTTCATTGTGGGTATAAAAAAGTTTTTGGTTTAAAAATTTTTTTCACGATGTGTCTTTATGCACATTGTACTTCTTTTTTATTAACTTGTCGTGTGCTATGTGGGGATGGAAAAACTCGAACGCGATACTTCCCCCTAAAAAAAATAATTGAACGTTCATCTAAGGAAATTGTGCTTATGAAAAATGTATTGGTAGGAAAAAACTTAATTGTAATAAAAACAAGTTCATTGTGGGTATAAAAAAGTTTTTGGTTTAAAAAATTTTTTCACGATTTGTCTTTATGCACATTGTACTTCTTTTTTATTAACTTGTCGTGTGCTATGTGGGGATGGAAAAACTCGAACGCGATACTTCCCCCTAAAAAAAATAATAGAACGTTCTTCTAAGGAAAGTTCGACAAAATATAGATCTGTTATTTCTAAACGGTTTACAGAAAATGTAATACCTATGAAACTGTAAGTAGATACCTATTCAATTACGAGATGTGGCATAAGAGTTATGAAACTTTTTTTTACTTTCCAACTGGTAATACTGTAAGAATTGTATCATTATCGATAGGTATACTAGGTAGCATAACATTTTCTCAACACATAATTGGTATGAATTTCAATTCGTTACTTTGAGCGTTATTTTTTATCGTTGCCAAATACGTTATTACTTGCCACGCATTATTATTTATATTAATTTTTATTGTATACTAGATTATTTTGTTTAAAATTAATGCAAAAAAATGTATGAAACCTATTGGGATCTATCAAATGGGCATATGACATCTGGTGGTAGAAAATTTTACTCGGATAAGGGAAAAATGTACATGCTAACAGTGTAAATTTATCATGAAATTGCAGTTTATTACAAAAATAAAACAAGTAAAATGAACAAAAAGTTTATCGAAAATGGAATCCGTGACGTTTTCTAATATTACGGCATTAAACACTATCAGTAATATTGCCTTGTAAAACTTACTTTACAGCGAATTATTTTCTAATGAAATGTGGAAAAACTGTATTTATGAATTAAACAAAATATTTTTTATATCAATAATAAGATGTACTCATTATCAAACTGTACTACAGTAGATAAATCACTGATGATTGACAAATTTAGCACTAACAATATGTATACAAATATTTTGAGGTTAGCAACTTACTTATTATAATATTATAAAAATGTTGCACCTAACCCAGCTTTAAAGGAGCATTAAACGGATGATTAATTTCGTGGGGATTTTATTTTAATTTTGATGTTTTTAAATAATATGCCATAAAAATTACTACTTTTGACAGCTCATTTTTCATGAAAATCACAAAATTACACGCAAAAGTATACACCCGTGTCTGGAATTTTCTCCGATCTCCGCCATGTTTTTAAGCTCCACCCATCTGACGGATCCCAATAGGGAAAAGTTTTAAAAAACCTACGCCAGATAAAATTGAATATTATTTACTTTCTGGCAACCTTGCCGGTTGAAGAATTAAAAAATCTCATCATTTTTATGCCAGACCTTATTATGTTATATTTTCTAGTAATAAATAAACTATTAAATAATTAATTGATTCAAAATCAACTAACTTTACATCCCTGATATGATTCGGCGCTAACATATTATATTATAACTTGTGTATTAGGATGGTGGGCGTACCGGGTCTGTGATGATGGAAGTGACGGGACTTTGGACAGTGTGTGAGTGTGTGTGTTTTGGTAGTGCGAGTGTGTACATAGCTCCAGGGTTGACGTATGTTTGGACAACGAGGAACAGCTGATGTGACGACGATCATTCTCGCTTCACAAGGACACGCCATCACTGTTATACACCGTATCCACGAATGCCTGAAGTTGTAATAAATGAAGAGCACAGGTAATAAAAAGTCAAGGTCATACTTCTGTGATTTCGAGATTAATTGTAATTTTGTACCAATATAAGAACTGATATACAAAATCTACGACTCTGTTTTGTTTTTTTTTTTTTCAGGAATTAACAAAATAGATTATTTAACTGAAAATATTTTAATACTCGTTTGTAACTATTTTTATCCTCCGACGACAAAAGAGGGGTGTTATAAGTTTAAAGCTTTTTTTTTAATTATCCAAATTCTATTTACAAAGAAAAACTTCAAAATTTTATTAGTTTCGTATTCCAATTATAGCAATAAAAAAATACAAAAATTATAAGTGGGGGAAAAAAGCAATGAAAATTTATGTTTTTGCCAAACCCATTACAAAATAGCTACTTTCAATGCATGTATACCAGATTGTATTGGGTCATTTAGCAGGTAGGCGTGCCGAAAGTAAGTATTTCCATTACATAACAAGTGCCGTAAGTAAACGGTTGTTTATTCGCTCTATCCGCCTGCGATTACATACTCACGACCTTAACGGCCTACTGTAGAAGTAAAGATGGCGACGCAAATGAACTGTCATTTTTTTTTTTGAAAATGAAGTATTTTGTAGTGGATATGGCAAAAAATACCATATATATCTCGTGCGTACCTAATGGTAGTGTGACTCGTGTGACTGTAAAACATACTGTCACCACTCGTCAGTAGTATACCCCATTACTCATCTAGATATACAATCTGCTTTTAAAAAACCACGATTTTTAAGGCAACGCTATTTTTTACGAGTTCTAAATAATCTGAAATCATATTTGAATAAATAAAATATGAACAAACAAAATCAATCGAAAAGCACAATAATATCGAGCTTTACTAATTATTAATGTACATAGCTAACATAAACTTAATTTTCACAATGAAGCCGTCAATTTTATCTTACGTATACATCTAAACGAACGATCATTAGGAAATAATTATTTAATAACGATTTTTGTATGTTTGCTTGCAGACGTGAACTAACAAACATTAATTTTAAATGTGTGACCAAGAGACAAAACTGCTTATGCCGATTTTTTTTTATAATTTTAACTCTATTTTATGTAAAATTGTGTAGAAACGTTTCATGTTTACATTCCGAAATTCTAAATTTAAACTGCATTTCAAAACAGCTTATTAATCCTCCAGAGTCTGTTTTTATCTCCGTTTTGTTTAAATTTCACAAAAACGGTTAGCCTCTACGTACTTTATTTATTTAAATTGCATTTTAAACCGGATTATTAATAGTCTAGTAAGTGTGTGGGTCACCTAGTCGTTTATTTTTTGCTGCAATGTAAAGAGACAGCACTGTCGATCACATTGCTCGAAGTACCTTTTTACTTTCCAATTTACGAAGCGCATATACAAGGTGCTGAATTGCTTTGCGGGTAATAGGGATTTAACACGTAAAATCAAACTTTTGCAATTTCCTGCTTCCCTAATTATTTTAGGAGAATTATCTTCGAATAAAAATTTTAGAACATAAATTTTATAAAAATCGGTTCAGCCGTTTTTTTTTTTTTTTAATTATTGTTAAAAATAAATAATAATTATGTTTTAATGATTAAAATGATTACTTTTCTGTGTAATATCTAATTTAATTATTGTTATTAAATATTTATCAAACTGGGAAGTTCGTCGTGTGGACCTCAAGGGTCGCACTTTAGTCCTAATAAACGACCCATCTCACGGCTTGTTTCTTTACATTTTAGATCAGTCGTTTTCCGTAGATTAAAACTTGATTCTTTGTTCATTAGAGAACAATTAACAATAGAATAACAAACAGTAGGTAAATAATTATTAAATTTGGACAAGCGCCAATAACAAGTTTGGCTTCAGATGACTGAAAGATTGAAGTAGTGAGAAGGTTATTGTGTCTGCCGACATGCTGATTTCTAAAAGCCTATTGTGATAAGGTCTTAAGTACTATCGAATTTACTGTTTGCCATCCTTTTAGAGTATGTTTTTGCCATATCTCCTCATCAGTCAATTGTAGTCGGACCTCCTCTTCACATTCCTCCACCTTCCGCCTCATCACCTATCATTTGTATGCTTATGACACTGGCGTAGATCATATTCTTTTTACCCGACTGCGCGACAGCAAAGACGTATTGTTTTTCACGCGTATCTGGGTATGTATGTGGGATTTTTTATACCCTCGAAACATCCCAACGGCTGAATGGAATTTAATAAATGAGGTGTTTTTCGATTCGTCTTAATCTCTAGAGTGACATAGGGAATATAACGTCACGAAAAATTCAATATGGCGGACACTAGACGCTATTTTGCCAGAATCTAAAAGTAATTTTCCTTCTAAACACATCGATATGGGTGTCAAAGGAAAGGTCTCGTTGAGACGATTTCAAAAAACTTCACCTGCATGTTATCATTTGATCTTGTTTCCATCTTTTAAGTTCGATTTTTACGCAGTCGGGTTTTTTTTTTAAATATTTTTTTTTTCAATACTATAATAAATAAAATTTTAATCTAAGTATGTCTGCAATTTCGTTTTTTGCTGATCTTTTGGGTATATTGCATGACTGACTCTGAACGCCAGCGAGACAGGTACGCGTTTGGAGTGACATTTATGTTTAGAAGCATCCGGCGATATTCTATCTCATTCAAATTGGAATAAGCTCATTAAAACTACATTATTTCTAGAGTCTAATTTAGAAGTACCGAATTCATTATTAAGAACCTTAACTACAACTATCTGTTGTTCAATGAGCCATTTTTCTAAGAATAGTTCCTTCAATTATCTACGAGAGGGAACACTTGTGGTTGGTACAAACATTATTTATTCCCCATTAGTGTCGTGTCATTTTAGTGGTTTAACTTAATTATTTAATTAATTTAATGATAATAATAATTTAATAATTAAATTATACCACTAAAATGACACGACACTATATGGGGAATAAATAATGTTTGTACCTACCACGAGTGCTGCTCTCGTGGATAATTGAAAGAACTACTCTCAGGAAAATGACTCATTCATGCAGGTTCAGGTGCCAGCCAAAGCGTACGCCGTCTTGCTCTTAATTGTCCCAAATTAGAACGTATACAACATAAAGTATGTATATACGTCCTAATCTACGACGTATAATAATATATAATTTCAGTACAGCAGAACATCTAAAAATAAAATTTTAGTAGATACATAAAATTATTAATTAGAAATTCAATAGTTGAAAAAAACTATTTTTGATTTAACAAAATCTTGTCACGCTACTGAACAAAGTGTAAATGAGAAAATTTGCGATTTATGTTGAGAACAAAGCGCCTCGCCTTATACTTACGGATTTATTTTAGACTTAAATGTTCGTAGAATATATAACGGCTTTATTAATTCTGACTATGACGAACGCTACTGATCGATGAATGAGTAGAGGAAAATAGGGATAAATTCGTGTATAGAGAGAACAGAACACAACGACGGTGCGTCGTGGCGCGGTACGTCGCGACGCGTTGCTTTGCTTACTTGCTATTGTTACAAGAGTAAACATTGGTATGGTACATAAATTAATTTCGTCAAAGAAGGAATGTAGCAGTATAAGGAAATTGACTAACATCAACTACTCCACTTCTCTCTATTTCTTTCTCTCTTCCATTATCGACTTCTTTCTCCTTCTTTCTTATCGGCTGCGTACACTTTCTACACATATTGTTCCCTGAATTTCCATGTGTATCGATTCACTTTTTTTATTTGATCACGTGGCATTCTTGTTTCCATATGTTTGTTACAATTTATTTAAATACGCAGAACGGAAGATTTTCTAGTGAATTATTATGTCCCACAGAAATCTTCAATTTATTTATTTTTAGTATATTTGCCTGTATACGGTATATAGCACATAAACTATTGGCGTTGGTTAGATGGAGGAACCTAGGGGGTGGGATCACATTTTTTTGAGAATATTATTTCTCTCGAAAGACTTATAAGTAATTGGTGTAAACAAAATTTAAAAAATAGTTGCAAGAGGTGTATTTATAGGGATTGAAAAAAACTGGACTCGAAAACACCAAAACTTAAAATTATTTTAAAATCTAAACTTAACCCTTCAGTGTACCTATATTGAAATGTGAGAATAAATCGCTCACCGGCTGCAACAATGGCACATTTCAAAATTAACACTTTTTGTGAAAATGACTGATTCATAAATTCATAAAAGCTTTTTTTAAAATGTTGTCATTTAGATTTTCTTTTTGGAAAAGTGTCATTGTTGCAGCCGGTGAGCGAAACAATAGATTTCCACTATTCATCTTGTCTAGAGGAAGGAAAGCACAAGCTTTAAAACTAATACCTATAACTACTTAATTTTTACTTCCCACCTCTACTATGGTAGGGAAGTAAGTAATGGATTTAGTCCGAAAAAAATATTTCGAGATTTTAACAGATTTTCACGTTTTGATACCTTAGAAATCGTTTAAGACCATTTTCTGACTGATGTATGTATGTGTGTGTGTGGTCAATATTTCGCCTTCGATATCTTAAGAACGGAATAACGTACGGGTATGCCGATTGTTCTATTGTGTTTATCAGCCTTTAACTTAGATCTGATTAGATTTTGAGTCAAATCGGTTCAGTGGATCCTGAGATATTCAAAAAAACGTCCTCAATGTCACGTATTAACATAGGTAAAAAAAAATATAAATGAATTCTAGATGTTATAATATGAAAAAATGTAAATATTTTTTTTCTCTAAAATGTATAGTTTTCGAGAAAAAAAATATTTTACTAAAAAAAATAAAAATTGTACCTACGTAAATCAAGGTAACCATGATTTTTGCTATATTAAGTTAGCCATCAGTAGATCACCAAACAAAAAAGAGGGCCATGCTTTTTTCAAAGAATAAAAATTAAATTGTGTTTTAAAGACCACCAACAGCTAAGGTTATTTGCGCCTAGTCAAAGAATAAAAAAAAAAGTGTTTATTTTTTGCAAATATTTACTAGGTGGGAAGTATAGGACTGGTCATCAGTCGAATTTTTTTTCAGTGTCACTAGGTACTACTCACTCTAACTTAAAACTTACATTTGTGATTTTGACATAAAATGCAAAGGTTTGGTATTGTGTTACGACGATGGAAAAGGTTGAACAAGTTGACTATAACTTTGATTTAAATTAAACATTTAAATAGAACGGTCTTATATTTCAACTTCGTTTATTGCATAAATATTCATGGAAACAAACATTAGAATGTTAATTAAATTTAGATATCTTCATATTCTAAAGCATAACTAAGTTTTGTTGTTTGCGGTCTCCCGCTATAAAGTCTATTTTTAGACTCAGTTATAAAATTATCAAATTTCCTTTTTACTTGATATTTTATCATTCTCAGAATTGGTTTATTTTATAAGACTATTATATTATTATTATTGTGGAGTGTTTTGGGATCGATAGTGATGCACAAAAATAAAGAATAATTCTTATCCTCAAAATACTACCACACTAAACTCCTGAAAACCGATAAATTATTAACTTAGAGTCGCAACTTTTTTCGAACATAACCGGCCACAAATTATGAGAAATACTTTAACGGTTTTTATCGTAAATCGTAATTATATCTTAATGATACATTTTTAGTGTTGGGTCTCCAAGTCACTATATGAATATTATGAAGTATTAGAAATACCTTGTATTGTGCCTTCTTGTGATTTAACACTACGCGTTTCAGCAACGAGTTGCCATTTTCAGGTGTGGTTAATTATTTTTTTAAAAAGCATCATAATATTATATATTGTTACGAATACTCAATGTGTGTTTTTTAAAAAATAATTAACCACACCTGAAGATGGCAACTCGTTGCTGAAACGCGTAGTGTTAAATCACAAGAAGGCACAAGACGGACATAATACAAGGTATTTCTAATACTTCATAATATTATATCTTAAGTCTGTGTACCATATTTCATCAGACGCTAATGACCTCTGTTGTCGAGCGTCTATAATCTACAATTCATTCATTCACTATATTTCATCAAAATCGATTTACTCTTTCTTGAATATTGCTGACACAAGCCTAGTGACATAATAGTATACCTATTGCGTAACAAGTTTAAAATGGTGACTTTTTTAAACATCGCGTGAGATTAAAAAAGGAGGCACCTTTTTCCACTTGTCACGCACTGTACTTTTTATAACGAGATCATGTAAACGGACGTACGTAAAAAGTGAAACACGTATGTAAAAAAAGCTTTTTTGAAATCGGGACGTCACAGCGTGCGTAAAAGTGACACGGCTCAAAATGCGAAGCTTTACGCACGGTCCGTAACCATGCACTGTTTAAAAGTATAGCAATTTAGAACTCTAATCGTATTTTATACATGTTCACTTTCATCAAGTTGATTCTATTCGTTGGCCATACTATTATTCGTTCATTTCTGATAGCCGCCGTTATGTACGAATGCACAGTTTTATGACATCGTAAAAGTGATGGCTTGTGTTGCACTGAACCTGCTACATTAATGTCCCGACTGCCTGCAAGAATCTACAATAACTTCGTTGTATTACTAACAATTAAATTTTTGGAAAGTTTTGTACAATGCTACTTGAAGAAACCTACGAATGTCGTAGAAAATAGCGCAATGAATGTTAACTTCGCTGCATATGGTAGTGACGTCGCCTGTTATTAAAGTTTCAGAGTGCAAACAATCGTAAACACTAAATTATGTAAGGCAATAAAAGACACAAATTTTCAAAATTCTTTAATTGCTATTGTAGCTTGAAATTTATTAATTTGATTTGAGGGGAGAGAATTTTAAGGGTAATAATGACGTATAGTACTAAAATTATTATCACATAATGCATATTTTATCTATAATAGCATTTTCTTGGAGATTTTAGACTCTTTGTTCGATACTCAAAAGGGAGAACGCATTTTCAAACATTTTTTAGTGTACAGAATTTCATCGGTAAGAAATCGAAGTTACAGACACAAGTCCCGTTACTATTTTATTTATATACTATAGGTAATACTATCTCTTGTCCATCGGCTTCACTCGCGTTAAGGTCGGTTTTGACAGAAACTTCATTTTAACCCAATCGCAGCCGAATAAAAAGTTTAAGTATCACTAGTAATTGATAGTGCACCAAATGTAAGGTGACCAGAATTTTAAAATTGCTCAGGAAAACACCACCTGGACACAAAAAAACTACTTTTGCAGTCTATTTATTATCTAGATTCTAGACCTAATAATCTAAAAGTGAAACACACAGGAGTGGCGCCATCTAACAGTCCATAGCTGTATTCGTATTTGTTGTATAATAATGTAATCATTAAAGAATGCTGTGACTACTCTACCGATTATGAGATTGTCTATCCATAGTACCTACATAACCATAAAAACATTTGTTGAAATCGTTAAACAGTGGGACAAAATGGGGTCGTTATGACATTATCATTCGAAAGGAGGATACTATCACTGAAAAGGAGGACACCATCACTGGAAAGAAGGACATAGGAGGACAAATCTTACCAAAGGAGGACTGTCCTTCTCAAAGGAGAACGCCTGGTCACCTTACCAAATGTCATCTAAATCACTCAAACCGTTTCCAAGTAGGTAATACCGATACAGATCGTGCCTCATCTCACGTAAAGACGTAACTGACAAAAATTGAAAAAGTGTGATACGTCACCGAACAACCGCCTTTAAACCTGACTTTCTTCTCACGAAGTGGCATAACTGTGGTCTATCTAAATGACTAACACGTCTTTACATGAAATGAGGGACGATTTACACAAACAGACGAAATTTTGGAAGGACGCTGATAATCTCATTTGTCTGAATGAATGAATTGTAAATTATAGACGCTCGACAACTGAGGTCATTGGCGTCGAAACCTCAGTTGTCGAGCGTGTATAATCTACAATAATCAAAATTATGGAAACGCGTTCTCCCGTTAAAAAATCATACAAAATATTCGGAAAACCGGCAAAAAAAAAGAAATTGCAAACAGAAATCCCAATTTATTAGTGTATTTGCCATATGGCACATACACTATTGGCGTCGGTCGGATGGCGGGACCTAGGGGTCGGATCAAAATTTCTCGACGTTTCATAGCCTCCTAAATAATTTGTCACCATTTTTGGAAAAGTTTATTTTTATATATATATATATATATGTGTGTGTGTGTGTGTGTTAGCACGATAACTCTCGAAAGACTCAATCGATTTTAACGAAATTTGGTACACACGTTGGAATTTATCACCGCACGGAACCTGTTTAAAATGGGCCCAATCGGATCATTCTAAGGGTAGTTTTTAGGGGTTGAAAAATGTTTTTGGGCCCAAAAATATCGAAACAATTCTCAGAATCGTTTCAAAATTGAAATTTAACCCTTTAGTAACGATTACAATGTGCTGCTAAAATTTTAATAAAATCGGCCTGACAGGACCGGACTTATAAATTTAATGAAAACACTAGTAGCGGATACAGATTTACTTACAGAAGAGTGTATTTAATTTGGTGCATATGTTAGGAATGATAATAATATTGCAATTAAGAAAAAAAATATTATTTTAAGGGATGTATTAAGGGGTTAAATTTTTTATTTTGTCCAAAAACAAACTTAAGTTCACATAATAAAGCCACAAGGTGACAAGGCCTGTATTAGCAAATACACTATATTGTCGGCAGGGTTTTGGCACTGCGACCCGAGTTTTTTTATTTATAATACGTAGAAATAACGGGTCTAGTTTACCGGCTTTTAACTGTACCTATATATCTAAGCATATTGGTCTGTAATGCAACTCTGTACATAAAAACGTGGAAGCTGTCTGTACAACATTTATGTTCCATTTATAAGTATATCTATGTATATTGCACAGCATACGATTTGTAGGTTAGTTTTATGGCTGATAGTTTGCCAGTCATGGCTCTCAAATCAGCTGAGCGTATTTCACTGTTTGGCATATTTACTGCTGATGCATTTATAATGGATAAATACACTTGTGCTAGGTTATGTCTGTTTTAGCGCTCTGCTAGATTCTGATAACGTTCGAAATTACTACGTTAATATTGATAAGTGTTCGTAATGACCGGTTTAGTATCAAATTTAACATCGCTCCTCGAACATAAAATATATAGGATATCATACCAGATAGATATTGTAGATTATAGACGCTCGACAACCACACTATATCAGGCAATAATATTAAGCGTTAAGTATGACAATAATTAATGTAGTTAAATCATTGGCGGCACGTCAATATAAGTAAGATTGGTGTAGCTTTTTAGATAGTCTATTCGTTACCTGTAAAGAAAAAAATTAAAATAGTGTCTATAGGTGGATTTTGTCATTTTTATATAATTCAATTTTTGTAAAATAACTTGAACTGAAAAACATCACTTAAATAATTAATTACAGAGTAAATAAAATTATTTTTTTATAAAAAAATTATTTAAAGAAAACTGAAAAAGGACATATTATTGTACCTATCTATAAATATTTTTTCAGTTAACCATTTAGAATTATTCACATTAAACGATTGAAGTAAAGAAAAAAAATTCAAAATTGAGTTTATAGGTAGTAGGTAGGCTTTTTTCAGTTTTAAATAAATTCATTTTAGCGAATTAACTTTTGAACTGAAAAACTTTACCTAAATAAATATATACAAAGAAAACAAAATTATTTTTGTCACTGCTTTAGTGAAAATTCAAAGCCACCGCGGCAAAAAAGAGATAAAAAGCACATCTTCATATACGTATATACAGAGCAAACGGGAGACCTTTTTCTTCAAAATATAAAATAAATAGGCACTCATCTTGAATAAAATTTCTTATAACTAATAAAAATTTTCCAGAAAGCTTCTTAAGTAGGGGTGGTTGTTATAATAAGCTCGAGGCTATAGGATGATGTTTTCTCGCCATAACTATCAAGACAAGAGAGATTTCCCGGAGAAATATTATAAAGAAAATTAAATTCGCTCAGTGACGACGTAAATTGTAATATTAGAGAGGTGCGTGAATCTAAAGAGCTGAGATCCTGTTCGAGCTATCTAAAGAATACATTGTGTATGTGTTGGCTGCTCTGCTCCAGTGTTGCCAACAGTTAATAGTTTACGCTCAGTGACGGATCACCACGCAGGCGGAAGAAGCGCAATTATGTCATAATATGTAACTAATAGTATCGTATCTAATGTGTAAAAATGCTGCAAGACACCTTCATGTTCACAATATACCACATAAACAGTTGTTTTTACTAAAATTATAAAATGGATTCAGATATATTCTCAGTACGGTTACAGACGGCTGTCGTGCGAAATTTGTAACATATAATATCATATTCGTAAATAAATGCTTATTGTTTAAGGCAAAGTAAAATTTGTCAATTAATTCGTGCGCTTAAGGCCTCAAAACACCAAAAATAAAAGTATACTTTTTATTTTCAACGTTTTGTTGTATATAGTTGATAAAAATATTTAATTATTAGAGGGAGCTCTTAAATCACATTGCGTTTGAAGATATCCGAATACTTAATCCGTTATTGCACCTACTAAATGGCTACCATAAATTTTCTAAAATTCTACTAGACTTGTGTGAGGGAGGAGGAAGAGAATTTATGAGATTAATTTTAAAATCTACCAGAATTCCTTGAAGAGTGATGGAGCTTTTGGTGTGAAAATATAAAATGTTAAAAATAAAAAAAAATTCTCGACGTACGTTTCGCCAACCACGTTGGTATTTATCAGGAGATGATTAAATCTAAAGACTAAAATCTATTTCCAACCTATAAACTTATTAACTTCTGCCGACAGCGAAATTTTATAAATAATAAACGAGAGAATTACTGACTCTCGTTTGGCCAACATACTTTTGATTACCATCTTTTGGCCAAACGAGACGATCAATTGTAACAAGATTTAAAGAGCATGTGCCTCATCTAAAATATGACAGATTAGAAAAATCCAGTGTTACCCAACATGCGTTTGAAAATGACCATAAAATAGACAATAGTAATTTAAAACTAATTAGGAATGTCATGAATAATAGACAACGCCTTAGAGTTTAGAAATTCACAAGTGTAAAAATAATATTATGAGCAGTGACAAAGGTCCAATTCCAGGAGTCCACTTTATGATTTATTAAAATAGTTTTCAAATAGACCGTTAAGTTTTTTAGGTAATAGTGGCAGCGTCGTAGCTAGGATCATCGGTGCCCAGGGCAAGATTATAATTTCGCGCTCTTTGGTAGTGATGAGCAAAGCAAGACCAAGACTTGGACAGTCTTGGTCTTGGTCTTGCTGATTCAGTCTTGGTCTTGCTTTGCTTTTTCGCAAGACCAAGACCAAGACTGCAAGACCAAGACCAATTTTGCTCATCACTACTCTTTGCTTGAAAATAATCATATTCGCATCGCTGGTTTCGCTGATTGCGCCCTCTCCGGGGTAGCGCCTCTCCAGTTACATTATTTTAATCACTATAGGTAGTCTGTAAATAGGTAGGAAATAGTTTTTAGATTTAATCACCTCCTGATGATGCCAACTTGGTTGGCGAAACGTATGTCAAAAATTTTTAAATGGTTTGCTATTTTGTGGTTATTTTTAACAGTTTGTACCAAAATTTCTGCTATCCCACTAAACCGAAAATTCACCCAACTAAATGCAAGTCTCGATCTACTAGATTTAGTAGAATGTCTACAACTTGGCAACTCTGCTGTGTTCAGTTTACAAACAAGTTGCATACTAAAATCTTCGTAAGTATTAACTATTAAGAAACACTGAAAGCATACATGGCTATAGATTTTAAATAACGTTATTTTAGAATCAGCAGTTTATATTTCTCAAGAGATACTCATTTTATAAAACTGTTCGGCCCGGCGTTGCCCGTGATATAGTATATGATTCATATTTTAAAATGCCCAATGGCAAAATAAAGTGACAGCGCTTGAATGCTAAACTAAAAGTTTATAATAAATAAATAAATAATAATTAATTCCGTCCAACGTTGGTAGTATAGGTATCTAAATATAATAAATGTAATTTAATTTCTGTATCACATCAACAACTGGACCAAATTTGAGTGAAGTAGTTCAGTTGATACCTAAACTTAAGTACAAAGTACATACTTAAATACCCGATTACGCGATATATAATTTTACAACAAAAAACAGTTATTTGGAACAGGTTCTTAAAGGGAAAGTACAGTATAGGTCAGGGGTCGGCAACCTGCGGCTCTTATGATGTCAAGATGCGGCTCTCCATTTCCATGCGCAAATATTAATAATTATATTATTTTATTTTCAAAACTCATAAAAAATATTATACTGCAAAAAAAACTTTAAACAGGATAAAAACAACTCAGTGAGAATAGGTGGAGCAGAGAGTATACGGACAACTGACATTTTTTAAATGTGGCAACACTGTTCTGTTTGTTTAGTTATTGGTGCACTTTGTCGTCAACGGTCGCAGTCAGAACTTTTTTTTATAAATAATCAAATACCATAATATTGAAATAAAAATGTTAGTGGCTCTTTAAAAACTGGGAAATTTTGTAAATTGTAACTTTTGGCTCTTCCGTCTCAAAAGGTTGCCGACCCCTGATATAGGTAATACCCGTTATTGGAAAAGAATTTTTTAGCCCATCACTATCTCATGATCTCAACAACATTGCCAATAAATTAACTAAATTGTCAAGTTCCGTTATAAAACCTACAACTGAAATCGGCAAAAAATGATTTCTCTTCTTTTTTCCAACACATCTACAAGTCACGTGTATTTTTTATTGCGAAATAAAAAAGCTCTCTAAAGCGCCAATAAAAAAAATATCTCTCCATTTAGCCGTGACGTCATTTGAAAATGACACTGTTGCTCGCTGTGCTTAGATAATTCACAACCGGTGAAAGGGGCTGCAGCTCAGAACAAATGGTTGCAGTATGGTCCACACGCTTTCCTAACAAAAGGTCACTGATGGGCGATGGGTAAATAGAAATACCCGTCGCGTAGGTAAATAAAAACTGGGTATATACCGGGTATTTGCCCCAATACCTTTGGATAACTATTGATAGTGAAAGAGAACGTTTTTCTAAAGAAATTGCACTATATTATGAGAATAGCACAAATAACATTTCACCTTGAATACAGCCCTGACCTTTGTAGATTCTGCAGATGTCAAATGTCAAACTCAGATTCGTCAATATTGTGTATGCAGACATGTTTCTTTTACATAACTTCTTTTGACGACAAAATTGTGACACGCTTTTTAATTTTTTACAAGATAACTGAAATTTAAAAATTTTCTGTATTTTTTATTGATAAAAAAAACGTGTAAACATATTGTAGGTTTTGAAATAAAAAACATTTTTTTATTTTAAATATTTCATCTTCATTTGTACAATAAAAATACGATGAAAAATTCCATGCAAAATTGGTATATACCTATATTTGCATACTAATTTATAAAAGTTTTTGTTTATTATAAAATTTTTAAATGTACCTCTAGGTATAATTATATTATATTTTGACATATCGACATTTTGATTTAACAAAAATATTTTAATTGATTTGAAGAACAAAAAAATAGACACAAAAATAGGTGAATCGTTCTATATGACTTTTTATGGTTAAAGTAGGAGTGACCAATTTTTTAAACGTTTGAAACCTATGTTATTTTAGTAACTGTTAATCCTTGTACAGACGGTTAGTAAATCTACCAATATTGGAAGAAAAATTTGTCACAAATGTCTACCAATCGTGTGAATTGCCAATTTTTGTCTGTCAATGTTGGCATAAAAGTGATTGGTAGACTATTGGTAGACGCCATCGACCAATAATGTTATTTCGCTCGTCATTAGTGTTTTTTGATTTGCTTTCAGACATGTCATTTGAATATTAATGTACTTTTAACTTCCGTTTCGCGGTTTGACAGTCAAAATTACGCCTTGCATAAGTAATGCAAATGAAGCAATTACGCACAGAAATCGAACCATTCTATCGTGAAAAGCATCGTTATAAAAACATTTCAAAAACTATCCCCCGGAGACGCACGTACAAACACGTCATTCAATACCGCGCTCTCATCAAAATTCGTCTGCGATTAAAAAATGTGTACGTGCATCTCCATCGTACACGCACGCGCTTCCTTAACGCACGTTGAAGAATGCGCAGTTTTGAATGAGGTACTTGTCTTAAGACATGTATGTGCACCTGCGGCGGGTTTAAATTCATCATCACGTTTTTAACACGCTTATATTAGTTTCACCTGTATGTTTGTTTGCGGGCTTGCTTGCTTGCTTGTTTGTCAGTTTGTAACCGACTTCTTTGAACTTGATTTTGACCAACTTTGAACGGTCAGATTTAGTTTAAACTTTGCACACTTATCAAGGACCGATTACAATACAATAATTCCATAAGTTTGTCCCATTATCCTGACCAGGATCTCCAGGACTAAAAAGCAAAAATAAATTATAATTTAAAAAAACTAAAAAACAGGCTTTAATGAACTAAAAAGTAAAAAATAATTAATTTTATTGTAAAAAAGCGTGGGGTAGTATGAAAATATGATACAAAGCACCCCACGCTTTTTTACAATAAAATTAATTATTTTTTACTTTTTAGTTCATTAAAGCGTGTTTTTTAGTTTTTTTAAATTATAATTTTTAAAAGCTGTCCAGTTATCGCATGCTTTGTTACGGCTAAATAGGTTTGTGCAACACATATATTAATGCTTTTTTTTGTAAATTTATGACACTTAATTGTTATATCCATGTTAATATTGTTGACCATACCTGATAGAATGTAACCCCAAATATAGGGGTGCCTGCACCATTACCGTACTATACAATATGTACGCGTTCACTTTATTATTAAAGAAAATGTAACAAAGAAACTCCACGCTTCATGCGCTAACGCTTTTTTTCCTTGTGGAAAAACCAAGCGAACGCTTTTTTATATATACGGAATATACATCATGTTGCTCCGCTAGCGAATATACACGTACGCACGTTTGCCCGTCAGTAGCGACTCGTTGCCTACTTCTAACTAAAATAATCTTCACCATCTTTAGTTTCAATACGCTTTAAAAATTTAATATTGCATGTCAACTAATTGTAGACTAGTGTAGCTATGAACCTGTCCGGTCACCTCTCATTTCTCGTTTCCTTAATATTGTCTATCTCTTTTTCTTTAACCTAATTTTATCCACTTTATGCATCTTTGAATTCTCTTTCTTTGAACTACACTAAACGAAAGTATTCACACTTTTCTAGCCCACAACTTTTTCATACTTAAAATTGTTTTTGAAGCTATGCTTCTATAGGCGCGTTAGACGATTTCTGGGAGGGAAAAAACTTATGATTCGCTTCACGTCACCGACATGCTCACGATAAAAGTATATCTATAGCTACACTCATTTGAAGCTATGCTTCTATAGGCGCGTTAGACGATTTCTTGGAGGGGAAAAACTTATGGGTTCGCGTTACGTCACCGACATGCACATGCTAAAAGTATATCTATAGCTACACTCATAGCTATAGTTATGCTTTATACGTATTGCGCTTGGCCAGCTGTGAAAGTAATATACTGGCACACACGCAGTAGCCTATGTACACGTATATATGCACCAACACAAATATAACGTGTTGTACTACATTAGTACTGTGTGTATCTATACAACTCAAGGTGAATTGATTACGTGAAAATCTCAAGGTGTGTATTGTTTAAATTGTGTTGTTAAATAATTTAAGTATGCTAATTCTTATTTCAATTAAATTGTATTTATATTTTATACTGGACTTGCGTAGCCCATCGCATGGGTTGACGTAAAAAGCATAGCTTCTGTCGGGTATCCCATGACACCTCTTGACTATTTTATATACCAGTGAAGTGATCATTCGTTTTCAAAAAAATAAATAGATAACTAAAGTTATTTTGATGTAGATTTTTTTATTTGTTAATTGTAGCCAACAGTTTACAAGCAACGAAGCAACTACACAAAATATACATTATTATTAGTTTATTTTAATCCTTCCAACTAGTGTTAAGGGGATGTTACATGTCTATAGATAGTATTATTTACAAAATCAACATAGGTTACAGTACAGTACAGTTAAAGGTAAAGGGGTCGCATTTTTTTTGTATTTTCAAAAAAAAAGTGTAAATATATGTTTCAAGTGTTTTATTAAAATCAAAATAAACTACGTGACGAGCCTGCAATGTCGGCTGTGTTTGTGTATTGTATGTATAATACACATATATCTAAAGCGCCCACAAAATCTATTTTAAAGTTGCCGTTACATCCAACTTTCGGTAGATTTTGAAATGACTTTATACAGAAGTAAATTTTTGTCCTGGAATAGTATTTATGATATTGTATAAATATAATATATTCATTTATTTACAAGTTCTTTAAAATGTAAAGTTGCTCAAAACGTTAACTTAATTTTATTTTACATTTTACCAATCTTTACCAACATTTTTAATGCGTCAGATTTATTTTTTATGTATTAATTGTCTTTTTTGAAATAGCAATAGCAAGTAAACCCTTCCAGTAACATGCTAAATTAATAAGATCGAAGGGATGTTGTCGTTTTTATAACTGCTTTTCCATCGTCTATTACAAACCCTCAGTTCCAACATTGAAATCTGAAACATTTTAAATTTATTATCCTTAAAAATAATAAACTCAAACACTCAAATAAATCATAAACAAAATCAATTCCAAAAAGAAAATTTGTAAAGACATCTTTCAGCTATAAAAAAGCTTGTAAATCAAACATCTTGAATGAATGAATTATAAATTATAGACGCTCGACAACAGAGGTCATTAGCGTCTGAATCAAACATCTTAACTGACAATTAAATGAAATTCAAATTCCAGAATCTTTTCATTTTGTGATCATTTTTTTCAGAATCAAAGAAACAAAAATTCTAGCTAGGCCGGCATAATCCTAGCATTTATAAATATTCTTATTTATTACCTTGGGAACTTCTACAACCTGTATACGCCATTTTCCTGTTGTGAACTCTTCATAATGACGGGAAAACTGTGGAAGGTTAAATTTAAATGCATGTGTATATAAAACGAAATAGGTCACCAACACATGTATACAAGGACACAAAAAAGGAGAATATATAGTAATATATCATACATATATGCTGGAGTCACATAGTAGTACATACTCCAGTTAGAATTACATATTTGAAAGATACTAACGACTTTCAAAAGGTTCCAGGTGATCGTAAAATTTTTACTGTAAAACAATGTTTAGGAAACTGTAATATATTAATTTATCAATACTAATACCTCCATATACGTGACAAATGTAAATGTGTCTAAATTATTTTATATGGACAAAATAGGCGTTCACGTGAGTGAATCTGTGGGCAGAAGGTAATAAAAGCATCGCTGAATTTCTTAGTAGAATTATTAAATTACTCATCATTTTTGTTACGCGTCTTTTTATATTCAGTAAAATACACTATAAATTTAATAATAAAAACTCGGGTCGCAGTGCCAAACGCTGCCGACAATTTAGTGTATTTGCTAATGCAGGCCTTGTGGCTTTATTATGTGAACTAAAGTTTGTTTTTGGACAAAATAAAAAATTTAACCCCTTAATACATCCCTAAAAATAATATTTTTTTTCTTAATTTCAATATTATTATCAATGCAACCTCTGTACCAAATAAAATACACCCGTCAGCAAATAAATCACTAATAACAAACTAGTGTTTTCATAAAATTTGTAAGTCCGGTCCTGTCCGGCCGATTGTGTTAAAATTTTAATCACATTTTAATCTCTACAAAAGAGTTAAATTCCAATTTTGAAACAATTCTGAAATTTTTTTCAGTATTTTTGGGCTCAAAAACTTTTTTCAACCCCTAAAAACTACCCTTAAAATGGTCCGATCGGGCCCATTTTAAATAGGCTTTGTGCGGTGATGGGTTCCAATGTGTGTACCAAATTTCGTTTACATCGATTAAGTCTGTCGAGAGTTATCGTGTACACACACACACACACACATATATATATATAATTAAATAAAAATATATATATAAATAAATAAATATATACATATATATATATAAACATTTTATAAAAATGGTGCCAAAGTGTTCAGGAGGCTATGAAACGTCGAGAAATTTTGGTCCGACCCCTAGGTCCCGCCATCCGACCGACGCCAATAGTGTATGTGCCATATTATGGCAAATACACTAAAAATTCACATGGAAACTAAATTACACACAAAGGTTCTATTTGATAAATTAGTATAAAAACTTTACGCAGTATGTACATTGTACCTATATAAATTAGTTACTTTCATTACAAATCTGATCTATGAATTTGAATTGTGTGATTACACAAAGTGTCTTTCCACGTGCTACGTATAATCCAGTATTTTTTATAATATAAACCTATCTATTCTGTCTTATCAAGCTATATACATAATGTCGGTCTGGTTTAGTGTGTATGGATGTACAATATTACAAATGCTATGCAGGATGAAAAATGGCGTGTTGTGTTGAGTGTAGTCACCGGAATGAAATGCATAGATTGGTTTGGCCCTGGGGCGACCCACATCTCACGTAGATGACAGAACTTTCGCTTGTTAGGACGTAAATTGCATTCATTTTTGAGGTAAAACTTCTTATGCGGCGCCACTGCTTCGACGATTTAAAGGATAAAATGCTAGCTCGATGAAACGAAGAATGTGTAACGGGAAAGTATGTTTGGAATGTATCCCCTCTTGTCGCAGGGTTTTTGTTGTTTGTTATATATGTTACACTTGCAATGGCCATTCGATTATATAATAATTTGCCGGTTAATATCCGCAATTCAAAAAAATTTAACTTAGCGGTGAGGCAATTATTACAAGACAAATTGTACTATAGCGTAAATGAGTATCTGGATGATAATTTGATTTCCTAATTTTTCTCTATTTACTTGACTTGTCACATTCGATGTACTATGTTGACTACGTGATAAATAAATTTATTATTATTATTATTATTATAGATGCATTCGGACGCTCCTCGCGGGGTCTAGATAACCGGTACATATAAATCCTGGAACAGCCAGTGGCAAGTAATTCGACTTCTGAAGTTTCACTTCGGTCGTGTGTACCACGATACATGCCTTTTTTATATTCAAAAAATACTTCCCAAAAGAGCATCCTAAATTGTTCAGGGTTTCCCGACCGATGTGTCGGAAGTATGCCGCGAAATTTGATCGTAATATAATAAAGTTATTGTTGAATGTCGGCCGAAATGTGTACTTTTACCCACTCACAAAGTTGCGTTCCAAATACAAAATTGTCACATTGTGTATCAATGACGAGAATCACTGTTTACCGGACGGAATTCGTAAATCGTTGATACAGTTCGGCTATTAATTGATTAAGTTTTCTGGAGCTAGTTTCAATAATAAGTTTAATACTTAATAAGTTTTCAAATTAGAACCTGGGAACTAGAGCTATGTAATAGACGTAGCTTGAAAACGCCATATAAAAAAAAACGAAGTGCGCATCGGACTCGCGAGGAGAGGGTTCCGTACTATTCCGTTTCCCGTGGAAATTTAGGTTTTCCTGTAAACTATTTTTAAAAGTCTCAGTAGTTTAACGGAGAGAGGGGCGGGAATACTCGATTTTCATATACATATTTTCTTTAATATCTTTTAAACTATGCATTTTAAAATTATAAAAAAATGTATTTGTGTTTCTCATAACGAGGCCTTTCATTTGATACGTCACATGATGCACTTGAAATTTTTTTATATTTCTAATTTTCCCCCCAAAATTAACCCCCAACATCAGAATTCGTTTATTTATTCTATACGTCCGTGATTGGGTCACCTAACATTATTTATGTACCGAAATTCAACATTTTTCCTCCAGTATATTCGAAGAAAATACCAAAGCTGTGACAGACAGACAGACACAATAGTGATCCTATCACTTTCATCGGATGTACGGAACCCTTAAAATATAATATAATTAAAGAAAAATTGTATTAATTATAGAATCATTTTGCAGCTAAAATACTTTCAAAAATAAATTATGAGAAAGGAATGAAATACAGTCAGACTGCTAAGCCACGGCGTTATATAATTTTCAGATGATTAAATAATTTTATCAAGTTTAAATAAAAGTAGTACCATGACCAGCTATATTGCATATACTTGTGTGCTAAATAAAAATTAATCATGAATATAAATATAAAACAAAAAAATTAATGAGACTCAAACAGTTTTAGTTTTTTCTGCTTTCGGGTTTTAAATGGTTACATATACAGGGTGAGTTCGACCACCCGTATCAGTCGTTTTTTTCGAAAACGGTTAGTCGTAGAGAGTTGTGTCAAAAATTTGTATTATAAAAGCCCTAATAAAGAATCGAATGGTGATAATTTTTTTTCCCGGGAAGGTCGGCTTCCCTATTAGTTTGCTCCAGAATGTCCAGAACTCCGGAATTATAAATGTAACGATAGGTCGAAAGTGGTATTGTTGAAAAGATCTTTAAAAAATAAGCAAGTTTTGTAGGAAATTTTTTTTTATTACTGCCACCCCTGTAAATTTCTATAAGTATAAATATAAATTATTATATGTTCAAAACTCCGGAATTTTAGAAAACACGATAGGTTGAAAGTGGTGCTGTTGAAAAGCTCTTTAAAAAATAGGCAAGTTTTGTAGGAAAAATTATTTAATTACTGCCACCCCTGTTAAGTAACAATCGTTTGAAATTATTAAATCAAATTTTCATAATAACGATCGAAGTCGGCATTAAAAATCTAGCAACCTTAGACATTGTCACAAGTGTTCAAACTGTCTTCCATTTACTCTTTAACAGATACTACTGAGCTCTTCTGGTTATACTGTGAGTATACTTCTTCAGTGTTTAATGATCGATAGATAGGTAACTAGATTTTAAATGCGGACTTTTAAAAAGTTCGTTATTATGACATTTTAATTTAGTAATTTCAAACAAATATTACTTAACAGGGGTGACAGTAATAAAAAAAATTTTCCTACAAAACTTGCTTATTTTTGCTTATTTTTTTAAAGATCTTTTCAACAATACCACTTTCGACCTATCGTTACATTTATAATTCCGGAGTTCTGGACATTCTGGAGCAAACTAATAAGGAAGCAGACCTTCCCGGAAAAAAAAATTATCACCATTCGATTCTTTATTAGGGCTTTTATAATACAAATTTTTGACACAACTCTCTACGACTAACCGTTTTCGAAAAAAACGACTGATACGGGTGGTCGAACTCACCCTGTATATAAAAAATAATTCTAATGGGACGTAGGAGAGTTGAACTGACGTTGATTGGTGTATGTATGTGCTAGAAGTGGTGAAAGTATACTAGGGGTTGAGTGAATGACTGTTTGCAATGGGGGTTGGGGGATAACGCGGGAGGTGGCAATAGACAGCCGGTGATGGATTACCTCAGTCATGTCGTTACCTCTAGCTTGGTTGATACGTTGATGCTTCTTCTGACACCACTACTATTATTATTATTATTATTATTATTATTTTATTACGTTCAAAAGACTACAAGGAGTCGAATTTGTCAGACATGATAAATATAAAAACAATAGTATATATAAAAATAAAGTATAAACAATACAATAAATTATTACATAATAAAATCATCAACGATATACAAACATTGTGCAATCAATGATTTCTTAAGTTTCTTTTGAAATGAATTAAAAGGCAAGTCTTTAAAGTCATTAGGCAAATCATTGAAAAGCTTCAAGGCAGCATAATGCGGACTGTTTTTGAAGAGAGAGAGATTACATTTAGGTAATAAGATATTGCCACAGTTACGAGTTAAATAAGAATGGTGGGCATTTATAGTTTGAAATTCAGCAATATGTTTTTTAATAAAGCAAAGTGATACCCATAGGTATATTGATGGAATAGTTAAAAATTTATTAGAAATGAAAGTATCACGACAGCTCTCACGCGAATTTAGCTTGAAAATTATTCTAATTGCTCGTTTTTGTAACAACAACACTTTACGCAGTCCAGTGGAGCTGCGACCCCAGAACATTATTCCATACCTCACATATTGAAAGAAATAAGCATAATATGCAGTTATACAAGGTTCAATTAATACGCAACTATTCCTTATTACCCTTAGAGCATATAGAGATTTTGATAACTTAAGACATAAAGTATTTATATGAGGCATCCAACTTAACTTACTATCAATAGTCACACCGAGGAAATTGACTTCAGATATTTTGTCGAGTATGTTACCGTCTAGGTTAAGAGACAAAGAATAATTTTTCATCAGAGAGGCCTGAAAGATCATATAATGAGTCTTTGTATTGTTTAAACATAGTGCATTATCATTACACCACAAGGAAACATCATCCAATGTATTTTGCATCTTGGCCTCCAATTCTGTACAATTATCAGCTGTAGTAATTAATGAGGTATCATCAGCATATAGAACAATATTATCAGCATTTACATGGTCAGGCAAATCATTCACGTAAAGAATAAAAAGTAAAGGTCCAAGAACCGATCCTTGTGGCACACCTAAAGTGATGCAAGCAGATTCAGAAGTAACATTACCAATACTGACTTTTTGGGTTCTATTGGACAGATAAGATTTAATCCAGTTGTAGCAGTTACCTCTAAGACCAAGATGTTGTATTTTATCTAGAAGTCTATCATGACTAACAGTGTCAAACGCTCTACTTTGGTCGCAGAATAATACGGATACCATCTTATTATCATTTAGACTGTTTGCTACAGATGTAATTAGATTGAAGATCCCATCATCAGTAGATTTATCTTGGACAAAACCATTCTGATGCTTACAAATAATTCTATTAATAGAATTAAAGGATGTAATTCTAAGGGAGAAAGCCATTTCTAAGATTTTTGAAAAGGTTGATAATATGGAAATTGGCCTATAATTATTGACATCATGTTTATCTCCTTTTTTATAAACAGGTACAGTTTTAGCTTCCTTAAGCAGATTAGGAAAAGATCCAGTTAAAAATGAAAGATTAATAATAAATTGTAGAGGTTTAATTAAAGATAGATTATTTTTTACAATTTTATTCGGAATACCATCAGTACCACAGGAAAAATTATTCTTAAGTTTATTGAAAATAAAAAGCATTTCATCATAAGAAATTGGCGTGAGAAAAACCGAGTGATTGATTACTTTGGTAGGAGTATAATTGTCATTGGCATGTTGAATTAATCGATTATTAGGGACATTAAGAAAATGATTATTAAATATATTGACAACATCAGAGACATTATCAGAGATAATTCCATCATTATTAAGAGAAATAGAACTGGAGCTGGGAAGATTGCCTTTCAATTCACTATTAATTAAACTCCACATTGCCTTACTTTTGTTGTTGGAATCATTAATTACACAACAGAAATATTCAGACATGGCAGTTTTAATCCTGTACTTATATTCAAATTTGTATTTTTTAAAAAATTGAATTATATATTGGGAATTTTTTACTGAGTACATACAAATCATCAACAATAGTTTTAAAGAAAATTAAGTCAGGAGTCAACCACTTCTTCCTAATGTCATTACATTTTGGTTTATTGTGTACTAAAACTACTGGAAAAGCACAGTTAAAATTATGCAGAAAAGTTTCATGAAACAATTTGAAAGCATCATTGACATCATCACAAGAAAAAACATCCTGCCATGTTTGTTTATTTATCAAGAAATTAAAAAAATTGCAATTAAAATCATTAAAAATTCGTTTATATGAGGGAAGTTTGACACAAGATTTGTCCTTATTAGTGTTAATTATCACACATTGCGAATAATGGTCAGACAAGTGTGTTTTAACGTTATATGCATCCACAAAATCACAATTTACTAAGATGTTATCAATAACAGTAGCAGAGTGCTCAGTTTCTCTGGTGGGTAAATTTATTGTTAACTTCAAATTAAACGAGGAAAAAAGTTCAATTAGTGTTAAAGCTTCTTGTGAGTTTGAAGAAAAGTCTGTATTGAAATCTCCAGCCACTATTATATGTGAAATATTTTTCAACTTATTAATCTTAGAGAGAACAGAGCCAAAAGCTGCAATGAAGTTTGTGAACTCACCAGATGGAGATCGATATACACTAAGAATTATATAGAAACTTTTATCAACACAAAATTTTATACCACAGCATTCAAAGTTTTTATCCTCACAAAATTTCGAAATCCAGATAAGATTTGTTGCATTAATGTAGTTTTTGGCTAGAATAAGAACACCACCATAGCTAGACGTTCGACAGTAGTCCGAACATAGGTTAAAATTCGGAACATGAACGTGAGAAACATTTAAAGGAGACAGTCACGATTCGGATATGCAGCAAATATCCGGATTTTCATCACTAAGTACGATGGCTAATTCATTGATTTTATTTGTAATAGACCTAATATTTTGATGCATAATTTTCAATTTATTCCTTATTTTGCTTTTAACTTTAGATTTAGTTATGGATAGTTTACTTTTTATTACATTTTTTTTTGTATTATTGTTTAATTTTGGGAATGTATGACTTTTTTTATTTGAATTATAATTAATGGTTTGAACTTGATCACCATCATTATACATCTGATAACCAAAATGATTAGAACACATGTCAATATTGGAATTAAAATTCAGTATACACTTAGATAATAACTTACAAGCATTAGCAATTACTAAAATATTTAAAGCTGACAATGGATATTCAGACAGACTTTGCCATATTTTATTTAAATATAACATTCTCGCATTTAATAAATTAGTTAAAATTTTATCAATATATTTGTTTATAGCAAATATAAAATTATTATACTGAGTTTCATTTAGGTCGTATGGTATCGCACTCACAATTAAATTAGTATGAGTTAACATGTTAGCTAATGAAGAGAAACAATTTTTAATTTTATTAAACTCAGCTGAGTCAAAACAGGATTTAATACTAGATAAGCCACCAAGGAAGATTACATAGTCAGATTTAGTGAGATCAGCAGTAAGTGCTGGAAGATAACTTATCAACAGATCAATTGGACAGTTCGGTTTAATAATCCCGTAGACAATAAAATGATTAGGTAAATATTGTTTTAAATTAGTTGTCCAGTTCAATCCACTTATATCAGAAACAATTATTACCTTAGGTGATATTTTTATAATGTTCTTTTTTGATGTCATAGGTTCATTATGCGAGATATTGAGACCTGTTTTTTGCAAATTATTCTCAGTAAAAAAACAATTGCCCGTAGATTTAGAAAGATTTATATTTTCTTCAGACATAATGCCACTAATTGAATTATCTACATTCACAGCAACATTACGATCATAATCAGAACATTCAACATCAGACTGCACATTATGACAAAGAACAGAGGCTTCAGTTTGAGTAGAACAGTCTTTTTGTATTACTTTCATTTTATCTAGAAGAGAGTCAATTCTAGTGGTTAAAAGTGCATTTTCAAGTTGAAGTTTACAAACATTATTGCGGAGAGATTTTATTTCATTTAGATATTCTTCACACAAATTATTACTATCCGATAGTTCATTTAGCAAGTCCTGATTTCCAGTATTATCACACTTTACAGTATTGTTATCATCATCAGCAATTGAACTAGAATTTGATCTGACATTCTTGATAGCATTTAATTGACTTCTTGTAACACGATCATACGACATATTGCTGTATGGTTCTTCATACACCATGCTGAATAGTGATGGGTGAAACTGTTCTTTTTTGACAATAACTCTTACAAAAACAGACTGTTTCTTAATAACATCGGCCAAAAAAATCACAAGGAAGTCAATATTTCATGCTAATCACACCTTTTTATAAAAACTAATAAATAATTAAAGTACAAAGACTGTTAAGGCCCAATTCAATACATTTGAAAGATATTGAAGATTTAAGTTTGATTATTTTAAGACAAATTTCATTTTTGTTTATGAATTTTATAACTCGACAATAAATGACTATTATAAATCTTCAATATCTTTAAAATGGTGAGGTTTGCGGAAAAAATATAAGATACCTTTTTTGTAGAGCATTAAATTTCCTACAATATTCTCTTAAAACATTTTTCTGTACAAGCAATTAATGATGAGGTATGAATTTTTTTCTATTGGACTGAGAAAAAAATAAAAAACCGTGATGCGGAGGATCTTTCTATTAAAATTAAGAGCTCATATTTGGTGAGAATTTTTTTAAGGTGTCTAGCAACCCTTTTTTCCGTGTCACTTGTAAAAAAAAATAATTGATTTTTTGACCCACCCTAATACTGAGGCAACATATAGCGTGCTGCAATGACGCATGCCGCACAGAGTCTTTCAAATGAAGGAACAGAGAGCGACATGACGCATGTATCTTGCAGCATGGCACAAGTTTGATACATGTTGCCGGATGCATACGTCATCTTTCGACATTGTAAATTTTGTGGAGTACCTAAGGAATCGGCAACACTAAACAACATGTGGCAAACTACATGTTGCCTCACTGGAATTGGGCATTTAATAATTAATCAATAAAAAATAGATAATTTTTCCGGTAAAAGTTCCTAAAGAACTAGGTCACTGTTATTTTGTCCCATCACTAGTACTAGATAATTTATATATTGTAATCAAATTTAATGGGATGCAAAAGATGAATAATTTCAAATCTGGAATAATGGAGTCAATAACATCAATGAAACGTTAGTTAAAATGATAGTAATTTTTTAATTCCCAGGTGTGATATACATTTCAAAAACTTTTCCGGTGTTGTATTCATAACTTTTTTTGTATGCGTGTATGTATCGGACGGGTTATTTATGCCATTTTCTCATGCATCGTGCAAAATTTAAATAACCAACTTAAAAATACAAAAGTTGCAGAATTATCTCAGATTTCTAATCTGAAGTTCGTTTGAAAAGGTTTAAAAACACTGATCAATACTTAATCAATATTTCAGAAATTGTAATGTTGTCAGAATCTTCAAATGTTATTAGAAAATCTAATAATTGTATATTTTTGTGATAAAAAAATTTTTTAGAAGAAAGTAGGTACATTTTCCCAGAACGCGAATATTAGAGGTGGTTAAGCAATATTAGGTATACCAGAAGTCCATGTACAATTTAGATACATATCTGTCTCTGTTTAAGGCTTAAGAAACATCAACATCAGACGCTAATGACCTCAGTTGTCGAGCGTCTATAATTTACAATTCATTAATTCAAGAATCATCAACTATTTTTATTTTAAAAATTAATAAACAAACACTTGAAAAATTCTACACATCACATGAATAAATGTGTAGAATTTTTCAAGTGTTTGTTTTTTAATTTTTATTCAATCATGTTCTACCAAGTGCCTAGCGATAATTCTATAGAATTTATTTTTATTTTGTTTTATTCTACAGATTGCAATTCAGTTTTGTTGCACCTTTTATATATTTTTCTAAATGCGTAATAAATACCAAGTTCATTGCGGACAGTTACATAATTTTATTGTACATTTTATGTTTAATTTTGAGGCAAGTATTATTACAAGGCAGTTCGAATAAATTGTTTGCAGACGTCGCGTCGCCTTAAATTGAAAATAATTCAATCTTTTAACTATATTTCCCTTTAAATCTTTAAATCAAGTCAAGAATAACAACGAAATAATTATATTGTAAAATCGATTATATAGTATAAAACATGTGTTATATTTTTTTAATTAAAAATTAGTTCTTTCTGCTGAAATTATAAATTCGTGGGTGATAATTGATAAATAAACATTTTTTTTGTAATATTTATTGGCCTGACTCTTGTCTTTGGCCAGTAGCTGAATAAATAAACATTTTGTGCATGTCATTTCAAGTTTTGACTCTGTTTGTTTTTTTCGTTTTGTCACTTTTTTTAATAAAATTATCAAAGATATTTCATAAAATTATATTACGTAATAAAGTGATATCTTTTATAAAAGGTAATTACGTAGTATATTTTTTTTAAAACATCTGACGATTTTATAAACGACATGGTTAGTGAATGTCGGCCCGGAGCCGGACTAATAAAATAAAACAATTCCATTTTTACGGAATTTTGATGGAACAAAATCGGCGTGAAAACGTATACCTATTAGTGCGGTACCTATTTCTAGTGCGCGGGTGCATGAATAATGAAACAGACATAATCTGTAACATTGTTATTGAGTATATCAGTATTGCACAGCTGAGCATTATCATTGATACGTATTGCATAATATACAGGGCTGCAACTTTTTAAGTGTATAATTTTTTTTAAATTAAATATTTTCCCGACTTATTAGATGCTTTTTATCGAAATCGTGTTTGTTCTTCTGTGCTTGTGTCTTGGTGTCACGCTTATACTGTATATATTATGTATATACCTATGTATATCTAGACACGGTGCGGTTAGTGTACCGCTGTTAAGACACCGCTCGCAACAAGTCCCTTTGGCGTCTAGAAACTTCATGGAACCTTTTAGTTACAAATAAAATACATTTTTCATTTTTACTTTTTTTATTAAAAGTAGTGAATTATTTGTAACCCAAAAGTGCAAAAAAAAATTATAGTAAGAAAAAAATGTTTAATAGACAATGCTTTTTATTGAGGGGCCCTAAAAAGCAGAAAATAAAAAATTAATTTTCAAAATTTTTAAATATTTAAAAAAAAATTTAAAAAGCATTCGAGACCCCAGCAAACTATCATTAATTAATAGCAAAATTGTGAATTAAGTAACAAATATATTATAGAATATTGATCTCAAATGGTTTTTAACATTTTTTAAACATTTAATTTTTATTTATTTTGCACTTTTTAAAACTAAACTCTATATCTAAGAACCATCTCGCAATCATACTCTTTCAAACAAACAAAAAACGCATTTAAATCGGTTGATCCGTTTTGGAGCTATGATGCCACAGGCAGACAGACAGACAAAGATTTGAAACTTATAAAACCCTTCCTTTTTTGTGTCGGGGATTAAAAACTGACTTTTTTATTGTTACGGTTATATGGTTAAATGAACAAAGTTTCGTGTCTTTTTACAATAATAACGGTTTAGAAAAGTTCAAAATAATTGAACTTCACCTTTCCGATGTAGCGTTACGAACTTTGTTATTTTAATTAGAATATATTTTTTATATTAAATCGTTTAAATGTCTATATAGCTTCTTTATTTTATGTTTTAAAATTACAGTTATGTTAACCTTTTTATTCGATTTTATTTCGGTTCAGCTTAAAATTGTACCTACGCATAATGTTCTATTTTAAATATGACAGTTCTGATCGCTATCTCTGAAGCGCGACGTTCAATTGTTTTGAATTTTTCACCATCAGAATCAGTGTATAAAGACACTATAAAATCTATATAGCAATAAAACTGCCTGAGTTGCATCTGATTGGTTGATTGAAGTCAACACAGCAGAACAATCAATCAGATATTTTGTGCGTTCTATACCCAAGCATATGCTGTTCACATGATAACTATATCTGTTAGTGGGAAAGACTATAAACTTTGTCGTTTTTACCAAACCGTAGCTAGGCGATAATAAAAAAGTTAGAAACAGTTAACAGTGAAATTGTGGCAGCCCTGTATAGGCATTTAACGCGTGTGTAAATATATCGTGGGCATTGTTACACATAATATCTGTAGCGGACGAACTGGCGAGGCAGAGGACCCTATAACGTACACGGGGCATGGCGATTCTGTGCCAATGGCATCGACGGGGTATTATAGGGTATTATCCGTTTTCCAATCTACCATCAGCTGATTGCAACCATCGGTCAACCGGCCAGGTATGAGATTATATCTATCAGTCGTACATTTAAATCGCTGAATAATTGGATATTGTGCTTATATAGCTTTTCGGCCCGGTTTCGCCCGGCTAGATTTTGATTTTGCAGCGAAATATATATCATATTATACAGATTGTATCAAATTAAACCTGTGCATAGGGCATTCTGTGTGTAAGACAGAGATTGATACATAAAGCAATAAGTAAGAATGAGATAAATGATCGCTAATGGAATGTTATGTGGTTACTGTAAATTTAACTGATAAAAGATTTACATTTTTACAGCATAGAAGGAGCGAAAAAACAAAGATAACGCTATTAGGTTGTATAAATATTATTTATTTACAGTATCCACGTAACATACTATTAGCGATCTTTTATCTCATTCTTACTTATTGCTTTATGTATCGATCTCTGTCTTACACACAGAATGCCCTATGCACAGGTTTAATTTGATACAATGTGTATAGTAGTGATGGGCGATACGAGATGTTGTAATCGTTCATAATAACAATCGAGTCCACACAATCGACTCGGAGTTTGATTTTACAATCAAAATGTTCGATTGTTCAAGTCGATTATTTGCCACATAGGTTATAGCGATAGCAGCAAATGAGAATAAATATAAACGCGATTCAAGGTTATATGCTAGCCGACTGACGTTCACGCGACTCGTTGATTGTTCACTGTTCAGTCGGTACTACTCTGTGATCTCTTTACTGTTAAATACATATTACATATTGACTATACCTATATTAGTGATGTGCCGGATATCCGTATCCGATCCGTATCCGCGGATATCCGAGGGAAAAAAAAGATCCGTATCCGTATTCGTATCCGTTAGTTTTTTGGCGGATCTTTTACCTTATCAATTTTCAATTCATAGATAAAATTTTATATATATAGGTAATTAGGTAATAATGAAAAACAGTTAAATTCCATTCAGATTATTTTTTATTTTTTAATATCGTGGTCAATAACTTTTTCCCATAACAGATAGTCTCTTTCCAAAGGTCGATGTGCAATATTTAGTATTTACCGCCGCGTACTCTAAGAAAGTTAAGATCCGTATCCGTATTCGCGGATCTTGAGACCAAATATCCGTATTCAGATCCGTATCCGCGGATATACATTTTTAACGATCCGGCACATCACTAACCTATATACTAAAAAGATTAACTATAAATTTAACAAATAAAATAAATATCTATTATGCAGCTTATGCTACAACGTAAAATATTGTTCTCCTCGATTTTTAATTAAGTACAAAATTCTGGACCGAAAAATGATTAGCAAGACTTGTGGTGCGATCTCTTCTCCACGCATTGAAGGTTATGCTGCAAATTCTGTACTTCGTGAAATCACAAAAATGGATGTTCTGGTTAACGGGAGAATTGCTCTTAACATCAATTAAAAAGTTTCAAACTGTACTTTCCTTGTAAAACTAATTATAGATAGGTTTTTTTTGTCCTAGACCATAACTTTAACTATGTGCCAAAAATTACTAGACATTACCTACATTTATTTATAATAATTATTTATGTATTTATTTGTTTGTTTCAGGTATGTCAACTTGAATATTCTTGAAAAATTTTATTTTGGGTGAGTGATGTTACTTTTATCAATTTTCTTTTGGTTATAGGTGATTAATTTTGTTTTTCAACGCTCGTATACATATTTGAGATTTTTATTATTTAAATGTTTAACCGAAGGGTGATAGCTGTTTACATATAAATTAAAACGAAAATTAACAAGGGTTTACATTGATTTACTGTTAGTAGAATGGGGAGTATTTAGGGTTGATAGGAAAATTCTCTCTACTGCATTATACATAACGCAGTTGGAAAATTATGCGTGAATATATATTGAATATTTTTCCCATTAGCACGATTAGCAGTACGAATGATTACATACGATATTTATTAAATTTATAGATAGTATATTGCTATAAATGTATGAATTTACGCTCTGAAAATAACCGAATAATATAAAATCAGTACTAATATATAAAATAGTAACGATAAACGAACCTCCATCTGAAATTTTGTCTACTTGAGAATTTTTTGATGACTACACCCAAAATTATTGCAGTCAAAGTGGTTGCACTCAAGATTTAACAATATTTTGAATGTAGTTCAAAATTGTTAAACTCAAAACTTATATTGATTTACTTATTTTAAGGAATATATTAAGTAGGCAAAATTTTTTATTTTATCCAAAAACCAATTTATACACGGTGAATAATAATTAAAATCGGAAATAGGAGACCATCCATGATTTTCACTTAAAGTAAGTTAATTAATAGATTTTTTATACGACTTATTTGCAATTGAAAATTTTTTGTTGGAAAGCTGCCAATTATATGATTGATTCCAAACATATCGGAAAAAATCATTTTACCAACCATAGTCGTGCACAGTCAAGATTCTAACCTAAATCTTTCCACTTTCGCGGCATAATGAGCTTACAATTAGGTACTCAACCCTGACATGATTACTAATCTAACATTCTCCTTATATGCTTCGGAATCAATAAATTTTCGCTACATGCAAGTGTTAATTCAATATAGCTAGGTTGTAGATATGATATCTTCGTACTATAGCGAGACCTCATCATGAAACCTAGCTATTGAATTAATACTCGCATATAGTGAAAATCTATTGATTCCGAAGCATATAAGTAGAATGTTAGATTAGTAATCATGTCACGGTTGAGTAATTGTAAGCTCATTCTGCCGCGAAAGTGGAATGGTTCAAGTTAGAATCCTGACTGTGACTATGGTTGATAAAATGATTTTTCCGATATATTTGGAATCAATCATATAAATAGCTGCTTTCCAACAAAAAAATTTCAATAGTAAGTTAATTGACTCCCGTTGTATAATATTTATTTGAAGTCAAGAAATAAGATTGATAACAAGGTTGAGATTTAAATAATTTTATTGAAATTAATACATTATAATAAATTATAATAGATTTTCAATGATAACAAGGTTGAGATTTAAATAATTTTATTGAAATTAATACATTATAATAAATTATAATAGATTTTCAAAAAGCTTTCCATTAATAGCCAAATAGTGACAATTTTTGTCAACTTGGTTGCGTAAGAACACACTAATTTTCGTTCCAATGCAGCCTACTTCAAAATGGATGTAGGAGAAATATATTTAAATGCCATAATGCATGTATTCACAAATAGGTACACTATTGCGATTATTTGCGATCCCAGTTTTATTATATACCGTGGCGGATTAAGCATTTGGAGGCCAACAAGCGTAACGTGGTTTTGGGGCTTCCTTCTAAGAATTCTCTATTTTTTTTAATAAAACGTTAAAAACAGAAATAGTTTTCTTTTTAGTTTTTTAAAGCACCTGCTATTAATTAAATTAATAGCGTCTGTGCCGTTATCTGTACCACTGCGGTACGGGTAATGTTTTTGTCTTATTTTTGATAATAATTATGTGATATCGAACAAGAAGACAGTGTGGTGTAACGGTTAGCGTAGCCGAACTTTGGATCACACTGTCGTGGGTTCGAATCCCACCTCCGCTCATGGATGATTTGTGATGTCATTTAGTTTTAAGGAAGTTGTTATTTAATGTAATTAAGACGCTAATGACCTAAGCTGTCGACGTGTCTATAATCTACAATAAATAAAATAAAGATATCGAACAAAATAATCATATAAGAATTTGGCCACTCCTAGCGTTTGCGGTTATACGCCTCGAAAATATATATTGGCGATGAAAAAATATAAACAACTTTTTTACAAAACCGAAGCCTCATTAAAATCCATATACATATTTACTATTATATAAAATCAATCGACTGCCACATGTAAATAACATACAAGAATATATGATATTGTTGGAACGAATGAATATAGGTGATCCACTAATCAGACTGGTTCAGTTTCCTTAAAAGAGCTTTAATAGACATGCAAAATCGCAAGTGTGTAGGTCTATAATATCTTTTTAGTTATGGGGGGTCGAAAGTAGCTCTAAATGGTTCGTGTAAATATACATACAGTTGCAGTGTTTGCCGAACTTGGTTGACACACTATACCGTGCGTCTAGATAACGTCAGTTGTGAATCCACAACTACATTAAAGCACAACTGGTCAGGTACATAAAAATTCTGAAACTAAAAGAGATACAGTAAAGTGTATCCTTATCATTTTGTGTCTGGCACATGGGATTAAATCCTTCAAGCCAAGGGGGGGTTTATTAAAAAAAAAAAAATACAGTAAAGTGATATAATATGAGAAATTTGTTGCTTATGATTATTTTGTTACCAAACCAAAATCGTCCCGGGCAAATCCGGATTCCGGACCGCAAAGCTAGTTTTTTATAAAATTTATGAAACATTATAGAGGGTGAGTTCGACCACCCGTATCGGTCGTTTTTTTCGAAAACGGTTAGTCGTAGAGTTGTGTCAAAAATTTGTATTATAAAAGCCCTAATAAAGAATCGAATGGTTTTTCCGGGAAGGTCGGCTTCCCTATTAGTTTGCTCCAGAATGTCCAGAACTCCGCAATTATAAATGTAACGATAGGTCGAAAGTGGTATTGTTGAAAAGATCTTTAAAAAATTAGCAAGTTCTGTACGGATTTTTTTTTTATTACTGCCATTTTACCAATCATAGTCACAATCAGGATTCTAACCTGAACCTTTCCACTTTCGCGGCGGAATGATTCCGAAGCATATAAGGAGAATGTTAGATTAGTAATCATGTCACGGTGGAGTAATGTTAGATCATTCCGCCGCGAAAATGAAAAGGTTCAGGTTAGAATCCTGACTGTGACTATAGTAGGTAAAATGATTTTTCCGATATGTTTATTTATTTATTGTAAATTATAGACGCGTTCCGATATGTTTGAAATCAATTATATAATTGACTGCTTTCGAACGAAAAATTTCAATTGCAAATCAGCCGTATAAATCTATTAATTTATATTATATAATGGCACACCCTGTGTAATATACACATTATTCACACATAGCTTTCATTACTCTTGCGTGTTTCTTTTGCTGCTCTACTTTAAACCTAGTAGGTATATTGTACTATAGCTTTCAAACACTTTCAGTGGAAATTCAAACATTTGCTGTAATTGAATAGAATCAATTTAATATTTTTGTACTGTAATATAAAAGAGTAATTATTTTCAAGTGTAGTGTTTCGTAAGTTATTATTTTCATATTAGAGTTTTTACAAAATTAAAAAACACATTTATTATGGTTTTTGACACTCCAGTGCATAACGTCTGTAGGTTATAAAGTCGAACATATTTTACTATGTTTTAATAAAAAATAGGTAAAAAAACTTTTAACTTAAACGGTTTTATAAATGCACTAAAAAGAAAAAAATAATATTTAATTTAGGTCCATAAGTATAACCTAAATTAAATATTATTTTTTTCTTTTTAGTACATTTATAAAACCGTTTAACTTAAAAGTTTTTTTTTCTTATTTTTATTTTTAATTTTTTTGTGTCCTTTATTTGCTTAGTTTGATTTTATTACATTTATCCAATCCACTGAAACGTTACCGGAGCAAGACCTTTTGCCTGTGAAAATTCAAAAATGCGATTTTCACCCGGGCGGGAGCCGGGTCGGTCAGCTAGTTACCATAATATTGTATTATCACCGGAGCTATACATGTGTGCAAAATTTCAACTCAATCGGATAACGGGAACTGGGCGAAAAATCGGTCACAAGATTTGAAACAAATAAAAAAATATACGGGGTCAAGCTATATAAAACCGTTTAATAATTTATAGACCAAGAGGTCGTGACAAACAATTATAAAAATTTTATATTTAAGATATACTCCTTGAAGATGAATTAATAGTCCGAAACAATCGTCAAAGATTCCATTTTTAGAGTGTTAGGTCTCCAAGTCACTATATGAATAATAAGAAGTATTAAAAATACCTTGTGTCCGTCTTGTGATTTCAGGTGTTGTTAACACAACGCGTTTCAGCAACGAGTTGCCATCTTCAGGTGTGGTTACGACGCAAAATTAACACACAAACACCCAATACTCATTAATCGTCCACATACATACACACTCACACTTCCATTTCATCTACCTACTATATAAATCATAAAATCTCGAAATTGAAATCAGTACTTCACAATCCACAACATAATAGACATGTGCTTAGCATCATAATATTATATAGTGTTACGAATACTCAATGTGTGTTTTATAATATAAAAAATTAACCACACCTGAAGATTGCAACTCGTTGCTGAAACGCGTCGTATTAACAACACCTGAAGTCACAAGACGGACACAAGGTATTTCTAATACTTATTATTCATCACTCTTCATGAATGAATGAATTGTGGATTATAGACACTCGACAACAGAGGTCATTAGCGTCACTCTTCATGTATGTGCATAATTGTTTTATATGGTATCAAGAGATGAAATTGCATCGCAAGCAATATATTTTTGTAAAAACACATTGTATATTTGGATGTAAAGCTTCCGGGAACCCTTGACCTTCCTGCACTCTTCCGGACCTCTAACATTTACCTCTCAACTTTACATATAATACATACGTAATGTGTATATGTAGGTATGTAACAGCTAGAGATATACCTGCCTCTATTTACATACACATAAAATGATGTAATATATCCCGTTTTCCTTTACACATGTGAAGTAAGTTGCGGTGGGTAAAGCCTGTTAAAATTTTACGCGACTTGAACAATTTGTTTCTTTCGTTTGGTTTACTCGTTTGTGTTGCAACGAATGTCTATGTTTACGAGAAACGCAAATACAAGCTGCCAAATCTGCAGATAGTCGATGCCCAGCGACGTTTCTATTCTTTGTTCGCAGACTTCGTTTACACAACACCCGTTAATTCGCATTATCAACCAATGAACTGAATAAAATCTGTTTCCCACTTTCATTGATAACAGCGTTCTGATTCAGTTATAAACTTTTCTTAAAGACTGTCAAGAAAATCAAGGTAGCTTTTTGATCGCGTGAACATTAATGTTGTCCGTAGATTTAGCTCGCCTATCCCGAGCGTAACCGTATAAAAAGTGCGCTCTACTTTAAATTTAATCTGTTTATATTGTACCAAGTCTCATCAAAATTCGTCCTGTCGAATTGTGGATTATAGACGCTCGACGACAGAGGTCATTAGCGTTTCGTCCAGTCGTTCTTGAGTGTTACTGCGGTAGAAACAGACAGATAAATATTCTGGAAACACGTTTTCTCATATAAAAAATACTCGAAAACTTATAAGAAAACAAACAGTAAACACAGCCCAGAAGGTTCCATTACTATTTCATGTATTAGTTTTGATTTAACGGTTCACGAGTCCTAACATTCATAACCTAAAGAAACTACTCATAAATCGTTACTCGTTTTAAATACAACTTCAGTTAAATCAAAAAAAAAGCCACTAAAAAGAGGAAAATAATAAAATTTTGAGGTCGACGCCAATTTAATAATAAAATATGAAGTCGGTTAAAAAGCAGATATTACGTACTAGACTATACTTTTTAACCGACTTCATATTTTATTATTAAATTGACACCGACCTCAAAATTTTATTATTTTCCTCTTTTTAGTAGCTTTTTTTTTTGTTAAAAAGTTTTTTATTTTTTACTTTTTAGTGGCTTTATACAATACGTAGTTTGCAGATTATTAACTGACTTCTGTCTTGATATTTTAAATTTACCTTAGCGGAGTTACAAACCGTTACTCACTTTTTATTAAAATCGGTCAAACTACTGAACTGATTTAAGTAACATTTATATGAAACCACCCCGAAGGTATGCCCTATTAAATAAAACAATAATCATCAAAATCGGTTCACAAATACAGGAGAAATCGGTGAACACACATAAAAAAACATAGGTACAGAATATAAAACCTCCTCCTTTTCGGAAGTCAGTTAAAGATAGCGTCATCGTAGGCTAAGTACACACGTCTTGTGCATATACTTTGCAGAGATGTCTGAAACTTGAAGCATTATTCTGTAGAGTCAATGTTAGAATTTACAGCAAAATAAAATTTCTGTCTCACTTTACCTGATCTAATGTCAAACTTAGAAAGTGACAAAAATTTAACAGCAGTTTAATTTCTAACATTGACTCGCTACAGAATAGCGCCATATGTAGGGCATCGAGAACCGGCCATATTTTGAGAACCGGTTCTTTCGGTTCTGAACTTATACCAGAACCGGGTACCCAGTTCTTTCGGTTTTATTGGTTCTTAGTTATAAAACAGTAGAGGGCAGTATAGCCTAGATGGTGGCGTGCTTGGCGCCGCAACCTCTAGACTGGACTGCCGTGGGTTCGAATCCCACCTGCGCTCATGGAAGTTTTGTGATGTTGTTTAGTTTTAAGTTAGTTGTTATTTAGTATAGTTGAAAGACGCTAATGACCTTAGATGTCGACGCGTCTATAATCTACAATAAATAAAAATAAAATAAAACAGTAAGCAGATTATTTTTAATATTATTTATTTTAGAGTTTTGTTCATTACGAACATGATACAAGGGAAAGATCGTAAATTAAACAATAAATTCCATATCAAAGAATTATTAACTTCCCACTGGAAGTTATTGTAATGGGTCCGAAAATCGAAATCAAAAAGGAAAAAAAATTTTTATGTTTCAAGGTCACTACACTATTTTTACACTACTTTTAGAAACATGTCTGTGTGTGTGTGTGTGTGTGTGTGTGTGTACGTACGTACGTACGTACGTATGTGTACATTTCTTTCAAAGACGAAATCTCGAGAACGAAAAATGATATCGACTACGTTAGGGTGCCAATCGACGTGTATTAACGTAAATATGATCTGAAAGAAATTTTTTCAAAATCGGTTCAGCCGTTCTTTTTTCTTAACCAAATAACCTCCAAAAAAGTAGATTTTACACAATATCTCGCGAATAAAAAATTATATCGACTTCGTAAGGGTGTCAATCGAGGCGTGTTAACGTCATTTTGATCCGACATAAATTTTATAAAAATCGGTTCAGCCGTTTTTTTTTTTTTTTTTTTTTTAAATTATTGATGTTTTAATGATTGAAATGATTACTTTTCTGTGTAATATCTAATTTAATTATTATTATTAAATATTTATCAAACTGGGAAGTTCGTCGTGTGGACCTCAAGGGTCGCACTTTAGTCCTAATAAACGACCCACCTCACGGCTTGTTTATTTTAAGAACAATAGTCTTAATTTAAGTATTTTATATACATACTTATCAAATAATCAGTTTTTTGCAAGAACCGTAAGAACCGAATTACCCGGGCTTTTATATTTAGGAACCGGTTTTTATTTTGCTTCTCGGAACCGGGGAAAACCGGTTCTTTTGGAACCGGGAAAAACCGGGTTCGATGCCCTAGCCATATGACTATATCTTTAGTGGTCTCTTGTACTTTTATGCTACGCTATGCCAGCACAGCATAGTGTATGCTTATGGCACCACAACATATCTACACTAAAGTACACCTAAAGTCCGTATGTGTTTTTACTATCCTGATTTATGATGATACGTTTAAAACCAAAGATATTCCTGGGAGAAAAAAGCTGTTTTTCTTACAGATAATATTTTCTGTCTGGAAAATGTACATCTGTTGAGATAGGATTGTTTATCTGACCTAGTTGAATTCTGAAGACGGAGATTTCAACAAAAAATTCTATTTTATACTTATGTCTGAATTAGGTTTCTCTATTTGTTATATTTTTTCTTTCAAACTGTGTACCTCGTAAGGTATTTTTGTTATAATATAATCCCCGGAGATATGATAGTATTTTTCCGGATTATGAGAATGGAGTTGCCTTTAAAACAAGATTTACTTGCAATCATTTATAGTTTCGTTTTAATTAGAGCATCATCAGGTATATATTAAAAGAACGAGAAGTATTCGCATTTACGGAAAAGTCGCAAGACACGTAATTCTTTTATATTTTTAACCGACTTCAAAAAAAGGAAGTGGTTCTCAATTCGGTTGAATTTTTTTTTTATGTTTGTTACCTCAGAACTCCGTCATTTATAAACCGATTTGGAATTTTTTTTTATTTTAAAGGATATACTTGATTGGTCCCATAGAAATTTCATCAAAATTGGTTCAGTAGTTCGGCTGATTTTAATAAAAGTTACTAACGGCGTGTGATTCCTTAAGGTAAATGTCACTTTTTGACACATCAGACAGCGTAAGAAAGTCGGTTTAATAAAAGTGAGTAACGGCGTGTGATTCCTTTAAGGTAAATGTCCCTTTTTGACACTAAAAAGTAAAAAATAAAAAACTTTAACAAAAAATAAACCTCCTTCAAAAAGCCATGTAAAAAGTGGAAAATAATGAAATTTTGAGGTCTGCGCCAATTTAATAAAATATGATGTTGGTTAAAAAGAAGATATTAATCACTATACTAAGTATACTTTTTAATCGACTTCATATTTTATTAAATTGGCGCAGACCTCAAAATTTCATTATTTTCCTCTTTTAGTGGCTTTTTGAAGAAGGTTTTTTTTGTTAAAAAGTTTTTTTAGGACGACCCTCTAGTGATTTAATAAATAATTTTATTTCAACAGATGTACGCTTTTCTTGTTTTTTCGTATCTGTTTTGCGGACCTTAAATAACCGTTTATTGACTCGTGACCATTATGTAACACTTTTCAGTGCTATAATGAAAAACAGTTACATCATATTTCAGTGCTATAATGAAAAACAGTTACATCATATTTCAGTGCTATAATGAAAAACAGTTACATCATAAACCATTATTATATTTTCGAAAGGTATTTCCCGATTATTGCGTTTTTACTAATTGCAGATTTTGCTTTTGTATTATATTTTATTTATCTTTATACAAAGCCTATTACTCTTTTCAATAGGAAGAAGTTTTTTTATTATTTTTAGGATTTTTATAATAATTCAGATAACTTAACTCCATCGAGAAGCTAAAAGATTTTTTTTATCAAAGAAATTCATTATACAGAGAAAAAAATACTCGTCAATTAATGACAACAGCCACAAATGCTACACCGGCTGTAATAACGATACAGACACTCGTTTTTCAACAAATTTAATAAGTGTTGTTTTCAGCCGATTAATTCTTTTGATTCGACTCACTGTAATGTTAAAAATTTTTCACACATTTCCTTTCAGAACGTTCAGGACTTTAATGATGACTTCATTTCCTTTTATATTTATTTTTATTCTAAATGTTTTTATTTATTCATAATTATCACAAAAAAACATTTTTCACACCTGAAGATCGACTACCTAACAAGACTACTTAAATGTTTTTTTCTAAAAAAATCATGTAGGTATTTCCTGCATCTAAATTAAAAACAATAATTGTAAATTATAGCGATTTATTTAAGTTTTGTCTTGGATTGTATACTGTTGATATACATATAGTGTCTCGAAGGTACCTAACGCATAAAATAAATATTTTTTCTTGTTTGATTTTCAAAAAAATGAAAAAACACATCAATTAGTAGGTACCTATTAGATACGCATTTAGTAAATCGTTTCAACACTTTCTTATGTACAAAATCTATATAAAAATTTACCCCTTTCTATGTGAGACAAATATCGGGATCTTGTACAAAGTAATTATTTAAGTATAATTTTGAACCTTAAATTTGCTCATAATTTTTTTTCAATTTTGATATTTTATTTGTTTATCTTTGGAGCAATAAAGAATTTGAATTAATTTTATATTGATGCTAGTCTCTTTTAAACTATATAAAAGACAATTATTCTTATAACTCCTAGTTCAATTCATCATATTTTGCATAAAGTCGGTTTGAAAAGTTTTATAATAAATTTGCGTTCACGGTTAGTTCAATTTTTTAGTCAACATGTAAACTTTAAATCAAATAATAAATAAAATAGAGATGAAAAATGTAGAAAGTATGAGAAGAGCTGATATAAATTATTATTATATAAAACAAAACCAACATTTATAAATAGAGCAGTCAACTTTTAAATTTTCACTTTCAATTTGAAGTGTAACAAACTTTTTACATAGCACATTAAAACTGAGCATTTCACAGCAGCACCGGCGCCTCGCCTATACCTATGTTTATGTACAGTCCTGGACAAAAAAAAACTCGGACAATCGTTTTTTTACATTTATTTTTCAAAATCATTAAAATTACACATTTAACTAAGATTTAATTAATTTTGAACTCTTTATTAAACACTTTATTCCATATTTAAAAATTTGAGTGATGACCAGTCCAATACTTCCAACCTAGTAAATATTTGCAAAAAATAAACATTCTTTTTTTATTCTTTGAAAAAGCATTGCCCTCTTTTTTGTTTGGTGATCTACTGATGGCTAGTAATATAGCAAAATTCATGGTTACCTTGATTTACGTACAATTTTCTTTTTTTAGTAAAATATTTTTTTCTCGAAAACTATACATTTTAGAGAAAAAAAATATTTACATTTTTTTCATATCATAACCTCTAGAATTCATTTTTATTTTTTTTACCTATGTTATTGTTTTTTGTCCAGAAGTGTATTATAAATATGGAAAGCTATTACAGTTAAAAGTTTATATATGTTATTAACGCAATGAACGCTTCGATTATTTCATTCTGTGTTTGTACGTAAATCGTTTTCGTCAGTGGTGTTCAACAATCGCTGCTGAAATATCTTTCAGCCACCGCGTATTCTGTCTACAAACATGTTCTATTTCCGACTAAAAAAATACTACCGGTTGAAACATCACTCGAAAAACCCTTTTCTGTTACTGTATATGTTCAGCGAAAAAGCCTAATTGGTTTTGTTTAATAATTATCCACGACATTGTTAGGTTCTGCGAGCTGTAAAATGATAAATATTATGAAGTATTAGAAATACCTTGTATTATGTCCGTCTTGTGACTTCTTGTGATTTAACACTACGCGTTTCAGCAACGAGTTGCCATCTTCAGGTGTGGTTAATTAATGGTTAATTAACCACACCTAAAGATGGCAACTCGTTGCTGAAACGCGTAGTGTTAAATCACAAGACGGACATAATATCAGGTATTTCTAATACTTCATAATATTCATATAGTGACTTGGAGACCCGACACTCTAAAAATGTATCAAAATGATAAAAATAGGAATTTCGCAATTAATTCAGTAAAAAAACCGTTCCGACATTTATCTTCAAAACACTTCAAATGAACTGAAAAGCCACCATACAGTTCCAAAACTATCGCAGACGAGTCAACTGTCAATTATGAAATGATATCTTTATTCTTTAGCGCGATCGTAATCAATTAGCAAGATTTTACTAAAGCTAGTAAACACCCTTAGACCTGTATTCACCGAACACTGTTAAAGATAGAAGTTACTAATCTTAGAATAAATTTGTTCTTTGGAATAAAATTAACTTTAAATTCACCAAGCAATTCATTCGATAGAATAGTAACTTCAGGTAAAAATTTACTTTATACATACACCTTGGACATTTTATCAAATATTTTGATTCTAAAGCACGTTTACCAAAGATTCGACCGATGGCGCATCGATCGAAAATGTAAAATGGTGAATATTGACATATTTTTCTGACAAAATCCTTCATCTGTAAGATATGAAATTAATACTTATTTAACTGAAAAGGTCGCCAGGTCATAAAGTAATTTGTGCATTTCGTGCCCATCCTATTTTACTAGGCGAATAAATATTTATACCCTTGAAATTGGACAGAATAGTTATTCTTAGGATTTATACCTGCAGTAAACTTAACTACGTTTGGTGAATTGAATTATCGCTATTTATTCCGAGTAATAGTTACCAGGGGAATAAATCAACGGAATAAATAACTAACTAGGCTCGGTGAATACGGGCTTTAGTCTACTCTATACTATTAAACCTGAATGTTTTGAAACATGTTTCCTTTGAAATAGAAAAAATCAGTGATTGAAAAGATCAGTGTCTGTTTCCGTTGACTCTTTTTAGATTTTAAAAAATATTTGATCTGTAGAGCCTTCGACCAAACATTTTCATAAGTTTCTGTTGATGTTAATTCCATCTAAGCATTGAAAAAATATCAAGCTTAGGGTCAACAATGAATTCAAATTTTTCATGGTTTAATATTTTCTCTTTATTTTTAAAAGTTTTATGGAACGCTACTGACCCTCGTATACAAATAAAAATTAATAATTTATTGCGCAGTTGTTTTGCACGGCGTCCGTACTCTCACAGCCATTATATTATAATATTAATATATTCGACTCTCACTTGCAAATATTTTTGATTGATGAAGTTTGTTCCGGAATCCACCATTAATGCGTTGCACAGCAATCCCTTAATAGAAATAGCAAGTCACCCCTAAACGCTTTACCCACTTTATATTATTCACGTTTAATTTATAGCGATCGTTTCATCTCTATCGTATCGGCTAGTGTATTTTAATATCGCGAATTGTCGTTCGATTTTCCGTCTCTGTTTTAATAATGTGAAGGGTTGTGCGAGTATCGATGTCGAATAATTAATAATTACTCGATTTTTGAGTCGAGTGGAATATTCCTAGGAAAAAATCTGTTTAGATATAATTATTTATATAAATCTATGATAATTAGACACGAATATTAAAGAATCCCCGATGTCAGAATTGATATAATTGATCTTGAACATCAAATTTGCACAAAAATCACAAAATTTAACAATATTAATGATCTATGCATTTTTCCGTTAGCTATTTCAAGATACTGACGGGGTCTCTTAGTCTTTAATAAATGGTTTGATATAATATAACATACAGTTACGTCATACGTGCGTGTCTTTTCTGAGCGGCCCAATTTCAACACAATGATGTCTGCACGTTGTTGAATATGTGGTAACCACTACTTAATCAAACGAGTTGCGCTTAAACTTTTTCTGATTGTAAAATTTTCGTTCCTGTACTACTCAACTCTATTATTAATTGGAAAATTTTTTCGTTGGAGAGCAGCCAATTATATAATTGTTTCGAAACATATATATTTTTTCAAACGCAGCAACTAACTGTTATGCTGACGTAATCCTATATACTGCACTGTAACACCGCGTGTGTTACAGTGCACGCCTGAGCCAAGAGAGAGAGAGAGAGAGAGAGCCGCAGTGGTGGGGAGAACAGCAGATATTCACTGTCAGAATTCAAGACAAAATCATGTTCCAAGCATGCCCTTGAAAGTAGAGTCCAATAAATTCACGAGTAGGTATGCAGTTTGAAAATGAAAAAAGGGTGTGGGTCTTGGGACCACCGACAGATGTGAAACATCAAAGAAAACGTTATTGAACTCGGTGGTATTCTCTATGTAGTAGTATATATTTTTTCGAAAGCAGCAACTAACTGTTATGCTGACGTAATCCTATATACTGCACTGTAACACCGCGTGTGTTACAGTGCACGCCTGAGCCAAGAGAAAGAGAATGCCGCAGTGGTGGGGAGAACAGCAGCGAAGGGGCGGACCAAACATTTCGTTGCATATTTCCCCTCACGCGGCTGTTCACAGCCCGCCATAAGATGTTTCACATCAAAAAATAATTGCGTTCGTGCATTTTGAGGTCAAAGAAAGTTTATGGGGACTCCACGTAGTCTGTGTCTTTGAGCACATCCCTATTATGGTGTCAGGAAAATGAGATAGAGCGATCGTAAATTGACGATAGTGAATTGTGTAGTTGCGGAAGATCTTGTTGAATGTAAATGCATTAAGCTTAAATATGAATATTTGGGGGCGTTACGAGGCGACGCGTCGCGACGGTGCTTTTAGCGCCTTGTTTGTCGGAGGTGTGTTGCGTTCGACCGGGGGACAGCAATGTAGGTACATGAAAGCATTGGGTGGAACGGGCAAAGCCCCGGAAGGACCAAACTCGTGTGGCCGGATATAAATTATACTGTTTGACTGAATACATCAGTGAACACTCATAGAAGGAGTAAACTTGCTAAGAGTTGAACTGTTCACTTAGGGTGCTACTGACAGTAACTGACTACCGAATATACTATATTTCACTGTAATGGATTTAAAGTAGGTACACTGTTTAAGTTTTTGTAATATATCCAAACAAGAAAAACAGCGAAACATATAATAATAATAATAATAATAATAAATTTATTTATCACGTAGTCAACATAGTACATCGAATGTGACAAGTCAAGTAAATATAGAAAAATTAGGAAATCAAATTATCATCCAGATACTCATTTACGCTATAGTACAATTTGTCTTGTAATAATTGCCTCACCGCTAAGTTAAATTTTTTTGAATTGCGGATATTAACCGGCAAATTATTATATAATCGAATGGCCATTGCAAGTGGACCACTGTTTGTAACACTAAGTCTATTAAATGGTATGTGGATATCAGTGCCAGATCGTGTATTGTAGCTATGGATGTCATTGTTAAAATATATATCAAATTGATTAAAATATTTTTTAAAAAAAGTCAACAATTTAAAAATATACAAAGATGCAATTGGCAAAATTTTTAGTCGTGCGAATAATATATTAAATCAATACAATTAAAATCGTAACTTAATTTGTACTCAATAAGTTTTTAACGAAATTGCGAATTAGATGTACAATTTATTGGATACCTAGACCGAATTATCCATTTGCAGAATTTGTGTCTATCGATCTGTTGATTAAAATTTTAAAAACTACAAAACCGATTTCCTTCGAATTTTTAATAAAGTGTGTTATACAGTTAACATCAGTTTTTATTCACTTTGTACTGAAACTTGCAGCTGCATCATATATTTTAAGCAGTTTTTTATTGACCTGTTTTTGCGTGCACGTCCTTACTTCAATTCTCTGCAACATATCTCTTATCCAGAAGGATACTTGAAATTAATGTCTTATAGAAAAATGTACGCTGAATCGTTTAGGCTCAAGTGCAAGTTCGTATCTCTTTTAGTTTAGGAGTTATAACGTTTTAAATGCGTGGAAATTAAAATAACTTCAAAGGCCCATCGATTCCGCGTGATTTTTTCTATAAGTATACTTAATATCAAACGAATCGTAGCGAATTTATTTTTCAAAAAATTGGCAATTTTTTAAAATCCTCTAAAATCTCTCAGATACTGTTTAAATATAATTTGCAACTGTAGATATTCTTATGGAAAGAATCACGCTGAATCGATTCCGACCACTCCCAGCATCGTATCTCTTTCAGGTTAGAAGTTATGGCGTTTTTGAATTTTTCAACAAAAAATATATAAACGCTCATATCTCCTAAATTAAAAAAGATACGGGGTCGGAATCGATTCAGCGTGATTTTTTCTATATTTTAAGTGTACTTGATATCAACCGTATTGGAAAGCTCCAAACAAGTTGCAGATTTACAAAACGCATGTATTGTTAAATCATTTTTATTGATGCTAGGTAATTTTTAAAATTACCACTGTCATGAGTCATGACCACATCACTGTCAAATAAATGTGGAATAGGCCATAGTCCTTTTTTGTCTTGAACGTTGGCGCGTATTCATGAATAGAAGTTGTTTAATACATGGCAGTAGGCACCCTCTTTTCTTAGTCCAGCATTTGATCAGAGTACATTCTCTGAACGAGCCTCTGAGCACTCGTCTTTTGGCGCGTATGTAGGTTTATATGTACGAGGTATGGCATAAAAGTAATGAGACTGATTATAACTCACCAACTGGCAACACTGTATAAGAATGGCATCATTGTCGGTTGATAGCACGATTCCTTTCCAGCACACGAGTTACCATTTGATACTTTTAAAACACTAATGATTGTGTCTTGAATACTCAAGCTTGTTGCTGTACTAACCGTATGTTGTGTTATTTGAAGCCGAATCTGATGAGTAAATCTAAAATCTTGACTACGAGAGTCAATTTTCTCTCGACCTTTTTTTACCTGTCATATTGGTTTTTGGTTTGCTCAATCGAGTTTGCTATCGAATAAATGTTCATACTATGTGGAAACGATCAGGTGACACAAAGCCGAAATTGTTTAGGTATACAGGGTGGCACATGTTAAACATTGCAGTGAAATATCTCGTAAACGGAACAAACCATAAAAAAATATTTTATATAAAAGTTATAGAGTGTCAAGGGGGACAGAAGACTGTGATATCAGGTTTAACATAGGTGGTGCTGTGAAGGTCAGGCGAAGGTCAGCTTAGATTTTTTAATTGTAATAGTATATTTTTATTCCAGAATAAGATACAGTATTTAATACTGAACAGTAAATTATTAAGGTACATATGAGCTAAAGTTAATAAATATTGAGATATTTAGAAATTAAATAACAGCCAAAATGAACGACAATTAGATAAATTATGGCATAGCAGATAGCCATGATATTATGCACCGGCCTTTTTGTCTTGAATTCAATTCATAAAAGAACCTAATTGACAAATTAAATGTGTTATTTAATTTCTAAATATCTCAATATTTATTAACTTCAGCTCATATGTACCTTAATAATTTACTGTTCATTATTAAATACTGTATTCTATTCTGGACTAAAAATGCACTGTTAAAATTAAAAAATCGAAGCCAACCTTCGCCTGACCTTCACAGTACCACCTATGTTAAATCTGATATCACAGTCTTCTGTCCCCCTTGACACTATAACTTTTGTATAAAACATTTTTTTATGGTTTGTTCCGTTTACGAGATATTTCACTGCATTGTTTAAGATGTGTCACCCTGTATATACTTTTTTGAACAATAGCTTTTTTGATATTTCCATGAATTTTGATTTTATTGCTGTACATTTTTCTTCCTCGATGAATTTTTCGTAAACATGTATTTCTTTGTACATTAATTTTTCATAGGGCAATGATTCATTTTCAGTGTTGCCAGTTTGGAATTGAAAGAATCAATCTCATTACTTGTACGCCACACCTCGTAAGTGTGTATGGATACACATATACATTCTTACATTTATACCCATACATACACACTACACTATGATACAATAGTAAATAGCTGTAGACAGCTATTGAATAATATATGAAGATGCGGGCTATGCATACTCTTCGAAGGGGATTAAATTTCAATATCAGTTTCTTAGTTCGTATACTGCTGCTAACAAAAAACGAATCTAAATAAAGTATGAATCTTGCATAATATTACATAACGTAGACCCGCACATTTACCCGTAGGTGAGTGTACCATTACTGGTTCGTTTATTTTTAAAAATTCTGTCGATACACATTTTTTCTTGATTTTACGCAAATAATACATTTTATTACAACCGCAAAATTCTTGTGGTATTGGGATCTGTCAAATGGGAGGGGCTTTAAAAATATGGCGGAGTTAAGAGAAAAATTTCAATAGTTGCTATGGTTTTATAGTTTAAAAAAATATAATTACATAATTTTTTAATTCATAAATACAGTTTCTTCACATTTAATTAGAAAATAATTTACTGTAAAGCAAGTTTTACAGGGCAATAATAGTGTTTATTGCCATGATATTAGAAAACGTCGCGTATTCCATTTTCGATAAACTTTTTGTTCATTTTACTTGTTTTTTTTTTTTTTGTAATAAACAATTTAAAATTAAACAACAAATTAGCTAGTTATTCAATAAATAATTAAAACTTCAATGTACGGTGTACCCTGCACTAAAAAACTCATGTTTACTCGAATATTGAATCTGTACAGTCGACGCCTATGATTTAATAATCTTACAAATTATATAAAATTCTTATCATGAAGTTAGCATGTGTTCTGGAAAGGCGTAAGTGTTAAATTTTAATTTAGATAGTAAATTAACTAGTTCTTCAATAAATATAATTAAAACTTGATATTTCATAGACATGTTATAAACGTTTTTCCATTCCTATCACCTCGCTTTTCATTATCTGATTCGTTTACTAAGTGGAAATTTCAGTTCTGTTTTATATGTAATTATGTTTTACCACGCAACGACCAATAATCTCTTACATTATTCTTAATGGAATAAGTTGGAATTTTGAAAGCTGAATCGTAGGGGTGTTATGCCTTTTTTCGTCAATATTAATTATTAATACTCTACATTGTTTTGTAATTAAGATAATTCAATTAACATTAATTAATGAGTTTTATTCTGGAACAAACTGAGGTTATATTTGTCAATCAATGTATATTTATTAAGTTAGTTAACTACCTATATAAATTGTGTCTTTAAGTTATTAGTTTATCATTTACTGACCGTTTCATATGTATATTTTGTTATTTTTTCTTTTGTCAAATCATTTCCCCTAGTTTTATCACATTTAACCTCGTCAATGTGACGTTTTACGAATGGTGTAAAAAAAACTTTTCATCTGGATATCGATTATCCAAAGTACAATTAGCAAAACTGCAATGTTTTGTTGGCATTGCGGTTATTTAAAAACATTTTTTTATTTGTTTAATAATTGTAAATAATACCACTAAAATCACACGGCACTAAATGGGGAATAAATAATGTTTGTCCCTACCACAAGTGCTGCCTCTCGTGGCTAATTGAAAGGACTACTCTCAGGGAAAAGGCTCATTCAGTTTTAAAAATCGTTTTTCAGAGACCTAGCTTATCTTCTTACCACATCGATTTTTAATATTATTGAAACAATGTACAGAATAATAATATTGACGCAAAAAAGGAGAACAGCGGATTTTCTTTTATTCATCGAGTGTATAATAAATGATTTTGAAGTCGATTTGGGTAGTATCTACGGGGAGAAACTTTTAGTTTTTTAGTGCATATTGAAAAAGATTTTCAATATTTACCTATCTTTTCTCCCTGCACTACCTATATGACTCGAAAAGAAAACTCGAATTTTTTTCAAATAGGTACCTACTCCACTTGTTTGGGTAAAAAAGAAAATCTATTAATTAGAAAGTGTCAAGCGAAGTCCAAAATATAAATATTTTCTCCGTGCGCTACTCATCTCGATTTAAAACAATTTGTCTTTTCGTCTTATTTATCGGCAGCCAACGAAAAAGTTTTTTTTTTCATACTTGAGGATCGAGTGTTTTTGCTATCCGATCGGTAATCGATTCTTACAGTACCTACTTACTACTTGTACACCCCTACAATGTAATCACTACAGATTGTTTCTTTTTTGCTTTTGTTTAACTTAAGTTTTTCACAAATTACTTCCAAACGGTTCGTCATTGTTAATAGAAATAGGTCAATTTTAGATCGCTTATCATATTTACTTCTCCACATTTTATTTTGAATTGAATTGAAGTTCTGTCGGTAATGAGTTTATTGATTTACTTCTTATACTTTTATTTGAACTATATAAAATATCATTTCATTAATTTGATTTAGATTATCATTTCTCCAGTTTTTTAGGCGTTTTGTGAACAATATGTTTTATAACTTAAGTTACTGTTTATTAATATCCGTTAACTATCTACATTCTCATTAAATAAATTATCAATCTCTTAATTCCAAAGAACATTTATTAATAACTTTTGTTAATTTTAATTAAATAGTGTAAGATAAGTCTTATAATTTTAGGAACAATATTAAATTATTTGATATCTATACGAACAAAAAATTCGAAGTATCTAAAATATAAATAAAAATAAATATAAAATATAAATAAAATCGTAACCAGTAACTTTGTGTGTAGTTATGTAAATTTTTGTTGAAATTTCACTTATAAATGTACAGTTTATAGGATTTGTTAGCCAATTTCATCTGAATTCTTATTTATATTGAAATATATTTTTTTAAATATTTCTAATCATTTACTATGTTCGTATAAACTAACATTATTTTTTTATTTTTTCAGGTGAGCACTTTTATCATTTTTGTTGGCGACTACGGTAAGTCCTTTAAATTTGTACTTGACTCAAAGAAATATCAACGTATTAAATTGGTAGCAAACGCGTTAAACATTTGTGATATTTTCACACGTAAAAAGCAAGGGAAATAATGAATCGGTGTCCGTATCTGTAAACCTATACAATTGTTAGGAAATAGAAGTTTTCTTGTTAAACTTTTTTTCACTTAGTTTTGCGAAAAAACACGTCCAACAGCAAATTCCGTATAACGAACCATAGTTATAGACTTGCTCACGATTATACAGACTGTCGTTGTAAACGTGAATAATATAAATAAATAGAACACTTATGACCGCTTTCTAATATAGGCTTAGTGCCTAGGCCTACCCATTACCTAATACCGCCTAACATTTGACAGCCTATTATATTAAGTTACTAGTTGGTTGTAAGGCGCCTAAAGGTACGTGCAGTACGCAGCTGGGATTCTAGATGGTAGCGTAGATCATAGCAGGGCTTGCTTAAATTAATGCATTGTTATATATGCGAGCGTACACAACGAAGCAGTGAGTGTAGCAGGTATAAGCGCTGTTACAAGAACTGGTAGATTCAAGAATGTATCTCACCATTCTTTCAGCGCGCTGACTACTACAATCAACGTGTGACAACTGTCAAATGGCCGTTACAAGTTTCGCAATGAATGTGACTAGTTTAATAAGTGAAATTTTGCCAGTTTTTATTTAATTTGTTTTGAGTTTTTTCTAAGACGTATTTAAAAGCTTCGTTGTGCAAACCTATAAGCGCTTATAATTTCAGCCACCATCTACCATACATGCTACCATCTAGAATCCCAGCTGCGTACTGCACGTACCTTTAGGCGCCCGTTGAATGTTTATTCAAATCCCAAAGCACACTCACGAATCACTGTCATGGAAATGTATATATATATAATATATATATATATATATATATATATATATATATATATATATATATATATATTATATATATATATATATATATATATATAATATATATATATATATATATATATATATATATATAATTACAATTTTGCGATAACGAGACGGGCAAATATTGAAGTTATAATAAATGCACCACTGCCTTAACTCGTCACGATATCTGCCCCGTTTTGTTAAAAACATTCCGAATGGCGCTTGAAACTTAACACTGCAGCAGAACAACCAATCAGATACTTTATGCATTCTAGTCAAGCATGTGTTGTTCACGTGATAACTATATCTGTTGGTGGGAAAGACTTAGCCAAAAAAAAAACCGGTTCCAGACGACATCGTCAACGTATGCCAATGTTGGTGAATGCATTGGCAACCAATGTTAGACATGTGTGTTCATTAGAATATGTCCACTGCCCAGTATCCACACAACAAGATCCTGTTTGGCCAGCGTTGACTATAAGCTTAGTACACTCAATGCATATATTACCATATATACCAACATTAAAACAAAATGGATAGCGAAGATGACGCAATTATTGCAAGTGCTTCAAAGGTAATAATTTCTTGTGTCGAGCTCTTAATACATGTTTCATGCAACTCATAAATCACAATAATATACACACACCACAAGTGAAAACTGCCCAATCGTCTGGATAAAAACAAAGTCATATTTGCAAGTAAAGACCAGCGTTGGCCAATCTCTTTGATTTGTGTTTAAAAAACCGCCCTCAAAGCGAATGTCTTCCAATGCGAACGTCGGTGATTGTTTGTTAAATATTAGCCATATATGAAGGGCAGTGTAGCCTAGTGGATAGCGTATTTGGTTCCGCAGCCTCTAGACTAGACTGTTGTGGATTCAAATCCCACCTGCGCTCATGGATATTTTGTGATGCTATTTAGTTTTAAGAAAGTTGTTATTTAGTGTAAGTATAGTTGAAAGACGCTAATGACCTGAGATGTCGACGCGTCTATAATCTACAATAAATAAAATAAATTGGCCATATATGAAACCACGGCATGGCAATTGTCCGAATGTCAACATCGGTCGACATTTGCATTGTCGTGTGGAGCCGGCTTATGACAGATCACCAATGTTATTCAGCGACAATGACTAGGTATGTAAACATGAGCTGTATAGTGGACAGTCTGTATGTATAATCAACACAATATAGTACAGCTGTGTAGTCGGTCACAACCGAGGTAGTTCGTTAGGTACAACGTTAACAGGACGTTCAGGAGTTGGAGTATTCAGGAAACTGTACCCGTAGGTGCATACACATACGTCGTCACAATTCACTTCCGCTGTAAGCCGTGCAGCAGGACGTTTGTCCTGACGCAACGCGACGCTGCTGTAATATGGACTTCACGACGCTCGACTTCTCTACCTATAATCACACGAATGGTTACTTCCAAGTCGCCGGAATAAACATACTACATGTACTACCTATATCTGTGGCCAAAGGACAAAATCGCTTATGAGCCAACGCACACCTGCTACTTTTTGTATCGAAAACGCGCGATTTTAGCAACTGCATCGCGATTTGATGATTACTCAGCCACTCGAAATTTCTAGTTCGATTGCGAGATTTGACAACAACATGGAAACTTAATCGCACTTTCGCTCAATCTAGCAATCGGTGCGTTTGTTTGGTCTTAGAAGAGTGCAGCCTCCTAGTAATTCATGGCAAACGCTATGTGCTTTCGACATTCGCGCGTTCGTGACACATCAGAATGTGCGACCTTACAATGTTAGTAGCTGCATTTGACGATCTACAAGCGACTTAATCGCACAATCGTGATACAAAATGTAGCATGTGTTCGCTGGCCTTATGTCATTTTTTTATCTTCAGATAAGTTTAGGCTTTTGCATGAAACTTAGGCTTTTAAGTTTCATTTCGGCTGGATTATACGATATCTATTTAATTAAAAATATCGAGTGATGATATCAAAACTACACCTTCGTCATTCCGTAAATACTTTTAAAAAGTATACCTAAACAAAAATTCACAGATTTCGCAATCCTTGCAACCATCAAGATCATTGGAAATGATAACAGCATATATATGAAACATAATTAACTTTTTATTATACACACAATATTTATCAATGCACTGTTTAGTTTTGTCAGGAATAACCGTATTATTCTTCTGTTATAAATATATACGCGTTAACTTTTGCTTGATTACTTAACTTTTATATGGATTTTTCTACAGTATTTATTAACATTTGCTCAAAAATAACACCGCAGATCGTCGCAAATACCTCTCAATTAACTAGACATGATATAAAACTCATTTCGAAAAAATTGCACTTGTTCAATTTTGCATGATTGCTCCTCACTTGATCGCGACACCGTTGTCTTTTGGTCTTGAACGAAAACTCATAACTCTGCCCCCATATACGAACATAAACATTTCCAATGTTAAAAAATCTCGGAAAAAATGCAGTTGTAAAATGATATGTTAATTATTACGTTTATTCTTTAGAACTCCATAATATGGATTATAGATCATAATTTTTTGTACAAAGAATCTCGACTTTGTTTCTAAAATAAATAAATAAATGAACGAGATGGAACGAGACCGAGACTGTATTCTCAAAAATCTGGTTACATTTCATGCAAGACCCTAGATTTTTAAACACTATTTTATGTAAAAATGAAGAACTGGATGATCTTGTACAGAAAATCTGACATAAACAATTTTATTTTACGGCTGCATATATTATGTGTTACATAACATAATATAATGTACCTATATACTTATACCGACATAACTAACACGCGTAAATATCTGTGCATGCAAAGCTGGATTTATAAACATACTAGCGGCCCCGTCCGGCTTCGCCCGGGTGTTAAGAAAGCCCGGGTGCAATACACTCGCTTCGCTCGTTCGCTATATATATAAGCCTTCCGTGAAAAATTATCTAACTGATGGTGAAAACCGCATCAAAATCCGTTAAACTAAACTAAAAAAATTACAATTATTGTCAAAGAAAGAACAAAAATAAAAATATATAAATAAATATCATGTAGAATTTAGAAAAAAAGCCAGAAATTCTACGATGCCATCAGTTTCCGAACCCGGGTCCCTGTGCATAGAGCGCTGCGATGTAACATCTGCGCCACGAGTGGTACAGTTGAGTACGGTCATTTTTATGATATATAAGTATGTTGCGAATTCTTACGATCGGGTTACGAATTTAATTTATTAATTATTATTATTTATTAATTATGCTATATATATAAACCTTCCGTGAAAAATGATCTAACTGACGGTGAAAACCGCATCAAAATCCGTTGCGTGGTTTAGGAGGAGTTAGCGGTTAAACAGACGCGAAAAGCGACTTCAATTTATACTATGTAGAGAGAGATAAACAAAAAATTAAGTTAAAAATTCACTGTCGCTCGTTTAAACACATTATCACTGCTCGTCAATAATATATCTCATTACGCTACTAGATATACAATCTACTCTTTTTGCAGCCTCAGTGCTTTTTCTTAAAAGTTACTGGGAAATGTGCTAAAATATTGAATATCACATCCTAAACGCCAACATGTTAATATCATAAGTTTTTGTGAAAATTACAACTCATATTATTGTTTTTTCGTCAATCATAAATATCTTAAATAATAGCTTAATAACGGGAAATAAGGACATTTACATTAAGTTGACGAAACGTTGGCAATAAAATCATTGCACAGGTAAATGTCCAATTATTTCCCGGTATTAAGCTTTTATTAAAGAAATGATAACTACACATATGTGGAATTAGTAAAAATATTAGAGCATTAAAATTAGAACATTAGGTATAACCATTAGAAAATAAAGTTTATTAACGATACAAAAAATACTTAAAAGAAGATTTCTAACAAATGTCTCTGATCAAGCATTTTAACACCTATAAAATTTAGAATTTATTTTTAAATTATTATTTTTATTAAGGAAAAATGTCAAAGCTTAATAAGAAACCATGAGCTCGACAAATATGAACTTCTAAGTACATTCTATTTGTTCTATGATCTGTCCAACGATGCCAGTACAGCCGTCGCCCGTCGCATATCATGCAGAAGATAGAAACGGATATTTCTCAGTAGCTATTGAATGAAACCTCTTTTATGTAGGAAAATGTGGAAACATGAATTATTCACAGCGTGAATCAATTGCAACTTCCCGCACAAGGACGCTTTACTTACTTATTCTCTTATCTTTCTTTCTAACACCACTGTTATCCACAGTTACAAAAATGTCAAAAAATGACGGAAAGTGGGCAACTAATATTTAAAATAGTAGCGGGATCTCTGTACCTAGATATCATTTCATTTTCTTAGGAGAATACGATTACAGAATTTTTGTGATTCTGTACCAAGGGGGTCCAGCTAGAAAAAAACTAGAAAAATTAAGATAGGACAAGAAAATGGGAATCTTGCAGGGGTGAAGAAAAATATGTTAAACTTTAAAGTCGAATTATAATAAATTATAGGGAATTAAATCAATTGTGAATATAATTTGCTTTTTTAGATTAGGCTAGTTCGGATGGTTTTGCTCCCCTTCTCGAATAAATCTTGGATCCGCCGTTGCTTTGTAAACTTTGTACTAGCGTAGCTGGAGAGCGACGAGAGAGATTTTAATGATCTATATACTGGTACCCAAACTTACAGTAGGTATGTGCTACTTTGCTTCTGTATGGGGTTAAGAAGTTTTTTGTCAAAGTCGACATTAAAGTGATTGGAGCCGCGGGAAAATTATCCCAGATATCTTACAAACATCGACTCTGTACTTCAATTAGTTGTAGAATAATTTAACGCTTAAATTTTTTATATACATTACTACTATTAGTTTCTTTGACATAATCAGAGTAGAAGTTCTTGATTGTGATGGGCTCTTAGGTCCGAGAGTTCATTAGAGATGGTGGCGAAAGAACCAATACTGGTCAACGGCGGTTCTCAGGTTTTCCAAAAAGGTCAAGACCTTGGTGTCAGGTGGCAAACGACCGTAAAAATCTATAGTCAATTCTTATACTAAACATGAGGCGAAAATGGCACCTCATGATTAGGAAAGCCGACCCCGCGTAACGGGAAGAGGCGAGGATGATGGTGATGATTACTACTGTTAGATATCTTTGCTACATATTCAATGGCAATTTTGGCATTTAGTTAATAAAAATTATTTATCTTATCAGGTAAAAAAGGTGTCTATCAAAACCTGTATTAAACCAAGCGGAGCCGCGGTTAAAGACTAGTAGGTGTTTTATAACCTTGTTATCAGCCGTCTGAAGTTAAGCACAAAGTAATTGGAACATTGCTTGTATAAAGCAAGTATAAATCAATGTTGTGATGTATAAACAATGATTTCAATTAAGTTTATGAATACGGACGGTAGATTTGAAACAAATTAGATTTTGAGTCAACAATGGCTTAGCCTAACAAAAGAAGTGTATTTTAATTAGCTGTGTATATAGTTACAATTTATGTAACCACCCACTCGCTAAGAGAACGAGCTGTATTTGAATATTTACGTCTACTTATCAGCTAACGATTTATATTCATATTTTAAAATACTTCCTATTTACGTTCGAGAGTTTCGTAGCAATTTACTAAATACCGATACACTACAGCCACGATAATCTATACTATTATATAAAATTCTTTGTATATTATGTACGTATGTTCCAAATGATTTAACTTAAAATCTATTGACGGATTTTGATGATTATTTTTTAAATGTTCCTTATGATTTCAGAAGTGTTATAGACTTTTTATTCAACTTTTTAAATTAATTTTTTAGTTAATTTATTAAATTTTTATTACATCAACACTCTATCATAAGGATGAGTCACCTGACAAAAACGCAGTGCATGTTTTTAAACGTAGTTTTATTCATTTTAAAAATGTGTAATTTAGAAGATAAACCATTACATAATATTAACATCCGGGAGAGGAGGCACGGTAAACAGTTCAACATCTAGGGATATTATAAAGATTAGAACTTCGACTGTAAAATGTAAGACTGTAAAAATATATTGATGATAACGTTGCATAATCGTCAATTTGATCGTTGATTATGCCAAAAATATATACATCAAACAAGCAACTTCGCCTTACACTTAATGAAGTCATGTAAAATGTTTCCAGATTTTGATTCTAAGGTACTTACTATGTGTAATATCCAAACTTCTTGAAGAACAAATACCTTAGGGTTTTTGAAGTTACACTTCTTTTGGCGTGTTATGGAAAAATGATGAGAGTGAATTTTTACGATGCGCGCGCATCGCGTCACGAAAATTTAACACCATGAAGTTAGTCTGTAGTAAGACAATGCAGTTAGTCGGAAGTTCATGATTATAATACCCTATTATTTTTTTTCTCAATTATATTGTTATACACAAAGAAATTTGGGTTCCATATTACTGATGCGAAATTAGTAAAGATCGATATAGGTATAATAGGTTATATGTATTAGAACGACTGTACTGTAAGTATTTATATAATTATCTTGATTTCCAATCAACAGTAAATTATATTATCGTACATCAGTGTGTGCACCTTTGTATAGGTACCTAAAAACAATTAACTTTTACTATACTACCTATTAAACAAACATACAGCCTGCCATAATATAGCAAAGGCAGTACACGAACACTCCAACGGCGATTGCCAACAGATACGGATGTATTAAGTTGTGTGTCTGCAGTGTTTTTCTGTATAACACCAGAAAGTCTGCCCATTCAATTTGATTTTTTAGTATATTGTCCTATATTCATAGTGTGACACATAGATACACTATTGACGTTGGTCGGATGGCGGAACCTTAGAGTTGGAATCTCGACATTTCACATCATTCTCAACAAGTCGGTACCATTTTTGAAAATGTTTGTATATATAGAATCGATTTGAACTAAATTTGGTACATATAATCCATCACCACACGAACCCTATTTAAACTGGAGGAGCGACGCTAATGATATCTGTTGACGAGCGTCTATAATTTACAATTCATTAATTCATTTAAACTGGAGGTTACCGAATCATTTTAAAAGGACAAGGTGATTAGAATTGTTTGAAAATCGGAATTCCGTTGATAATCTGCTCTTAAATAAAAAACAAGCATAGTTGAAAGTTTGGGTGCACCTGAATTGTTACTCAGTAGCTAGATTTCCTATTATACAATCGGTAATACGGCCTGCACAAGGGTAACGCCGTAAAATAATGGCCCCGTGAGTTGCATAAACGTAAAACAAGTCTTTGAATAAATCAGTTTACAGGGGCATTGTTTATTTGTCCTATAGTACACACGACACCTACAGCCCATATTCACTCTCTTTCTCTACATCTCCCATCTTTTTCTTCACAGTGCATTTACAGTACCGGTAACATTGATATTTATTCAGTAAGATTTGGGTTTCCCAAACTTAAAGTTTTTGCGTACCACTTTCAGGATCTTGGTAAATAGCAAAACTTTAATTATATTTAGCTGAAGAAATTACAATAAAATAACGAAACTTTCAATACAATCAAATTCTATTGCACATGCCACTACACTACGTCTAGCGGATGTGCTCTATTATCGGTTAGCGCGTCAGAGCGGAGCTTCGTTCATACAAGAAGTTATATCTAGGTTAATTTGCTCGAAATCCATTCAAATTGTAGCTTTTTGAAAAGGGGAGATTATGTTCTATAAAATGAAACCATTTTTAGAATGATCCGAGTTCATAATTACTTCTAAAATTGAAACTGAAAATCGCGAACAGCAGTTGTCGGTTGGTCTGTCCGTACGTACGTCCGAGCTCTACAGATCGCAATTCTTGACGAATCGCTTTGGTTTATATTTTATTTGCTTTGTTTACTATCCTAAACTAGAACCCTATTTAAATTTGTTGAAATACGTTCACTAGTTTAATTTTTATAAACAATTTTATTTTATTATTTTTGACAGCTTATAATAATATAATATTGTACAGTATAAATAATTATCGTAGAAAAACTAAGAGCTACTACTACACTGCTATATACCATAAAAGTAGCTATTCGTTCATTGTGAGCGTGGACTAGTGGTCAGAGCTCTTGCATCGTACGGACAAGTTCGCCAGTTCGATTCCGACCGAAATCATAATTTTCTTTTTTACATCTCTTCCATATTATTATTTCACTTGATATTTATTTATTTATTTATATTTTGATTTAGATATACTTATTTAAAAAAAAAATCATTTTTTTCATTTTTAAATTTTGTAACTTTATATATCTACTTAATATTTTTTTTATAATTTTTTTTATAATTTTTATTCTACAGTGAAAAACTTAGCGGGATGTGCACTTTTGGTGTTGCCAACTATTTTCTAATTTTGTTGTCCAATTACCTGTGACATGTCAGATTTGTCATCAGTATGTAATTAGTATTGCGTATTTATTTTGATCCTTACGCCACACGAGGACTTCGTCTCCAACCACCATATAATTAATGATAGCAGTGAATAATGGAAAATGTAAATTGTCCCAATGTTATATAAAGTACACATATTTGTGAATGTATTTGTTTGGCCGGCTATTATCTGCGCAGTGAACAAAGGGTTTTGTCCTGGACGAAGACGGAAGTACGCCATATGTGTCTGAAACTGTCCGTAGCGCCGTTGTATATACGTGTGACCTCTGACAACTTCCACAAAAGTTGACTTTGTGTTTCCAGATTATGTACGAGATCATGTCAGAAAGTTAGATCGAAATTATCTAATTTATGTTTTCTTTGCGCTTATGTTAAAACGGTGTTTGTATAAGAAAAGTGCACAGAAAAGTACAATATTTCTAAAATTAAGTTAATTACTACATATAACACTGTTGTCAAGTATTAGGAGTTCCAAAATAATTTTTAATATGAACAATTTCAGTGGCATTTGTCAGATTTTTCAACCCTATGGCTATACTTAAAAATTGAATAAAAATCAATACAAATAAATGCTTGGTTAGCATAACAGTTAGGAACACCATCGAATGACGTAACGTTACAATGTAACACTAGATTTCAACCGTACGAACATTTTAACTAAATAAAAATCAATGTTTGTGTCTTCCGTTTTCCACTGACGTCTTATTCAAAAGTTCAAAAGTATAGTGTGTTAACCAAAGTATAATTTATCGTGCGCTACTGCCTTATGATTTTTCTCACTGTCTGCATCGACGTCGTAAAACATTCACATGTCTCACGCTTGACATATTAAGTTGACCTCATTTGGACGTAATGTCAACTTTATTGCTTTCCCAAAATACACGGATTTACTATAAAAATAAAAACATACATATGTACCGACAGTGTTTATTGGGGTTCGAATAAAATCTTTCTTTTCTTTTGGATGTTTTTAATGTAACTCTATCACGTAAGTTAAATGCGCCAGTGATTGAAAACATCATAAATGTCACATAATGAAAATTATATCTTTTTGTGAGACTTTTATATTTCACTTAAATGTCAAATTTGTCAGATATATAGACCATCTTGCAATTTCAGAAAACAATAAATTTGAACCGAAAATTAACGAGCATTAATTTTTAGTGTATTTGCCATATGGCACATACACTATTGGCGTCGGTCGGATGGCGGGACCTAGGGGTCGGACCAAAATTTCTCGACGTTTCATAGCCTCCTGAACAGTTTGGCACCATTTTTGGAAATGTCTATTTATATATGTATATATATATATTTATATATATATATGTGTGTGTGTGTGTGTACGGGCAATAACTTTCGAAAGAGTTAATTGATTTTGACGAAATTTGGTAGGAACGTTGAAATCCATCACCGCACGAAGCCTATTTAAAATGGGCCCAATCGGACGATTTTAAGGGTGGTTTTTAGGGGTTGAAAAATGTTTTTGGGCCCAAAAATACCGAAAAAATTCTCAGAATCGTTTTAAAATTGAAATTTAACCCTTTAGTAACGATAAAAATGTGCTGCTAAAATTTTAATAAAATCGGCCCGACAGGACCGGACTTACAAATTTTATGAAAACACTAGTTTGCGGATAGTGCTTTACTTACTGAAGGGTGTATTTAATTTGGTACCCAGGTTGCATTGATAAAAATATTGAAATTAAGAAAAAAAATATTATTTTAAGGGATGTATTAAGGGGTTAATTTTTTTATTTTGTTCAAAAACAAACTTAAGTTCACATAATAAAGCCACAATGCCAGTATTAGCAAATACACTATATTGTCGGCAGGGTTTTGGCACTGCGACCCGAGTTTTTATAAATTATCATTAAATATCTCTTAATATTAATATACCTAGTAAATTCTTGATTTTTTACACTCTAAAAGATGCCATAATTTTCATATTTTGCAATAATTTTTGAAGTCTCATTTCTAATTTTAAATTGCTAAAATATTTCTTTATTAATTAATTTTGAAATTTTACATTTTTTAAATAAAATTTGCTATTAGAAACTAGAAAGTTCTTACATTTAGGTAAATAACTAAAGTACTAATTAATAGGTACCTACATATTGACAAATTACGGAACACGAAATTTCAAAGAAATATAAACGGTGAAATTACATTGGATAAAACTTCTTTCTTGCTTGAAAATCAATAAGTATTTGAGAAAAGAGAAGAAGCCGTCTTTAGTTTTTTACACAGAAAAGAAAAATTTGAATCTCTACCTTTCAATAGAAAAGTAACATACAGAAGCACACACAATAAATTACTTTCGAAACATATTTTATGAAAACGCCGCTGTACCTACGCGCAACGTAAACGAGTAGCGTATATCATTAGTAAAGGACAAATAGAGGTTAAAAGAAAAGACGGGCGCATAATACAATATGTGACCGAATTATCCAGTCATTATATGTAGGGTATACCGGTATCCAGGCGACAACTTTCCACGAATTTCATTGTTTGACTTTTTTACCCAACTAATTTTAAAGGTCGATTTATATTATCCGGTCAGACACGGCGCAGGAACGTAGCGTTTCCAGCAAGACAAACATTTTTACATGCATTTCAAATACACTTAGCGGATCCCGTCCGTTCCGACACGTATCAATACTCGTATTTGAAATGCATGTAAAAATGTTTGTCTTGCCTGAAACGCTACGTTCCCGCGCCGTGTTTGTCCGGATAATATAAATCGAGCTTTATAGGTGAAGCTTGTTCTATACTTTTGAAGTAACCGTAGTCGTTTTTTTTTCATAACTTTGTAACCTAACATTGGCTTATTTGTCGCGGAGTGTACAGTGTCTCTGGTGAGAGATACACTTCCTTTTCAGTTGGTAGATTTTCTTATATAATGTCCTCTCCGTTCGCAGTACGCTTTTAGTCCCCTTTTCAAACCAAAGCCTCATCTAAATTATCACTTTGTGACATAATCTCCTACGAAATTCCTTAGCTGTTTTCTTCTACTCGATATATAAATACCTATACACACACGCACACATAAAATAAGGTAAAAACACCGGTTCTCGACCTCATACCTGCAGTAGTCGACTGCTTTTATATATTTAAAATTGACCGAATAGATTATTTCACATCCATATATAAGCACTATCTCTAATTTCGTATTTTATAGATAATATACTCTATCGGTGTAAAAATAATTGTGAAAATTTTAATTTGCAGGTGAGTTAGATATCTGTTGCCTCATCTGTAACTCGCTTGTAAATTAAACATTTTCGAATTTCTCTTGGCACCAATAGAGTAGGTACTTATATAAAGGAACTTAATTTGCAAGTGAGTTATATATGTGTCTTGATGTATATAACTCACGTGCGAATTAATCTTTTCTAATTTCTCTTCGCACTGATATAATATATTATCGGTACAAGTCAAAGCTAGATAAACTTAAAATAATTACATATTTTTATTTATAGCATTTGTTATATAACTATTGTGTCAACTGAAAAAAAAAATGTGTGCTGGTAGTGCTATTTTCAACAAATTGCCTGAGTCAATCCGACTAATCAGCGACTTTAACAAATTTAAACGTGCTTTAAAGCATTTTCTAATTGTGAAATGTTTTTATTCACTAGATGATTATTATGCTAATTAATTATTATTATTATTGACCTGTCATATTCAAATGTATTTTTGACGCCATGACCAAATAAATACTACTACTACTACTACTATATATAAATTCGGAAACAAATGCTTTTACCCTACATAGATATACCTTACTATGTGTATTTTCTGTCTATTCGTTTATTCTGTTTCTGGAATTTTCTAACGGTGTGCTTCATTGCAATTATATGCGTATTCTCAGAAAGTAATCGACTTCTTATTTTAATTTGATCTTGATACCTTTAAATATCGTCTGTTTCATTTTTACTGAAGAGTCGATATCGTTTATCCCATTTTGCCAAAGAATTTTTACAAATGTATTTCAGATGATACTTCAAGAAAAGCACAAACCATTATTTAAATTAGTTTTTTTTAATATGACGCTCTATTGTGTGAATGTACAATAATATAGTACGGTACTATATAGTATGTGATTTCTAAATATTATAAAGATTGCTAGAGCAGCGAGCTAAAAGATCAAACTCTCATTACCGTAGCTTTGAGATATTCTCACTTGTAATTTTCTCACATAAAAAATACAAAAACAGTATTAAAAAACATGAAATTTAACTGCACGAATTAGCCATTTTCAGATATTTTGTCAGTTTGTCTGTTTGTTTGTTTCAGGTTAACTCAAAAACTACTTAGCCAATATTGATCGAACTTCCACTATACTCTATAGTCTATACTATAGTGTTTATTATTCAATAGAGAATAGGATAGCCTATATTAACAAAAGGTTTTTTGCAGCAAAATTCTTCTAAAGAATAGTCCTTCTCTTCCACCACATGGTGGACGTAACGTGTCAGCAAAAGGATCGCTCAGAAAAATCTGAAAAAAATCATGAACATTAAGAATTAGGTGTAGATTGAAAGAAAATTATCAAAATTGAAAAATTCTAGCGCAATATATCGAATATGTTTATTTTCAAAAATACACGAAGTGTACAGGAAAAACGTCAAATTAAAAATCTTCATGCACATTCTAATGTGAAATTGAAATGAATTTATTTTTTCATAAAAAATACAAGCAGTATAACATTGCAATGTGCATATCTGAAAAAATAATAGGTACATCTAAAGGAGAACTAATATTCTTTTATTCACACAAAGCTAATTTTTTTTATCTATTGTTATAAACAATTTAATTAACACATTTCAAATTGATGAAAGGACGTCAAACTGGTACATAATATATTATAGTATATCGAGCACAATGAACAAGTTAAACTGGAGTTCGACGGTAGAACACAAGACTCGTAAGCGCATAGTCGTGGGTTCGAGCCCCACGTTGGGCGGGAATGTTTTGTTTTTTTTAATTTATTCTTTATTTTATTAAATATCCTTTTAGTAAAAATTTAAAAGCCTAAAAATAACAAAAAAAATTATGGGGATTGAAAAATTCTAGCGTGATCAATTGTCATAAACAATTTAATTGTTTATTTCTTTGTAAAATTAAATTTTTTTTTATAACTGCAGAACCAAAATTTGGCTATAGAACACAAAATGGGCAGGCTGATGGCACGCACTAATTGTGCAAGTATAGCTTGTACTTTACCGATTTTTTTTATTAAATATCTAAGTATATATTTTTAAGTGTATTTTTTTAATTAGGTCAAAAGATCAAAATACTACTACTTTCAATCCATGACTAAATTGAAGAGCTCTTAGTTTTCGAAATTTCATAATATTAATCACAAGGTTACTGTTTAATCCAAATGGTGGATTTGAAATAAGGACCACCTGTGGTTTTGCTTCTAACAGGAAGAAGATTTTTACAGTAAAATAATGACACGTATTTTTAAAAACACAAGTATAATTTAATATTACGTTACAACTTTATTACAAACCAGTTAACTCATAACATAAAACATATAGTTTTATAAATTCAATTTTAGAAATCAAAGTGAAAAAAATAACGATTGTTTTTTCAACAACAACTACAGTCTACTTTTATTACATTAGGTAGCAACGAAAAAGTAATTTTTAATAAATAAAATAATTAATTGTAGCTGACCATTTGTGACCGAACAGTTACGATTACTAATATAAATACGAGTATAAATATATTCACTATCCAATATCCACTGACGTTTGTATCCACATTAGTGGCATTTCAATAAATTATTATTATATGGCAGAGAATTTTGTGCATAGTGTACTCGTATTTATCACAGTAAAGTGACTTTATTCGCAATAAAAACTTTTATAGGAGTGTAGTAAATAATATGAAATGACAAAACGGTGGCGGCAACGACGCGATGGTTACCTAATGTAAATAATAATAATATTATGCATATTAGATCAGTGATATTCAACGTGGCCGAAACCAGGCCAATATTGGTCTCGATCTCAATTCGATGGTCTCGTCTCTGATCGTAAAGTATCCGTCTTACCATTGATATCGAGACGAGACCGATACTAGTCTCGGTTGATAGAAATATAGGTAAATGAAACTCAGAGGAAGACCACGAGTGAAAAAGGGTTGAGAAATACATATGACTAGATAGTAGAGAGACTGAGAAGCGTCTATATTATTGTGTTTTGGATATTTGTCGAGCCCTGGTTACGCTGCGGTAGAAACAACGAGTTGAAGATATAATTATGCAGTCGAGCGAAGCCGAGTTGGGTGGCTGGCTGGTTCTCGGCCTTTACACGGCTTCATGGTTTCAAATCCGATTAATCTGTCCCTTTAGTCGAAACTCTGTATATATGTTCTCTACCTATACACATATTACTGATGAACGAAACTTACTTTTTAGTAACAGTTGTAACTGTTACTGTTATTTGAAATTAACTTGTTATTAATAACTGTTAAAAAAAACAGTCACGGTTATTTTAAAAAAAAGTCAAGAGGTGTCATGGGACACCCGACAGAAGCTATGCTTTTTACGCATTGTATATAAAACCGAATTTATCAAAGCTATAGACAATACAATTATTTGACCGCCATTTTGAAATCTGATGCAATTTTATTTTTTTGTGTCCTATAAAACTCTGAATTATCAATTTTCAAAACGATCGGATAATTTTTAGAAAAGTACATATGGCCGCCATTTTGAAATCTGACGCCATTTTATTTTTTTGTGTCCTATAAAACTCTTAAATATCAATTTTCAAAAAGATCGAATAATTTTTACAAAAGTATCTACATATAGCCACCATTTTGAAATCTGACGCCATTAAATTTTTTGGTGTCCTATAAAACTCTTAAATATCAATGTTCAAAAAGATCGGATAATTTTTACAAAAGTACATATGGCCGCCATTTTGAAATCTGACGCCATTTTATTTTTTTGTGGCCTACAAAACTCAGATATTAATTTTCAAAAGGATCGGACAGTAGATGTACTTTTAACATGAGCATGTCGGTGACGTGACGGTGACGGCGGCGCGAAACCATATGTTTTTGCCCTCCCAGAAATCGTCTAACGCGCCTATAGAAGCATAGCTTCAATAACTGGTTATAATAGCGGTTCACGAAAACTTCAGTATGTAACTGGCTTACATTTTCTTGACTTTAGAAAACGATATTTCTCAGCAAAACATACTTCAAATATTTTAGTCAGTGACCTACTGTAAAAGCGATGACATACACAGTGTGTGCCAAGGCGGTTGCCGAGTCGGCACGTATGTTAATGTTTTTTCAATTGCCTGCCGACTGAAAGCCGACTCTCAGCCGCCTCGACACATCGTTCAAACACTATATCCCAAATATTTGATCAATGGATATAAAATCGCGGCTTTAATAATTTTTACTGCCCCCCCCCCACTCACATTTTGTAAATGCTCACAAAAATGTTCCATATAAATCGAGATCTATCATCGTTATGATATCTACTTACGAATGTATAAGTTTGGACTTTTAGGGCTGATGTACGTTCAGTTCACCCTAACACCATTAATCGGATTAGCCTAAAATCAAATTATTTCTTAACAGCAATTAACAAATATAACAGGTTATTATAACATATTATGGTTATATTCACTGGCTACAAAACTAACTAGACAACAGTATAGTTTTCGTAACTGTTATTTTTGGAACAGGTTTTTCCCGATAACAGTTACTACCATGTCTGAATATCAGTAGCAAATACCTACTTTTGCCATAGGTGGAATGAAAGTTGCCTTTTCGAGATGATACTCGTAGACACATTATGTGAGTAGCTTACACACATACTAGCAAGTTCGGTTTTATGACAACTATATAATATTTTACCTGTTGCAGTTAGAACTGTCAAATAAAACAGCAGAATGAAATGTCTTCGCTGAAATACAGTTACAAAACATCCCATCTTTTCTGAAGTATTTACCAGCTTCAATTTTTTTACGAAACAGTGTTGATTTAATGAATTGTTTCACTTTTGAGTTAAGCATTGTACTTTAATTTTGCCGTGTAAGTCAGGCTTATTAAAAAAATTTATCAACCATTAAAACTGACTAGATAACCTCGACAATAGCTAACAGTTGGTTAAAAAAGAAATTGACCGTAAGTGTAGGTGGCTGGTGAACACATGCAATACGATAACGTAAATGCAGCAAACTGTGCCACTACACTGCAGTTTAGCAACAAACTGATACTTCAGCATAGCCAACTTCACAGAACAGGAAGTATGCATGTGTGCTTTGATTCACTTGATGAACAGCTAAACTTCGTTACGTGTTTGTATCATGTACTGAAATTGTATCTACCACGGTAGACGGGAATAGCAAATCTTGTAAATTAAAATTTTTAACCTAGGAAATAAAATGCTGTCACATGGATTAAACCCTGAAGACATGGGTTAAGGTTAAAAAAAATAATCAAGGCGTAGTCTTCATGAAAAATGTTAAATTTAACATAAGACTTGATGTATCGTGGTCAAAAATCAAAATACGCAATGATATTTACACTGTAAAACTTTTGTATAAAACATTTTTATAGGGTCTACCGTTCACGCGATATTTGACTGTTTTTAGGGTTCCGTAGCCAAATGACAAAAACGGAACCCTTATAATTTCATCCTGTCCGTCCGTCCGTCCGTATGTCACAGCCATTTTACTCGGAGACTATTGGCACTATATAGATGAAATTTGGAAGGTGTCTTAATTTAATTAAGAAATTACGGAAAAAAAATTAGGGGTGGCACTCCATACATGTAATTGAGGGATAAAAAAAAATTCCAGTGCACATAAGCGTATGTGGTATCGTTAGATAGGTCTTGAAAAATAATATAGAAATTTCAAAATTACTTTTTTATTTAAGTCAATAGTTGGTGAGATATGCGCTTCTATAAAGTCGTAAAAAGTGTGTGCCCCCTCTCCTTTTCAACTATGGTATAGAAAATTCTGAAAAAATTTAAGGTGGTAGAACTTAAAAAACACTTCCAACGAAAATTGCTTCGAAGAAGATATGTTGTGTAGTTTTTTAGATATTTTCGTTTACACGCTATTTTTTTGAGTTTAGCAACCGCAGAAATAACTTTGTTTTTCACAGTGTCTTTGAGAAATATGAAATACATACTTACTTTTGGAAAACTATGTTCAACTTAAAATAATACTATAAATTAATATTAAATTTATTATTGACCATTATGGGCCATTCTGTATAGTTCCAGTAAATTAAAAAAAATGTTAATTCAATAAATAAAAATATAAGGATATATACCGAATCTTCAAAACTTATTCTGTTTTTCGCTAATGAGTTATTAGAGTAGGAAATGTAGTGCATCAAATAAATGAATTAATGAAGTGCAAACATGCAATATATGACATTTAGACCTTGACATTTGTTTTCAAAAAATAAAAACAAATATAAATATAGACGTGAATCATTATATTGGCACGCGTGAATAAAACAAATAATCTGCGTTCACGTTATAAGACAAGTAGCACAACGAGAAAGGGGCACTAAATCAGGAATAAATCTCATAATGTTGTAAAATGTTTTGAACACTTTAATTTGGAGCTTAAATACTAAAGTTTTTCCTCGAGTAAGGACTGCGTTGTGGCAGTAGCAGTGGGCATTTTCAGCAAATTGCTGATTGGAATGCGCAGTTCATTGTTTTATGTCAATGGACCATGGTTATGTTTTAAGGCAAGACGTGAGCTTTATATAGACTAGAAGTACGTCGTGTGCGGTGTGGCACATGTCTGGGTGCAGTTAAACAACTCCTGTGCGTGACTTTTAGCTTTTTTATATACTTTCAAAGCTCGGAAATAGGCATGGTTGTAGTTATTTATGTGATTTTAGTGTATTATGTGTACTTTTTATTCATTTCTTGTGTATTGTGGTTTTATGTTTGTTGCATGTTTTTGATATTTCTATGCCGCACGCGCAAATCGAACATGTAGTGTTCATGACGTGTATATTTTTCTTTGCAAGCAAATCATATTCTAAAACTAATTATAATAACGAACTTATACAATAAATACATGAAATATTTGTGAGTAAGTAATGATTAATGTTTATGTATTATTTAATAAGTATGTTGCAAAGTAGAAACATTAGTAAAAGAAGAGATTTTCATAGACTCCACTCGGAGAATATGATTACATATCAAAATTATAAACAAAACTTGAAAAATTCTAAAAATAAACATAAGTTCGACGATCGTTTGGGAAACTTAGTCCATCTTCAGGAGTATAGACATACTGAATAGGTTACGTGAATTTTTCTCTAAAAATAGACTTTGTGTAGCTACACAAAGTCGATACCGTTAAGTAATGCGCGATTTAATGATTGACGTACTTGTCTTAAGACATGCGCGTATGTGCTATGCTAAAGACAAAGTTAATAACTATTTCAGACTAATCTTACCTATAAAAACTATAATAATTTATATGATCACAATCCAAATTTATTGTCAATCCAGATTTTTTTACAATGCGCTGTGTAGTAAAGTACCTACCAATTTTTTTAACCTAGTTCACGTCACATGTTCAAATATATTCTTACGTAATCTGTTTATTATCCCATACTTTCAGAACACTGATGACATGTGCGCACGAAACATGTCAAACAGTTCAATCGCTGGGGAATACACTAGTGGTGTGCGATGAGGATGAGGGAGTACGGGGCACCGAGATGTCTTTACTTTACTTTCACTCAAAATCACAGAAACGAGAAAAAATAGATTTGTTCACATTTTGTGGATTGTAAGTCTCGGAAGTTTTGAAAGGCGTTGTGTGTAGATTTTGCATAGAGTGTAGGCTGTTGTGATGAAAGAGTGAAGAAGGGACGTGAGAGGAACGGCGTAAGATGATTGACAAGGTTCCATCAGCACGTGATGCCTACGAGCCACAGGCACACGACTACAGCCTACGCCAGCTGGATGTGACACATTTCGCTCTTCTCTGCTTGTGGAAAGACTTGTTACACTTAAGTAAAGTGACGTACGTACTTTTGTACAATTTTAGATTTAGCTCGTTCAGTTGTGAGTTGGGTAATTATATTTCCCCAGGAGTTTTTGTGATCGTCGTCGGCTTGGTAACTTAATTTGAATTAATGAAAAAACAAATTTCAAATATTTTATTCAAAAACCATTGATGTGTCTCTTCCATCAAATTTATCAAAAGAATGTACGTTCGTTAAATTTAAATAAAATAATATTCTGTCACAGGATATAGAACCCAAAAAATAAGATTGTTTTTCCCGGGTATTTAGCGTGGGATATATTAAGAAAAATTCCAATATACAAGCAATAAGATTAAGACTTTTTTCTGTATAATATTGCATTACAATTAAGAAAATGATGAAATTTAAATTCTAACAGTCTGTCTGTAAATACAAGCGATTTCGGGTATGTTACATATGGTAACTAGACGGAAGAATGCATTTCCAGAATTTTTTTCTGTTTATCCGTCTACTGTTTGTACCAGCATCTTTCGCAAATGGTTGAATCGATTATAATGCTTGCAGGAAAGCTATTAGTTATATCCGAACTTAAAATATATCATCCATTTTATCCGGCTTGAATTAAAATAGAATTCTCGTCAAAATCGATATTAATGCAACCGAACAAAATCTACTTTCACGCAAACGAAACCACGGGAAAAGATATCAAATATGTTCTCTGGGGCTGGTCTTATTTTATAAACAAAGTCCAGAATATAATTGATTTTTATATGTCTTATCTACTATCTCCTAACCAATTATAATTTACAATCTGTATAAAATAATAAATATTAAATTTAAATATTTCACAAATAACAGGCCAATGGGACGACATGGGATCATATTCTATGTACTTAATATACCGAAATACACAAATAAATACACTAACGCACTGAGACGCCACTGTCTTCGGAAGCTTCGCGTGAACGCACCGAGTTTTATATTATTCATTCTTCAACAGCTATTACCCCCGTATAGGCGAATACACTTCCAAGTCTCTCGCCTTTTAGGGTTAACTCTAATCCGATTGAAAAGTACTTAGGGAATGCGTACTGCCTGATACAAATATATTATAATGTACTGCCTATAATGAGAATTCCTTAACCTTAAGGCTTAAAGGATCTATCACACTCATCACTAATATAAGGCAATAGACTTCAAACTGATTTTTTTCTAATTTTTCCCGCTTACGTTCATCTCGGTTTTGGCAAGAACCTCTATATTAACCGGATAAAAAACACAATAGTTTAAGTTTTTAACTTTAAACATCATGGACTGCCGTTCATGGTGTTTCAAGTTCCATCGAAATCGGTGTAACCATTATCAAGTGATGCTAATTCTAGTAGAAACAGACAGGCAAAAGTTTTGGAAAAACTCGCAAGGAAGCGGATTTTTTTATTCAAATTAAATGCTTGAGTTACAATCAACTTAATTAGGTTTAGTTATTAATTATGAATGCCCTTCGGCTCTTTTATTTCCTGTAGTAGATCCCGTTATTTATTTATTTTTTAACTTCCCGTTGGAAGTTATTCTCATGGGTCCGATTTTGCGAATGAAAAATTTTGACATAATATTATCTGGACGTTTTGAGGTCCCTACAGTCCGAATCTACTGTTTTTAGAGAGATGTCTGTGTGCGTGTGTGTGTACGTTCGTTCGTTCGTACGTACGTTGTTCGTCGTACGTTGGTGAACTTTTTTTCGGCTCGCATATTTTAATATTTATAATGCATAAAGTAGTAAAATTTACTAAATAAACATTGTTCAGTAAAAAGTTGATTTTATATATTCTTTTTTAATACTTGAGGATTATTGAACGTAGAGAAAAAATGTAATAGAGAATTAATATAAAGTAAGTATTTTGTTCTCATCTTTTTACTTGCATCATATTAATTCAAAACCGCATCTAGAGTTTTTACGCAAATTATTTCTCATATATACGTCTTACGGGTTTCTATCTCGAAGCCTACATCTCCGTGAACAAATATTGAACTCTAAAGAATGTTTTCTTAAATATGTGTACACTGTCTAGAATCTAGATATATACATTTATGTTCAAAAGTTTAAGCAAATCTAGAAAAAATATTTGTAAAAAAATATTTCCAGTGACTTAAGTTTTTAAGTGATACAATATCCTCAACTAGCATTGAGTACCTAATTTAGTTGTCGACAATAAAATAAAAACAAAATGACGTCCGATTTCAAAATGGCGGCCGTATGTACTTTTTTGTAAAAATTATCCAATCTTTTTGAAAATCGGTTTCATAGGACACAAAAAAATAAAATGACGTCCGATTTCAAAATGGCGGCCGTATGTACTTTTTTGTAAAAATTATCCAATCCTTTTGAAAATCGGTTTCATAGGGCACAAAAAAATAAAATGACGTCCGATTTCAAAATGGCGGCCGTATGTACTTTTTTGTAAAAATTATCCGATCCTTTTGAAAATTGATATTTGAGAGTTTCATAGGACACAAAAAATAAAATGACGTCGGATTTCAAAATGGCGGCCATATGTACTTTTTTTGTAAAAGTTATCCGGTCTTTTTGAAAATCGGTATTTGAGAGTTTCATAGGACACAAAAAAATAAAATGACGTCATATTTTAAAATGGCGGCCACATGTAGGTAGGTACTTTTTTGCTAAAATTATCCGATCCTTTTGAAAAGTTTAAAAGAAAATGTTTCTAATTATTAGAAAAATTTTCTTTTAAACTTTTTTCCCTTACATTGCCAAAACCAATAAGTATTAAATTATTCAACCCTGGAACTTGGCATTAGAAGTTGGGCTGTGAAAATACTACTATCTTAATTAATTCTCGATTTTTGGAACGATTTTCAAAGTAGATTTAAGGTACATACATTTAGCATTGAAATTTATCGTGGTTTTAGTACAGTTCTAAAAATACTTCTTGCGTTGAAAATCTTACCAGAAACCAAGCATTAGTGTATTTTGATTATTTTATCAATAAAATTAATCGAATTTTTGCTAAAATAGTCAGTCTTTTGCAAATGTTATTTCCTTTGAACTAATCTTCAGTGAAACGTTATTGATGAGTATTAGCTTATGTAAATTGGTATATTGAGAAAATGTATTCAAATTTCTGATTGGTAGTGTATCGGCATACATGACGTAATAAAGATTTTCAAGCGTGTACATATAAGAAGCTTGAGAAATTTGATTTTCTTAGTAATATCGAACTGATTCCTTTCAGTGGATGTATTCCTTATAAATTTTCTTGTAATTGAAATGCTTTCAATACATGCCACGCATTAAATTAGAAAACCGCATCAATGTTATATCTAAACTACTTACGTAAATGGTATTTTATATAAAATACAATATCGGCAAAAAATGCGAGTTATATGCAGAATATTCATAGCTAGTTTATAAACTTTGATAATTTAAAAATCGGGAATCTATTTTATTTATACAGAGCGTTCCAAAAATATGCTTCATTAAATTAATACGGTAGATAGACGCTAATGACCTAAGTTGTCGACGCGTCTATAATCCACAATAAATAAAATAAATTAATAAATAAAAATAAGATACGGTATAGATAAAAACAGCGTGATAACTTCCTATACCTAACATTTTTCCAAAAAACGCTTACAGATGGAGCTACGACTAGGGATTGCACATGCTAGGGATTGCTCATCCAGCAATCCAGCTGGATCCAGCATATTTTTCGGCCTGTTGGATCCAGCACCGGATGCGGTCCGCGCGCGATCCGCAAGTAATTAACTTTCCAAATAATGACGCAAATCAATTGTCAGTTTGTATTCACACAAAAGCAAATGATTGATCTCAGATCTACAAAAAAAATTGATACAAATGCTTGGAAAAATGTTGTTTCGAAGTGAAAATTGCTCAATTGTCCATTGTGCATTTTCAATATTACTATTCCATCTCCGTTGCCAATCTATCTATCTATCTATAATATATTAATATAAATTAATTATAGTAGAATTATATTTGATAGTATATAATTTATAGATTACCTACATTATATACTAACTAAACATGTAAAGTTAATTATCTCAAGTGTTAAACTGAACCAAAGTTAGGTTTACTATCTAAATGTGTAAGAAGTTTTACTGATTTGTAGTGACCAGCCGAAATAATAAAAGTTTCTTAAGTATTTTTAAAGAATCGATAAATTGCTGGATCCAGCTGGATTGATGTCGATCCAGCAAAATTCCCGCTGGATTGAAAACGTTGCTGGATTGCAATCCCTAGCTACGACTTCTGAAAAATTAAAATATAATATATTTTCCGAAATAACAAATAAACAATGCAAGACAGAATTAAAATTTTGAAAGTGGTATTCGAACTTACCTACTAATATTTTTTATTCAGTCACCGCAGTAAAACTGCAATTCTATCTATTATAGTAACAGATGCACTTTTCATTATTTCAATACACGGTTTCATTCAACCCCTGTTTAATATATTCGAAACCATTTATCAGCGAATTATATAAATTATTACTCACTGAAACCAACAGAAGGTGAAGAAATTTATAGAGAACGTATTTTGAATTCTTTCTAAGCGACATTACATCGACGAAAATAGTAGTATTAGCGAGACAGAATAAGGTAAAATTGGTGAAACGGACAGAGAAGAAATAGAATCACGTATATAGTCAGAAGCAAACGTTCGCTAGGTATATAATCTGTTAACATACTGACAGAACCAATGTTAAATTGCCTACGCCATACAGAAGCTTTGCAAAAAAGACGTTCCCAATTATTACCTTTTTTTTTTTGGTCGTTGGGTAAAATTGCGTTCTTGATCATTATCCTTTTACTCATTTGATTAACCCCTCATCATTACCAAACCTAATACCTACGTCCTATACGTTTTTCATTGAAGATGTTTGCTAATAATCCTTATAGTTTCGAAATTTGTTAAATTCAAACAAATAAAAATTGAATACTTTTCTTTTTTTAATTTAAACTAAATCAAATTCACTGTTATGATAAACAATATATGTTTATTAACAAATCTCATTTGGGCATATAAATAATATATGTTTATTAACAAATCTCATTTGGGCATATATACAGGTCCCGTAACGTAACTAAAGCCGTAGAATATGCGCAGAAGCTGCAACAGAGATCACGCGCACTGTGTTCAATAAATTACAATACCGATACGAATACTCCGGCAGTACTCTGAGGCCGACGAGGCAGGCAACCCACCGTATGTTGCTGTATCTATTGTTTGCCGGCTTGTCAGTAATTTTTATTCAAACTAAATAATTATTTTTTTGTTTATTTTGCACTTTTGAACTAAACTGTATAGCAACCATCTCGTAATCATGTACTCTTTCAAACAAAACAAATCGCATCAAAATCGGACCACCCGTTGATAAGCTACGATTCCACAGACAAACTTGCACACACACACACACACGAGGGCAGTATAGCCTAGTGGTTAGCATGCTTGGCGCCGCAACCTTTAAACTGGACTGCCGCTAATGACCTTAGATGTCGACGCGTCTATAACCTACAATAAAAATAAAACACACACACAAAAACAAACAAACACCGATTCAAACGCATAACACCCCGTTTTGCGTCGGGGGTTAAAAATCCAGACTTTCAAGAGTAACAAGTGTTCTCATACATACCGTATACTTGTATATCCACATACGATATGTTTGTATGTGTCTGTCAGTCTGTGTGTGTAGCCAAAAGAGAGTTTGTTGCGCGAATTCGTGCATGCACCGTTAAACAAAGGTCCGTGGAAATTATACGAAATACAGTTTTAACATTCAGAGTTAACATTGCCTCTGTGTGTATTGAATTCGAAATCCAATCTTACACTCCATATTATACCTACCTATATCTAGACTACATCACTATAGCCCACCCCTGCTGTACCATACCACATAGCGTCTCTGCAAATTACATAATCCTACGTATGTATGTTTTTACACCTTTACTTGGTTTGCATAACTGGGAAACAAACTTTTTTAGTTTATGAGATTGCTACTTCTCAGTGGCGTAACCCAAAAGATGCATACAAAAATATATTTGCGAGCGTCTATTATTTACAATATCTATCTATACTATGTATTTTTAAGGCTACCGTTTGAAATATTTGAACCTCAAGATAGAGTGATCAGCTCGTGTCCCTTTATTTCTTGAGTTGTGATTTTCCGTCGGGAGAATTTCAAATTTTACAAATGTACTGCACCGTATTTACCTATTTATTTTGTTGTAAACTGTAGGTGAGTGACAGTGTTGGAATGTATTTTTTTTTAAATTACTCTATCTTGGAAATGAATAGACTATAGTATCAATTTGGATTCTTTAGTCTGTTATTTTTTTTAATAATAAATTAAAAATCCGATTGATATTTAACTAGTTCTCAAATTATAACCGCTAAACTGGAAGTTTGTAATAGACAATATAAAACGCCGTATAAACCATTACCCCTACGAGCTGGGCCCATTCTTAAGCCCTATACGGCCTCAGGAATGTATTGGTAAATCTCAAAACTATATTATTTTATTGATGAAAAATTTTATTGGTAACTACGTCAAATATTAGGTGTCTTAGATAGTGATTAAACGATTACAATTACCTAATCTGTTATTTCCACAGTTTTCTGATTAATCGTAATCGCCGATTAACTCTATGATTATTTCACGATCCTTTGCATTTTTATTTTTCCAAGCATATAGGGTATTCCCTGACCGTACTCGAACGCTTTTAATTTAGAATATGGTAACCTATTGCAGTTTACTACCGTATTGTTTTATTGTATTGCATAATGTCGTCAAGAAATAGACAAAGTGACATAATATGGAGACATTTTATTAAAAGGAAACTCATGACCCAAAACAAGTAGGTACCGCAGTCGTGAAATTTCCAGAGGTGAAAAAAATATTGAAGTGCTCTAACTCATACAATAATCTATGTGTAGCTAACTTTGGAAGAATAGGTAGGAATGCACACACCTACTTACATACATGCAAAGAGCGACATCTCGTTGTATGACGTTGAAAGTAAAATATGCATTTGCCCAGTTCATAAATAATTCAAGTTTTCTCTTTTTCATTCTATCCATCCTCTTCTCACCAAACTAGTTCGAGTAAAGTTTTCTATTTGATGTCATTTCTCTTATTTGGTTTCAACGTTGATATATGAAATATGAGTTCTGTTATGCAATGGATGGAGAAAAACTAATTTTATTATAGAGAATATTTATAACTCTGAATTCCCCCTTGGTGCGGATATATTATCTACGAGACAAGATACTTTTTAATATTTGACATAAATCTTTAAGTTATTTTTCACTTCATCTACAGTTATAATATTACGAACACATTGATCTAAATTAATATTCAACAAGTAACGTATCGATATAAGTGGCCTAATAATAATCGAGATACCTTCTTTCAAATTAACAAAAAAAATTCTATTGTAATAGACCTATCTCTCGAAACAAGACCGAGATATCGTTATTGCTTATTCTGCAAGAAAAAGAGAGAAAAAATATGGTTGCGCACGCATACCATCTCCTCCTATCTAGTCTGTGACAACCGATATAGACAGATCATTGTCTACAGTTACCAGATCATCTGTGAACACGGTATGCCCGCGCAATCCAAGGAAAAAAGAGATACGTGGATTTAAAGCATAATGATGATGAACTAGAATAGCATACTGCCCAACCAAGGAAAGAACGTCGGTACTGAAGGGGATATGCGAAGAAGATGTTCACAATCTGACACGAGCGTTTTAACACAAATTGTCAGAATTAGCTCCAAACCGTTCGTTTCTTTTCATGCCGCTTACCCTATAAATAAGTGCTACTATATGCACATTCTTTAGACCGTCGTTTTTTCGCTGGTCAAACTATGTAGGCTACCGTTATTACTAGCTGCAATCGTTATCTAAATAAACATGAAATTGTGCTTTTCGAATCCATATATAGATTTAAAATTTATATGCTTTTCCATTAATCCACGACTGGATCGACGATACTGACTCCTTTCATTGTTGCGAAAATAGATTCTGGATGACCGCGCAATTAAATGAAGTTTAAAGTTACAAATAATTCCATTTACCTCGACTTAGGCAGTTTTGCTTTTTGACCACCGGTATAGTATTTTAATCAATATTAATACATATAAAATCATAACCCTCCTTTTTTCGTAATCTGGTAAAAATAGTAACGAGGCCTCTGTTTGGAATTTTATTTTCTTGGTGTTTTTCAGAGTTTTCGGATATTTTGTGTGATACCTAAACATTAAGTATAGAGTACTTTTTAACTACGCTTGGGTTCTTGTGGTTCTTGTCAAAACGGATTTTATCACGAGCAAAGCCGCGGGTAAAAGCTAGTTTAAATTATATAAACACAAAACTATGTTGACGACAACGGATTTTAGGTCGATGTATTTTCGAAATTTTCCCAACCCTGTATATTGGCGCCGTGTTCCTCCTTCTTCCGCATGCAGGAGTACACAGCAATGTCAGTATGCATTTTTTCTACCTCCATACATTCAATGGGCGCTGTACTACACAAAAGATCACTGATCGTGAAATAGGAAATAAATTCAGTTTTATTATATTGTAAATCATGTTGATGTATTATATTTTACTTTTTGTGTTTCGATTTTTGCAAACTTTTTTGTTAGGCATAGGTTTGATATTTTATTGATGTAATACATATGAAATGTTAAAAATAAACACTCAAAATCGCTTTAATTTTACACTTTCAGGTAGTCTCAAAATTTACGGGACCCTATATTTTTATAAGGTGCAATGTTCGAATGCAAGACACTTTTCAGTAAGCCTACGAAATAAAACGACAACATATTCAATATTGCGTACACTTTTTTTGTTTGCAGTTTCAATTACAAATTTAAAATTACATTCAGTAATTTAACTAGAGAAATTGATTATTACATTGATTTTATTAATTTAATAGTAAAATCAAAATAAAAGTCAAATAGAGATTAAAAATACCTTAATACTAATTACCTATTGCAAAATTTTTAAATAAAATTGTCATTTTTTAATATTATTGCAAAAATGCTTTATACATTTTTCTCCCTGTTTTTGAAAAATAAGCAATCCTCTCCGAGTATATCTTTTCTTCTATCTTAAAAAATGTAATGATATATTGGAACAGTTATTACAAAATATTTTTGGTTTCTTTTCTTTTTTGGACACATCACTATTTATTTGTCTTTCGTTCGAAGGTGTAAACTTAATTTTTTTAACTTTATTGAAAATTCGATTACATATAGAACTCATTAGTTGACAAATAATACGGGTGAAATTGAAGAAAATGTTCAGCTGCTTGGTTTCAATTTAAAATTGAATATTCAATTTAAGTTTGATAAGCTATTATATTCACACAGAAGACATAGACGAAGATTTTATAGGGTGAAGGGACCATTTTTAACACTGAAAATAAATTGATGTTTGGATTCAAACATTTCAACTTGCACTGAAATTTGGTTACAACGCATTTCAAGGAACCGCAAAATTTCCTTCGTAAAAGCCGTGATATGCCTTGGCCGTAAAATGAAATACTTATCATTTAATCAAAGCCGTCAACAAAAAATTGATCATTTTAGCCATTAATTCACAGAAAATATGTGATTGTTTTAAAGAGTTCCACTGTATTTTGCACCGAAAAACGGATTGATATAATTGATTTTAGATAATACGGTAACCGCAGAGCTGGGAAAATAAGTCCAAGAAAATCATAGTAAGCGAGGAAAAATTAGTGACGACCAGAGAAAAAACATGAAAATATTGATTTTCTATTAAAAACGGATGCAGCGAAAAATAATTGGGCACTGTACTACGTGACAGCAGTGGGTAGTCTCATAAAATTTTAAAATGAAAAAACGGACTTTTGCCACTCAACGAATAACAAGAAAAATGACAAGAGAAACTATGGTAGGTAGATCATGTAGATGATAAATCTGAACAAGTTTATAATTTTTCTAAATATTTGTGGGCAGCCTGATTGATTTTGAGAAAATTAAAAATAAAATAATTGATATTTTTGTACAGCCTTTTGAATTTTTAGGCACATCTGCAAACTCCTTTACCCTACAGTAGAAAGAACAGAAGATAAAATTGACGTGCAAACAAAGATAGACATAGAAAGACGTATACCCAACTAGTGCACTGTGTGAATGTCGTCAAATGAACAAAGAAAATAACCTATGTGACTGTTCTCTATCTTTCTCACTCACTCTCACTTTTCGTTTGACTCTGTTCGTCCTTCAAACAATTCCCCTTTCCCCAATTCCCTTTTTAATAATAATTAGGCCATCGAAAACTGATTATTGAAGAGCTCGTTTGCTTGTCTGCTCGCGCAGTTTATAAGGCCACGAGTGTTCTCTTCTTTCAAGGACTGTGAAACTCACCCATCTATGGCCTACTTAAACAAACAAATACACAGTAATCACGCAACCAGAATATTCTACAGTGCAGTGGCTTGTACAGCAATCAACTGTCTTGATCGGTGTTGCCAATAGATAAAAGTTTATTTTTTCCGAATGGCGAACAGAAATTACTAAAATAAATTATACTAAACAAGTATTTATTAAAAAAAATTTTTAAAGATGATTTTAAAAAATATTCGTATGCAGTCAACTTTTGAACCACAAAAACAGATTTTTATACAAGATAATTCCTTGGTTCAGGTGGTTCATTCATCAAGGGCAACAACTTAAAAATCGAGAAAATATATTTTAATAAAGAAAATTACCTATAACAAACAACTTGTATCAACGATTCGTTTGCTAAAATCGAAGGCGTAGTCAAAATCCCACACTCTGATGTTATATTTGTAAATAAGAGTTTAATAGAAGATAATCATTGGCAAATTAGTCTACACTAATTAATGGACACGAACTAAGAAATTAACCTTAGAAACAACGCAACATCTATTGATACAGTCGACTTTAAAATCAAGCATAAAAATGTTGTACATACACAATTTCAACAGTGTACCCTTGCGGCGTCGCATATTATAATCCTCTTAATGCGAAAGGAATTCAACAGCAGCGAGAAAGCGAAGGGAACTCGGAACAAAAAGCGGAGAATGGAACATACACTGCTCTGGGCGCAGTACTGCTACAACTTCATACTACCAACCCGGTTATATTGGTGTCTATATGTATATATATATATATGTAGGAGATGACGCCATATTTCATATCATATTATAGACACACACAAATATATATACCTAATACTCGTATATATATTCCTACAAGAAGAGATGATGCAAATGGTAAAATCCATCCGATTATGGGGATACCTTATAAAATAATATGGTTTTGGGTATACCTACTCCGTTAGATACTTATTCTTCGTGTGTGTGGAAAATAGATTGTATAATATGGATATAATATATTATGTAATACAGTGCCAGAGCAGATCTCTAATTTTTTAGGGTTAATACTTAATATCTTATATACTGTTTTTTGCATGTATGAATTAGCTGTGGCAAAATCTATCAATGGATTCAATATTTAGTAAAAATAGCAAAACGAAGTAGATCTAGTGACTCTACAGAGTTATACGATTAATTTTAAAAATAATATTGAATATCGGTCAAGCAGATGCCGCTGAAAGTTCTCAAACATAAAAACTCGTTGTGATTAACAGCCCAGTCCGGCTTCGTCCGGATGCAAATCGTTAATTTTAGATTGCCATGCATGCTGTCATATCAATGCAGCAATGCTAATATATAAAATTGTAACGGGATCTCTCATTTTTGCAGTATTTTTTGGCATTTTGAATGACACTTAGATGAGAAACCGTGTTTCCAGAATTTTTATCTGTTTGTACCAGTATCACTCGAAAGCGTCTGGATCGATTTTGATGAAACTTTATAAAGAATTGTCGTGTCTCCAGAAATGCCGCTCGAGACGACGCGACGAGACGGTACGAAGAAATAAAATTTTGATAGTAGATTGTATATCTAGTGGCGTAATGTGATATATTACTGACGAGTAGTGACAGTACGTTAAAACGAGCGAATAAGCGAGTTTTAACAGTCACGCGAATCATAATATCATTACGCACGAGATATATATGGTATTTTTGCCATACCCATTATAAAATAATTGTTTTTGACTTCATTTTCAATATTTTCATAATTTTTGACAGTTCACAATCAGCACACAATGTACAGACAACTTCACTTGTTATAGGGACATATAATATGTAGTCGTCGCTATTAGCCATATATATAGTGTACACGTGCAGAGCAGTGTTTTAACAAATCGGTCAGAAGCCGTGTGATCTAAGGCGATACAAGGTACGAGGGTTCGAGACATAACGTGGAGAATAAGAAATATTTGATTTTTTCTTTATTTATTAATAAGAATAATAAATTGAAAAATATTAAATTAGTATTGAATTTACATTAAATTAATATTGAATTTTACTTTCCCACACTAGTGTAAGAAAGGCACGTTCCCACACACCTGCCTGTTAAGTGACCCATTACAGGCCGGTATACTTGCATGTAAAGCACCTTTTTTATAGTGGGTATGGCAAACAAACAATTACTGGATATTCACTTCTACCGACAGCGAAAAAGATTACTTTAATAAATAAAACACACAAAACTGGCTATAGCTGTCCAACTTTATTTTTAAATACTACGTTTCGGTCTGTTATTGAAAAGGGTCTCTTATGAGAGACCGAAACGTAGTATTTAAAAATAAAGTTGGACAGCTATAGCCAGTTTTGTGTGTTTTATTTATTAAAGTATTTACTAAATATTATTTAAATGTATTCTTTCGATTTTATTTCTTGAAATGCTGTTTTTTAAACTAGTTGTATAAAATAATAGCGCAGCCCTAATGTGACTGTAGGTATATGCACAGCAACACAAATGTATCAGGAAGAAGAAGGTATCGGCTATCTCAGTTGTTGGGAAAGTAAGCCCAAATAATCCGATCTGATCCCCCAGGAAACCCTAGCCGTCGCGTCGCGGTACCATTGCAAGCCAACCATGATCCGACGTCACCCCACCTCACAGAACTATTCATTTCATCGTTTCTTATCGGGATGCAATCTAATACACACATGCATCATCCATACATTTATATCTATTATCTTTTATATTAGCTACATTATTATACTTTTTATCTATAATTCTACATCGCATGTGTTACATAATATGACAAAAGAATAAATGTTATGTTATTTATAGTACATAAACGTTGGGATAGAACAGAAATAACGTCAGTACTCACTATAGTCACTGGTTTATTGGCAGGAAAACTGATCAGTGTTGTGAAATTTCATAAACGTTTGGATTTGCTGCTGTAGGTGTTTTAAAAGAATTTTTATTATTCTTACTTCATTATTTAGTCTCTATTCGTTAACTTAATTTTTTTGCTGGAATAATGTTTACTAACATAACGTTGGCAATATTGTAAAAACGGAAGTACACAGAAAATACGTTTCAATATGACTTGAAACTTCTGTAAAAATATGATATTTTTATGAGTAGGTAGCGGTTTTCTCTTTAAATCGTTGCTTCAAATTCTTCCCCTCGTGCGCCTTACTGTTTTCAACTAAGTTCTCACTCCTGCAAACAGTGATGAGACTACACTAATCTAGAGTAGCGATGGGACTCGAGTGAGATTTTTTCACTCGAGTCACTCGCCTGTACAAAACGAATACACTCGAATGCCATTCGAGTCAAGATAAGACTCGAGTGACAAATTCTTCACTCGAGTGAAGATATGATTCGAGTCACTCGAGTGACAATGTAACTCGAGTCATTTTTTTACATACAGGCAGGTCATAATAATGAGTAACCACTAACCACATTCAGTGTAGCTCTCACTCATTTTAAACACGAACTATTAGCAAACAGCTTTACAGTTTACACAAACATTTAACAAATAAAACAACTCAAACTATGTACTGAATTTCAAATGAAAGATTAAGGCATGTATATTGTATGTCATACATCGGCTAAGCATGTCTTAACTTGTAATTCTCACTCAAGCACTACAGGCCATTCGAGTGTTCCGAGTCAACTCGCCAATCGAGAGGATCTAGCCGATTTGAGTCACTCGACGATTCGAATCACTCGAGTCACTCGAAAGCCGAGTAAAAATAAATTTGACTCGAGTGCGAGTAAAATAAAACCACCATCACTCGAGTGAAACACAACTCGAGTCCCATCACTAATCTAGAGCTCACAGTGTGCTTGTCTTGGATTAAGAAGAAGAGAAGGGGTACTCCCGTTATGTAAGCGTTTTCTTATCCAAGAGCCCGTAGGCACTGACTTAAAGAGATTCTACTGTAATGGTACACTATAGTGATAATAATAAATGTTACGTAGAGATTATATCCTAAAACTTACATTATCTCTCATATATCGGAAGTCTAGGATATGGTCTAAAATAGGTTTTAAATGCTAGTATTCAATGCAATATGTATAAATGGTAGAATAAAGTACAGAGTACGTTTCAGTGTTTTTTTGTACATAATAGTTTTTCTCTTTTTCGTTTTTTTATGGCCGTATTAATGCTTATCTACCACCGCAATCCACGTAATACAAGGTGTTTTATTTTTTTACATAGAAATTCAGCATGCTGAATGTTTTGTGATTAATATCTACTACATAAAATTTACGTGGGACCAACTTCGAGGTATACCCTATCCAATAAAAAAAGAATTTTCCAAATCGGTTTATAAATGACGGAGTTCTGAGGTAACAAACATAAAAAAAAAATACAACCTAATTGAGAACCACCTCCTTTTTGTGAAGTCGGTTAATAAGTGAAGTTCCTCTTTGTTCTCATTAGAGCCACTGCAGTCTTCGAAATGTTGTCGTTTCAACAAGACGTGCAGTATTTCGTCCGACGATAGCGTAAATGAGAAGACAATGTTTAATTTATTTTTTAAACTTAGAAGACATTTACTTACGATAATTATTTTAACAAGAATCGAGCTTCAGCACAGACTTTTAAGATAAAAATTTTAAAGATTTTTTTGATTCCGGATTCTACGAAAAATATTACCTTAAAATATTCGGCGTGACTTTTGCGACATCCAGTAAAACAGAAAATTTTCAACACTATAGGTTTTATCTGACTATACATACCTATACTATTGTTATTAGTAAAAGAGAATAGTTCTCTCCCCTATAAATAATATGTATATAGTTCGTCACTATATGTGAGATTCTAATATTGATATGTGATATCCATATGCGAACTTGACAATATCTAAAATTAAAATGATCGAAATCTGTTTTGATGGTATATGAAATCACTGAATCATATAAATTGGAAATTTGTTACAAGTATAAATAGAAATGCAATTATTTTATCGTTAATCTTTAAAATACCAATTATTATGTGATTACGATTTACTGCTGCCTAAGTACCTACACTACAATTAGATCTTCCAACTAAATTGAAAAATTCACAGTTTGAATTAACCGTAAAGCTTATAGATAGATTTTATTCGCTCTAAATGATATCCGCAGCGAGCGTCGAAAAAACGAGTACAGCGGTTGAACAGAACGCGACGCTGCGAGGTGACTTTTTCATATGGTCTTTTTTTTAAACGGTTTTATTTAGCTTGACCTCCGTATATTTGTTTGATTGTTTGTTTGTTACTATTTTTGGTTTAAATCTTGCGACAGTTTTTTCAAACTACTTCTACTTAACCCATACTTATGAAACTTTGCGCACACATTGAGTTCCCGTGACAATACAATGTTATGATAATTTCAACTTGGTAACGAGGTCTGATGATGGAATCAGGAGGTGGACAGTTGAAAGGATGAGGAGTTTGCATAATGATACGGGGCAGAAATCAAACTAAAAACTAGAAAATAAAAATAGGTAAAACAAATTTTAAGTTAAACGGTTTTATTTTAAATCATCAGCTGTACCAAAAACTAGAAAATAATTAGGACACAAACCAAGGGGCACTTTGTGTCGCTGCGTCAGCGGAATAAGTAATAATGTTAGGAAATTTTCTAATGTTTTTAAATTTTGTTCATGAAAAAATACAATTTTTTCGCTTTCATTTGTTTATGCAGGCTCAGTTGATTTCTTTTGAATTATGTAAAGACTCTAATGATCAATCTAAACAGATGGACAGAATGACAACAATTCTAGAAGCACGTTCAACAAAATCCTTAAAAATTCAAAAAAACCACAACCAATTGAAATTATTTTATTTCAAAAATCGCAAATGCTTCTGCCTCACACTACATAATATATATTTTTATATAATATATATTTTTAATACAAAAAATGAATTGTTTATATGAAAACCGTGCTTCACAAGCTATTTTTACTGCAGTTTTTGTAATACAAAATGCACAACCAGGCAATATTTACAACGGTATATTTCTTGTCTTTGCACGTTGCCGTTGTATACACCTGTATACAAATATATTATGTCACAGAAATATTTTTTACTCAGTGACGTCGTAAAATTTAAGACAATGAAAAATGTTTTTTGCCATACCCACTATAAAATAGTTGCTTTACATGCATGTATGTATGCATGTAAAGTGACTTTTGACAGGCCGGTATACGGGAACGTATCTTTCCCACACTAGTGTGGGAAAGAAAGCCATTTCCATAGTGATTTATGTTTAATCGCCTGATCCGCCCACTATTACTCCTGTGCGTGCCTCGGTCTACTATAGGAGTGAAGTTTGCGACACAAATGAACTGTCAAAAATTTTTGAAAATACTCAAATTGAAGTGAAACGCAGCTATTTTATGGTGTACTACTTATATGGCAAAAATACCATAAATATCTCGTGCGTAATGATATTATGACTCGTGTGACTGTTTAAACTCGTTACCGCTCGTTTTAACATGCTATCAAGTATCACTACTCATCAATATGCCGCATTACCCAACTATTCCTTATTTGAGGAATATTTTTTTTATAAAAATATCTTTTTGAACAAATTTAATTTCGAAATTAGGATATTGCAACCCTGGTAATCTTATAATCTAAATACTTAGACGTAGCTTTCCAATATAAAATTACAGAAAACGAATTCAATTCTTGGAAATGCGTCCTATATTTTTACTGCATAAGTATACATTTTTTAATTAGTTTTTTCCAATTCGACGGAATTGTAACTTGTGAAAATGTTAACTACAGAGCTACACGGTCGATCAGATTATGGGTATTTTTAACATAACGTTTTTTAATCATGAAAAGGTAAAAATTAATATTTAAGTAATAGAAAATTCGAAACAGTTCTAAATTAATATAGTGTGAAATCCGGATAGTTCGAGACCGAGTACCCAAGGTTCCACTATGATTTAGTACTAGGCAGCGATGATTATGACAGTTGGTGGCTAAAAAACAGTGCATATCCTTGCCTCTAAAAAATGCAAACTTCTGCAAAAATTATTCAGAGTAAATCGTTTATTTAAAGTAATACATTGTGTTTATGAAAAATTCACTGAGAGGAAGAACACGTGATTGCAAGGAAAACAATTTCAATGTAAATATGAAAATAGTTATTAGCTGGAAACTATAATTTACCTTGTAACGACTGACTACCTTTTCTTTTTCCAGTAAAATTCGTACGCCCCTGTTTTATTTTTATATGCACTGTTCTTTTTGTCCTCCTCAAGACAAAATGCTGTTAGCTATTTGTTGTTGTTTTTTCTTTTTTTTTCATTTATTTCTTGCGGGTCATTGTTTGTATGTTTTATTATTATTTTCTTCCTTAAATAAAAAAGAAAACATAAAATGGAAATATACATGTATATATTGTGCAGTAATTATTTCCTTAAAAAAGATAACGTTGTCTTGTCATTTCCTTTTTTTGCATATTTTTACTTCCCACCTCTACTATGGTAGGGAAGTAATGGATTCAGTCCGAAAACAATATTTCGAGATTTTAACAGATTTTCACGTTTTGAGACCCTAGCAATCGTTTAAGATCATTTTCTGACTGATGTCTGTATGTGTGTGTGTATGTGTGTATGTGTGTATGTGTGTGTGTGTGTATGTGGTCAATTTTTCGCCTTCGATATCTTAAGAACGGAACAACATACGGGCATGCCGATTGTTCTATTGTGTTTATCAGCCCTTAACTTAGATCTGATTAGATTTTGAGTCAAATCGGTTCAGTGGATCCTGAGATATTCAAAAAAACGTCCTCAATGTCACGTATTAACATAGGTAAAAAAAAATATAAATGAATTCTAGATGTTATAATATGAAAAAAATGTAAATATTTTTTTTCTCTAAAATGTATAGTTTTCGAGAAAAAAAATATTTTACTAAAAAAAATAAAAATTGTACGTAAATCAAGGTAACCATGATTTTTGCTATATTAAGCTAGCCATCAATAGATCACCAAACAAAAAAGAGGGCCATGCTTTTTTCAAAGAATAAAAATTAAATTGTGTTTTAAAGACCACCAACAGCTAAGGTTATTTGGGCCTAGTCAAAGAATAAAAAAAAGAGTGTTTATTTTTTGCAAATATTTACTAGGTGGGAAGTATAGGACTGGTCATCAGTCGAATTTTTTGCATATTTTTTTAACTCATTTTACATTTTAAATTGCTAGGGATGGATTTGAGTATTTCTATTCTTTAATTAGATACGTTTTATTTCTCGTTTTTTAAAAATCAAAAATATAAACTTTTCATTAATTAAGCTGAGAAAGTATCTACCTATTAAAATAAACAATACTTTGAAAATAGATAACCCTGTCTCTTTGTTTTCATACTTACAACTACATTGGTTTTTATAAAAATTAAATTTTCTCACTTTTAATGAATTTTTTGCCATATCCACTATAAAATAACTGCTTTACATGCGTGTATGTATGCATGAAATGGGTCAGTTAACAGGCAGATGTGTTGAAAGTGTTTTCAAAACATACTAGTGTGGTAAATAAACATTTTCTTTATCTACTACTGTGCGTGCGCACTACGACAGCTACTCATTGCCTACTAAAAAAGTGAAGTTGGCGACTCAAACGAACTGTCAAAATTTTTTGAAAATACTAAAAATGAAGTATGTATGTATGTGAGTATGGCAAAAATGCTATTTATATCTCATGCGTAGTGATATTATGACTCGTGTAACGTTTAAAACTCACTTAGTCGCTCGTATAACATACTGCCTCAAATTACGACACTAGAAAAACAATCTACTATTTTAAGTTACCTTTCATTGTGATAGGCCAAAAAATGGATACGATATAGAAAAGTATAATCAATACAAATCGTAATTGTAAGTTTTTAACGAAATTTCGACATACAATTAAAGTGACCATCCGTCCCGATTTTAAACCACGAGTTCCGATTTAACATGCGTCCCGCTTTAGTTCCGCTTCCATAAAATCACGTGCACTAAGAATGTTTATTTTTTTGTTATTAGATATTTTTTTTCTTACCTACTCAAAGTATTTTATTTATCAATAATTATATAATTTTTATTTTAAATATTATTTATTTTTTAAGGTAGGTACCTTAAAAAATAAAAATTATTAAAATAAAAATATTAGCGTTTAAATTTATAAATTTCTTTATTTCTACGTTTTTTGAGTTAGGTTTCAATAGCCCAAAACCAAAAAAGGCTTTTTTGGACGTGGACCCCGGCGGTTGCCTGCGGTGGGTTTTTAGAGATCTTGTCTCGCTTTTTGATATTCAGGATCTGGTCACTTTACATACAATTTTTACTTTATAGGATACCTCGACCAAATGATTCATTTTCACCATGTTTAAATTATCTGTCTGTTTTTAAGTTTGTTCCGAGTTAACTCTGAAACTACTAAAGCCTTTAAAAAATCTTCGTCAACAGGAAATAAAATGCTCTTGGTGAAAAATTATTGTGTATCGTTTTTGTATTTGTGATACTTCAAAATAAACTAAATGTTTGTAACTTTAAAACCATTTCAGTATCCGTAAAATTTTTATAATAAATTCCAACAACTACTGTGATTGCTTTTATTAGTGAAATAAAGTTGAGTTACGATGATTTTCTTCGAGACCGTCGATAAAATAAGTTCCACCTCATTTTCAACCCCGCGCTGCAATACAAAATGAGTATCATTTTTGTAGTAGGTACGATGTATTATGTTGTCCAGATAGTTCAGTGCAACCCTGTGTTAGTAACTACTAACTAAGCACCTAGGCAGACATAGGCGCCGACTTTTGATAATTATTTCGAATGCTCTCACAAGAAGACAAGAGTCCTTAAATCTCATACCATTATTTATATGTATAGATGTTTCCACTATGTGTGACCCGTGCCTCCCACCATACGCAACCCGTACTTCCACTATATATGAAAGATAATCATAGATTTTCACGAAAAAGGTAAGAGCCCTTAATTTCTAATAAGGGCATTAAGTGAGCCCTTAATTCTCATACCATCAATTTTGTCATCCGACTTTTACTAAAGCTGGCAGCGCCACAGATTTTTCCTAAAGGGTAAAAGCCCTAAATTTAAAATAAGGGCATTAAATTAGTCTTTAAATAGCCCTTAATTCTCATATTATCAATTCCGTCATACGACGTTTTGGCCCTGCTAACTTTATGTACTTACGTGACTTCTATAGTATGATAATTTTTCAACGTTAATAATATTACGAGGATTTATTAATTATTATATTAATTTATGAGGTGCCTTACGTTACAAATTAGAACGACAACTCATTACGAATGAACCGCTGTGCGTCCATTGTAAGTTTTTACATCAGAATGAAATCACGTTGTATATAAACGTGCACCAGGGGTTCAAGATTTTTTTCCTTAGATATATCAGTATTAGGCGAGGGTCAAAGAATTTTTTCTTAAATTTACTCATCTATTACTAAAAACGAAATAATGATTTACATTGGACTTGGACACCTCCCCTGTAGCCGGCCACTTTAAAAAAAAATAATTGTGTTTTAAAGACCACCAACAGCTTAGTTTATTTGAGCCTAGCACCAATTCAATATTTTTTTTTATAATAAATTGAAAATCCAATTGACACTTTTACCAGCTCTCGGGTTAGAACCCGGGAACTGGGGACTTGTATTTCACTATTAGTATTAAAGTTTTAGTTTTCTTTATATATTTAAAAAAAAATTGTTCGATTTTAACCCTATTATCGAATGTATACTATGCTTACATAATAATATGTTTTAGACCAGCGTTTCTTAAAGCTTTGGTCTTTCACGAACCCCTATTCAAATACGCTAGGAAGCAATGGACCCTCAATTTTAAAATCTAATAATCAAAACTGGAATTAATTTTTCTGTTTTGGTTGATACCTATATAATACTTAATAAAGAAACCCTTGTCTAGATATATAGTGTGATATTTTTGGGACAAAGCTTCTCTTGCTGAAAATGTATTTATCTGACAAAAAATTACTAAAAGATGAGACAAAATCGTATTCTCTGCCTACTACATTTAAAAGTTGGATAGTTCATTCAATTAAAATGTATGATTTGAAAATAAAGGAATATTTTACGGCACGCTCTACACTCACAGCTCACTAAAAATATCTCATAGGTGCTCGAGCACCAGAGCACCCGTGTAGTCGACGCCTATGCAGTATGCATATAGTTGTAAAGATAAGGAAGGGTGGAATTTTCATCACAGCATAATGTAGAACATAAATTGTGTTGTCGGCGCGCAATAAGAACGTCCGTTGATGCATGTTACAATATTATATAATGTTCTCTTTTGTTGCAGGTGAGTAAAGTAAAAGTTTTCAAGCATCTTGCGTCTCTTTTCATGCTTCGAAGTTCTGCCAGACTGCTGGCACTTCAAATGGAATAAATGTGCAGTCCGGTAAGTGTCAACCAACTTGATATTGCAGTACGACGGACGTTGGTCCATTTTATGACAGTTTTGTTCAAAGTTCATATTGGAAATTGCCAACCGGCTACCGAAACTTCTTTACCTGACAGTTCTTTGCAGTCTGTTCTTGATACAAATTTACGATATTCGCCATTCCAAGCACTTTCCGTGAAATTGATGACGGTAGTTTTTCAACGTGCAAATATCAAAGTAATCGTGTTCTAAGTACACCTAACCCTCGACTTACACTTTAAATTGGGTTCTGCAAAAGTAGTGATGGGCGATTACGAGATATTTTAGTCGATTGTTCAAACATCTCGATGACTCTCGATGGTTTTCACTTGGATTCGATTGTTGTTGTTTCATATTTCACCGAGACCAAGTTGCATAGTACTGAATCGTACAGACGACGTACACTGTCGAGAGCCACATAATATATAATCGTTCATCACTCAACAACTGTGGTCGAGTCAATGGATTGTCGATTGTGCAGTAATCGAATGCTCTGAGACCAACTGAACAGTGTGAACAGTGAATCAACGATGAACGAGTAGCGTAAACGTCAGACTTCATTCGACCAGCATATAACCTTGAACCGCGATTATATGTATTCTCATTCGCTGGCAAATAATCGACTTGAGCAATCGAACATTTCGATTGTAAAATCAAACTCCGAGTCGATTGTGGACTCGATTGTTATTATGAACGATTGCGATTGTTTCGATAAAAACATCTCGTATTCGCCCAACGCTATGCAAAAGTATATCGAAATTATTTGACTATTTGAATGTGTTTCTTCTCTTAAAAGACTACTAGCGGTCCCGCCCGGCTTCGCCCGGGTGCTATGAATTTATGATTAGTTACACGTTTTTAGCTTGAGTAATTTCAAAGATACAGCGTGTTCTTCATGAAGGTTTCCACCCCCGTTTACAACCCTTAGGATACGGATTTCGATAATTTATCGAACACCGATCTCTTTGATTTTAACAAAGAACGCACTTAAGTCAAATTTCATGTTTCTAGCTCGAGCAGTTTCGGAAAAAGACTATTTTTATAATCCCCTTTTCACTCCTTAAAGGTTAATTAAAAAAAAAAAAACGATCGAACATGTATTTGCTTATTTTTAATGAAGAGTTAGTATGTTGAATTCAAAACTTCTTACTAACGATTTTTGAGATATGAACAATTTGTCAAAAAACAATACACCCCCTTTTGATTCCCTTAAGGGTAGAATTTCGAAAAAAAAAATTCAGTGGGTGCTTAGGTCACAAAAGAAACTACTGTCCAAATTCAAGTTTCTAGCTTCAGCGGTTTGGTCTGGGCGTTGATTAGTCAAAATACCCTACACTCCCGTTTTACCCCCTTATAGGGGTTGAATTTAAAAAAATGTTTGAATGGGTTTGCTTATTTTTAAAGGAGAGTTGGTATGTTGAATTCAATACTTTTTACTTTAACAATTTGTGAGATATAAATATTTCGTCAAAAAACTCTACACCTTCTTTTGACCCCCTTAGGGGTTGAATCGTTACTTAGCGAATCCCTACGTCCTACAAGGAACCTACCTACCTGCCAAATTTAATTTAAAAAAATGCTTGAATATGGGTTTGCTTATTTTTAAAGGAGAGTTAGTATTTTGAATTCAATACTTTTTACCTTAACGATTTGTGAGATTTGAACATTTCGTCAAAAAACTCTACACATTCTTTTGACCCCCTTAGGGGTTGAATCGTTACTTAGCGAGTGCCTACGTCCTATAAGGAACCTACTTGCCAAATTTGATGTTTGTAGGCTTTATGGTTCCTGAGATTTCATAATGAATAAGGCTGTTAGTGAGTGAGAGAGTGAATGAATGGTATTTCGCATTTATACCTATATATTATTAAGATTATTTGATAAAATATTATTGCTTGAATGTGTTTCTTCTCTTATATGAGTATGAAATTAAAAATTTTTCACGGAAACGTTTTATGTAATGGGCTTGAAAATAATATGTGTATCAATAAGCGTGTATAAAAGTTTAATTATGCAAACGCGTCAAGCTTTTAAGCAATCTAACGAATGAATTTGTTTTCGCACACCTGGTGTTGCCTCGCACGAGAGTTTAAATTAACACGACTGTCGATTGACTCGCATATGTTTTGTATAACAACGGGCCCCACCCACCCCACCAGACACTTCCCTTATACATACATTCATGTACACTATACACTCTCCTTTATACAAACACTTTCTCAACAGTAGCAAATCAATAATATATAAATGAGTAGTGGGACCTCTCTCTGTATTTTTGTTATTTGAAAATTTTTTGAGAGGGGGGAGTATTTTATATGACACCCAAACTGGAAATAATACATTGTATTACAAGGGCAGAAAATTGGCGATTGCGAAGAGGGTGGCGTTTGCTCGCTAGAGCCCACCTCTGTCTATATTTTTGTTATTTTCAGAATTTTTGAGAGAGGGAAAGAATTTTATATGACACCCAGACGGGAAAGAGTGTTACAAGGGCAGCAAATTGGCGATTGAAAACGATGCTGCCGTTTGCTTGCTAGAGCGCAGCGAGGGCGGCAATCACCCGAGTCGCAATCGCCAATTTCGCCCCCGTAACACATCGTACTTTTTGTAATAAGTGCATTAAAAAAACAACATTAAATAAATACTTACAAAAACACCGTAAATGCATGTTGTAGGTTAGGTGAGCTGTCAGATATAGTTTACAATCATCGCGTAGGATGGCGCTACTTTCGACCCGAAATGTCTAAAGGGATGAAAATACTTTACTTTTGATGCACGACTTTTTAACCGACTTCAAAAAAGAAGCAGGTTCTATATTCGGGACCTATGTTTTTTTTATGTATTAATAAATGTATGTTAACCGATTTCTCCTGTGTTTGAGAACCGATTTTGATGATTATTGTTTTATTTAATAGGGCATACTTTCGGGGTGGTCCTATATAAATTTTACTTAAATCGGTTCAGTAGTTCGACTAATTTTAATAAAAAGTGAGTAACCGTTAAGGTAAATGTCAGTTTTATAGTTATTTAGTAATCAATTAATATCAAGACAGAAGTCGGTTAATAACGTGCAAACTACGTATTGTAACTAAAGCCACTAAAAAGTAAAAAATAAAAAAAACTTTTTAACAAAAGTCACTAAAAAGAGGAAAATAATAAAATTTTGAGGTCGGCGCCAATTTAATAAAATATGAAGTCGGTTAAAAAGTCTATAGTAATTAAAATCTACTTTTTAATCGACTTATACAATCGAAGTCCTTTTTCCAAACATAAGATTTTAAATTATTAAATTAACATGGAATACTAGTTTGTGTGACATATTAGTGAGTATACACTATACAGGTCTACGAAATTTGATTGCATCAAAATTCCTTAATTTAACAAAATAGGAACGAAACGAGGTCTATATTGTTTACAGAAATACTGGTACATCTCTCTGACGTTCATAATCATATTCTTGTATATAATATATGTATATACTATACATAATATACTTCTATAATGTAAACGTACATATGTTACATAAATAAAGCCATAATATAACCATACGTCATTGATTGAAAAAGCTCGCAGCCATCTGCCATATGCTCTCTCGCCGTTTTGTTTTGTATTATTATTGCTTTTCAGTGAAAAAAAGTATTTTGGTAAACATTTTAATGCAGTCAGGTTTGAACTTTCACATAATTATTGTCATTTAGTGGTTGTCAACGGAAAAGTTGAAATTTCAATAACAGAAACTGTAAACAATAGTATTTTCATGAAATTTTGAACTTGGGGTATGTAGTAAGCATTTACAACTTTTATTTAGTAGGTAATAAACACCTAAAATACAATCCTTCATATTGTTGACTACAAATTCTGAAATTTCATTGAAAAAAAAACTGTACGTTTTTATTTTTTCGTTTATCTATATTTTTTGTGTGAAAATTTTTTTTTTTTAATTTGAATCGACAAAAAAGGAAGAAAAAAAGGCTAGTGTGTCTCATCCACATATAAGTGCACGGTTAAAGTGAAACTTCTTACTTCATAAAAAATACTCTTTTTTCTATTAAATAAATACCAAAAAGGGTTATTAATAGGGGCTTCGCATACGAACCTTGCACAGCTACATAATAATATGTATAGTGTATACCGTGTTACTATTCAGGCTTGTATTAACATTGCTGCAATAGTAATGAGTGGCTTTGAGGACAACACACCAACACCAACTGCAACACTTCAAAGGCGTGTCACATTTTTAATCATTCGTTCGTTACATGACGTAACACCCGCCGTCATGCCATCGATCATACGCGTATGCATTACGTTTGTCAAATAAACCGTGCTAAAAACATAAATTCTGCACAATCAACTCTATTCTCACAAAACAAAATTTTTCAAATTGTTGTTCACGCGACATGCAAAATATTTTATAGTCTTTATCACCAACCGATATAGTTATCACGTGAACAGTACATGCTTGGCTAAGATTCACAAAGTCTCTGATCTGTTGCTCTGCTGTGTTGAGTTTAAAGCGCAGCTTTATTGCTATATCAGTTTATGGAGTAGAGCAGAGGTTCCCAATCTTTTCCTTACTGCGACTCCCTTTGGGGTTGCAATTTTTTGCAACGCCCTTCTAAAAGAAGATACCTGTGTGTTGCTCTAGCATGACATTAAAATTACTTTATTATTCAAAAAAAAAATCCGGAGAATAGGTATAGAACCTTAATTATTATTTATTAGATTCTAATTCTAATAATTAAAAAACATAAAAAACTACAAACAATACCTCCAATTAATGAGCAGAATGAGCTTGCTTTTCTGAGCATATAACTTCTCAAATTGGGACTGAAGTTCTGAAATCCTACTCCCATAGGATAGTGCCGCGACGTCCCAGGGCATCGCGATGCATAGTTAGGGACCCTCTGGAGTAGAGTAGGTATAGTACTAGTTGTACCTACTAATTGTAAATAATCAAGGGCAACAAATTTCTTAAATAAAAAAAGTGTATTACGTTCTCCTATAAAATTCAAATTTAGCGCCTCTTCTGAACAAAGTTATAATCCTACTTAACACGAGAATATGGGGGTGGGGGTTTATGAAAATGATGGAAAGGGAAGGTTCAGAAATAGCGAAAAAAACGTTACGTAATTCTTGAAAGTTTCCTATTGGATTCGAACTTTGTACTTTCCGAATGCAAGTCTAATGCTGTATCACTACACTACTTGCTGAGTATTAAATAAAAAAAAATAGACTACTGAAAGATGCTTCGATGTAGACTTTAGCGCGAAATCGATCGGCTATCGTATAGAATCAATTTATCCATGTGCATTGGCTGCGAATAAAAAGCTGACTGGAAACTTATATCCATATAATATGTCAATCTCACACTTGGATGTGATTTTTTTCATGACAAATATAAATACTCGACATTAATCGTCGGTGCTGGGTTTTTCATTGCCTCTCTGTAGCAAGCCAGCTGCGGAAAGTAATAACCGCTAGTGTACGTATAATTTGGTATGGTATTTACCAACATTCGGTGCTGCTGAATCGCTGAAGTACGTGAATCGTCTTTGTTTTTGTTGTGTCAATGGCAAATCAGGTAAAGCATGTGATCAGCCACTGATTTTGTCTATCGATTCATCTTGATAACGTGCATGTTATTGGAAATATTAGGTTATCAGGGATCCAATCTGGCGAAAAATATTGACTACGGGAAAAAAGAAATAGAAATTAATATCGTGTAGGGTGTCAAATAAAAAAAATCGAGTGAACTCTAAAACTAAAAAACTCTAAATAAAAATAAAGTTTGAAAAACTAAAACCAAACTACGAAAAAGTAGAAAACAAGCTTTGAATATGAAAAGTAATCAGGTAGTTAAAAGTAAAACATATTTTCATATTGGAGGCTAGTTTTCTACTTTTGGGAGTCAGGTTTTAGTTTTTTAAACTTTTTTTTCTCTGGGACATCAAATTCAAGCTGCGTATCTGGTCGACATATAAAGCGTTCCCGCTTAGCCCATCCCTCATCGCGCCTTTTGGAAATGTGTTGTAGTGTATAAGGTAGCTGTGGGACGAGCCCCGGCTGGCTGTTAGCCTGACTCCATGTTGTTGCTCCGTAGATTAAAAAGATAAATAACGGCATATACACCGAGCTTTAAACATTAGATACTCTATACAGCTTATGTGTGTTATGTTTCAGTGGCGTACGCTTGTCTTTATCTTATTGATCTATACAAAGTAAAAAAAAGTCAAGAGGTGTCATGGGACACTCGACAGAAGCTATGCTTTTTACGCATTGTATATGAAACCGAATTTATCAAAGTTATAGACAATACAATTTAAAAGTTATTATTTGACCGCCATTTTGAAATCTGATGCAATTTTATTTTTTTGTGTCCTATAAAACTCTTAAATATCAATTTTCAAAAAATCGGATAATTTTTACAAAAGTACATATGGCCGCCATTTTGAAATCTGACGCCATTTTATTTTTTTGTGTCCTATAAAACTTTTAAATATCAATTTTTAAAAAGATCGGATAATTTTTACAAAAGTACATATGGCCGCCATTTTAAAATCTGACGCCATTTTATTTTTTTTGTGTCCTATAAAACTCTTAAATATCAATTTTAAAAAAGATCGGAAAATTTTTACAAAAGTACATATGGCCGCCATTTTAAAATCTGACGCCATTTTATTTTTTTGTCTCCTATAAAACTCTTAAATATCAATTTTCAAAAAGATAATCGTCTAACGCGCCTATAGAAGCATAGCTTCAAAAATTCACATAAACCGGATCAGTGTTCTCGAGTTATAACCGTACAAAGGGACATACAGACAGAGAAAGCCAAATTTTTCAGTGAAACGTCGAGAAATTTTGGTCTCGCTATCCAACCGACGTCAATAATTAGTTACATGTCATTTTAACTCAGTAGGCCATGGTTTTTAAACATAAAATTCAAACATCAGCAGTCAAAAAATTGAATGACTATATTAGAATAATATTTGAATTTGCATATAAATGTGTATAAAAAACTGTTTTGACACAATATTATACATAAAATCTATCTAGAATTTTCTCCTCTTTCGATAAAGACAGGTTTAGAATCGATCTGACTTGAATTGAGCGAATTATAAGCAAAAAACATGAGCGTGACGATTTTACCATGTTAAATGTTAATAAATGACCGTGACGATTTTACCGTGTAAATCACCGTGACGCGAATCTAAAAGTTTACCCCCTGCCAGAAATCGTCTAACGCGCCATAGAAGCATAGCTTCAAAAATGAAATATCACTATCGGAATTTTTAACCGAAAGACCCAGTTTTGCGCTACTTGAGTAACCATGTAAATACTTCTGCAATGCCCACAATTTTAGATTTTTTAATGTATTGATTTAAAAACAAACAAATATATCTGCACTGAAGCATTGCTTCATCATTACATTATTTTCCACCTAAGCCAATGTATTTGTTCATATAACGCGGCATTCGCCAGTTTTCCCTGTTTTTTTACCAATGTATACTATCAGCATGAACTACCAACCGAAGTAAACCAAATCCAACTGTGGCAGGGTCAGATCACGTCTAAAGAATTCTCAGTTTACGAATATAAACCATAAACTTTGTGTGAACTAACGTACACGCATTATCCGTATTATGGTTCCAGATTATCATAAATAACTGACACTCGCTGTTTTGATACTCAAAATAGTCTTTAACTTCAAAAGCATAAAATTATTTAAGAGAAACACCCAATGACGTCACGTTACAATGCAATATAGCAGAAAAAATTATTTATTTAACCCGTCACCGCCGGGACTCAAACCCGAAACTTCCCCATTCAGTTTGCTATTATGATGTATCATAATTCAATTTCAAATGTAATAATAATCTCGCTAATAACCTTGGTTGGCAGACGTCTATAATTAATGTACATATACTAGCCGTTACCCGCGACATCGGACGGGTTTACAGAAACTTTATTTTATCTAACAAATATTTAAAACACTTGAAAATTCTACATAAATTATTTCTTCTCGACGATCGTTTCCGAAACGATCGTCGAGAAGAAATAATTTATGTAGAATTTTCAAGTGTTTTAAATATTTGTTATTAATCATGTTCTACCAAGTGCCGAGTGAAAATTCAGTGCAAACTTTATTTTATCTGTATATTAATACTTGAACACCGAAACTTGTGGTCCATTCTTTTAGTATTTATTATGACAGGAGGGGAATGAAACTTATATCATTTGAAAGGTACTGTACCATCGATGTGTACAAAAAAATCATGTGCGTTGCCATTAAAGCAGGTAAAATAAGGTGAATATGAGAATTTCGTTACTATACAGACACAATTGGTCGAATTTCAACGACAAGCGATACTAGTTTGTTATATTATGTCAACGCGAGCGAAGCTAGGTATAAAGTAACCTGTCCTTTGAATTATATACGTATACCAAATTTCATTTAATTGGGATTAGGGGTTTGAGAGACTAAAAAAGGTATGTATAAACGAACATACATATATGTATACCTAGTTACAGTAATGTTCACTTAAATGTTGGGAAAATATTTTCTAATTTGTAATAATTAGTAAATTCTCGTTTATATAACGTTCACAGGGCCAATAGACTATCAAATAAACGAAAATGTCGGTTAATGTGAAAATGGCGGACGCGGGATGAAAGAAAAAAATTCACAGATTTCGCAATCGAGGACATTGGAAATGATAACAGCATATATGAAACATAATTAACTGTTTATTATACACACAATATTTATCAATGCACTGTTTAGTTTTGTCAGGAATAACCCTATTATTCTTCTGTTATATACGCGTTCACTTTTGCTTGATTACTTAACTTTTAAATGGATTTTTCTACAGTATTTATTAACATTTGCTCAAAAATAACACCGCAGATCGTCGCAAATACCTCTCAATTAACTAGACATGATATAAAACACATTTAGAAAAAATTACACTTGTTCAATTTTGCATGATTGCTCCTCACTTGATCGCGACACCGTTGTCTTTTGGCCTTGAACGAAAACTCGTAACTCTGCCCCCATATACGAACATAAACATTTCCAATGTTAAAAATTAATGAAAGTGTTGTGTGAGTATCTGAAATTTTGTTTATTAAACGTTATATAAATAAACTGGCGACGAGCATAAACTGACACAGACGAAAACAAATGCACGTGCATCTCACTACTACACTTCGGATAATAGACTCGGAAAATCGGAACTCTACTGTACAAAAATAATTGGGATGACGGTCTGCATTTGCCCCAACTAAGGCTTGAGATAATAAGTAGTGTGGCTTATGGAAATGTAGAGGAAACTTTCGTTTGACCTTTGGTGGTAACTGACTAATTTTTCGTGCTAATTAAAGGTTAGCAGTAACTCAAAAGTACACATTTGCGATTTAAACTTGCTCAAAAGTTAGGATTAAAATAGAATGTGAACTAGTCGCATCGTGTCGATACCACAAGCAAGGTTGGTGCATGCAGTGTCTCGTGTTTTGGGGTGCGAACGACTGGTGACCTTTCAGATAATTGTGGTTTTGTTTGGAGTGGCGAGCCACTCGACACTCTGAAGCCGTTAAGTTTATGACGCGGAGAGGATAATTGTTCCCTCGCTTGCCCTTCAACTTGTCGTCGTTGGCGTCGCTATACTCGACATTCCGTACTTAGCGCCGCACAGTGGTTCTAAATGAAAAAAAAAACTATCCAAAACTCTTTTTAACACGAAATATTACTGATAACTTTTCAAAACTGATAAAGATCAATTTTATGATATTTGATAATATCACTGACCTTTATATAAATTATAATTCGACTGATGACCAGTCCTATACTTCCCACCTAGTAAATATTTGCAAAAAATAAACACTCTTTTTTTTTTATTCTTTGACTAGGCCCAAATAACCTTAGCTTGTTGGTGGTCTTTAAAACACAATTTAATTTTTATTCTTTGAAAAAAGCATGGCCCTCTTTTTTGTTTGGTGATCTACTGATGGCTAGCTTAATATAGCAAAAATCATGGTTACCTTGATTTACGTACAATTTTTATTTTTTTTAGTAAAATATTTTTTTTCTCTAAAACTATACATTTTAGAGAGAAAAAATATTAACATTTTTTTTATATTATAACATCTAGAATTCATTTATATTTTTTTTACCTATGTTAATACGTGACATTGAGGACGTTTTTTTGAATATCTCAGGATCCACTGAACCGATTTGACTCAAAATCTAATCAGATCTAAGTTAAAGGCTGATAAACACAATAGAACAATCGGCATGCCCGTATGTTGTTCCGTTCTTAAGATATTGAAGGCGAAAAATTGACCACACACACACACACACACACATACAGACATCAGTCAGAAAATGATCTTAAACGATTGCTAGGGTCTCAAAACGTGAAAATCTGTTAAAATCTCGAAATATTTTTTTCGGACTAAATCCATTACTTCCCTACCATAGTAGAGGTGGGAAGTAATAATAAATAAAACACAATAAAATTTTATTTAATCGAGACATGTCTAAATCACAACGAGATTTAAATTTTGATTAAACTTATTTTTTTCAAAAGCGTAGCTCATAGAAACTGCTAAAACAAAACAATGTTGATGTTGTCTCAAAAAGACAATGTGTATTCAAAAACATCTTTAATTTAAAAAAACCGGTCTTCTACTCTGGCCATAAAACAAAAAAACTCGGGTCGCAGTGCCAAACCCTGCCGACAATATAGTGTATTTGCTAATACAGGCATTGTGGCATTATTATGTGAACTTAAGTTTGTTTTTTGACAAAATAAAAAATTTAACCCCTTAATACATCCCTTAAAATAATTAAATTTTTCTAAATTTCAATATTAGACATGGATTTTATCAGTACACGCAATTAAATACACCCTTCCATAAGTAAATCCGTATCAACAAACTAGTGTTTTCATAAAATTTGAAAGTCCGGTCCTGTCGGGCCGATTTTATTAAAATTTTACCAGCACATTTTAATCTTTACTAAAGAGTTAAATTTCAATTTTGAAACGATTCTGACAAATTTTTCGGTATTTTTGGGCCCAAAAACTTTTTGGAACCCCTAAATACAACCCTGAAAATGGTCCGATCGGGCCCATTTTAAATAGGCTTCTTGCGGTGATGGGTTCCAATGTGTGTACCAAATTTCGTTTCAATCGATTAAGTCTGTCGAGAGTTATCGTGTACACACATATATATATATATAAATATATATATATAAATATATATATAAATATATATATATATATATATATATATATATATACATACATATATATATAAACATTTTTAAAAATGGTGGCAAACTGTTCAGGGGGGTATGAAACGTCGAGAAATTTTGGTCCGACCCCTAGGTCCCGCCATCCGACCGACGCCAATAGTGTATGTGCCATATTATGGCAAATACACTAAAAAAAAGAAAAGAAAAGCTAGTAAATGCAATTAATATAAATTTTAAATTTCACAAATTCGACAATCGATAACGTGAATAATAATAATTATAATAATAAGAATTTATTTCCATTTTCAAAAATTTTTTTACGATATAAACATAAGTAATTATAAAATAACTTGTTCTACCTAAAAGTATAGTGAATGGGTAAATAGATAAATAAATGGGTAAATAAATGCAATTGAAATAGGATTATACTGTACCTACTTTATTTTCTTGTCAGAAGGGTGTTATAAGACAATTTAAAAAAAAATCAAACATTTTAAATGTAAGGAGTAATTTATTACTAGGTATACACACCATTACCTATATGGATGTTGGATTAGGGCAATTGTAAAAAGCACACAATGCTGTTATAAAATTAGTGTAGAAAAAAGTCGTGCCCAATTTTTTTTAAATTTTGAGCCGCTGTGCGCCGCGCCGAATCATAAACAATATATTTTCTATTAACGCAATATTTATTTTGAATTATACGATTTCAGTTGATACAACAGTGACGTAAAAGTATACCCTGAAAAATATTCAGCCAATGAACGTGCATTGAAAGTTCGTGGAAAGAAATGCATTATGTTCATGAAAAATTCATTGATAGGAAGAAAATTGTATTGTAATAAATACCAATTTCTTTGTTAATATTAAATTTATTGGCTGAAAAAGTACCTACTCTTGGTTCAGTCACTCAGTGTATAAGAAAATATGACTTTGTCTCATACTTCCACCATAAATGTACCGTCACTCACACCATATAACTTTCAAGATCAAATACAGAAATTAAAAGTGTACGAGTGGTGTATTTTCTTTGTCGTATCGATATTGTAGAATGTAGATTATAGACGTCTGACAACTAAGGCTATCAAGGTTATGAACCAAAATGCACAATGTAATATGGTTTTCTCATCCAATAACTTATAATTGTCGTCGGGTACCTGACACGTTCAGGGTGATCTACCCCCTCTTTGATACTGACCAATCGATCTGTAAATATTATAATGGCATTTTTGGGTCACAAACCATTTCAGCCTTGAAGCAATAATAATTGTGACAATTTTTTTTACATGTTGGGGGCGGTCTGCATCCCTCCCATACCGCTATCTAGCAAAATCTCTTACTCAGGGCACTTTAATATGCCCCCTCAACATCTTCACAAAAATATGGCCTTGAATAAATAACACCAAAAAATTGTCGCTAGCTCTCGGTATACAGTGTGTCCACAGACTCATCCTCAACATGGGGATCTCCGTTGTTATAGGAGATAGAGATTTGGTTAAATGAGACAAAATGTGCAGAATCTCCAGTACTACTACCCTGCGTAGTCAAACTTTCCATATTTTGCTTGGTTCGCGACCGACAGTTGAAAAACGAGATTTACCCATTTTCGTTTTTTGTTAATAACTCGCTTATTAAGTAAGCTAGAAAAAAAATATTTTCACTTTCTTAAGGCCCTTTTTTATGAAGATTTCAAATTTCTTTTCATATTTTTATTTACTTTTATAGTTTTAGAGATACTTGTATTAACTTTGTTTTTTTAAATACACGTCAAAGATGGCCATGACACCATTCGAAAGAGATTTTTTTTTCTCTTTAATTTGATATGAGGGTTGATGGATTTATTTTCAAAAATAACAGAGTTAAACGTAAAACACTGATTTTTAATAGTAGGCTATGCTAAATTAATTGATAAAACAACAAGAAGGCTTAGCAAACAGTTGAAATCCGCGTTGGTTTAGTAAACGGCTGTTTTGTTTTAGCTCTCAAAGTGTAGTTTGTTGCTAATTTGTCAGTTTACTAAGTGATTTATTAAATCTACTTTTGTTATCATGGAACCATTTTGTAACAATGAAAAATAAGCGATTTTCAACAATTGATCGTAAAACAGTAGTTTTGTCTCCTTCACTTATTCGCGTTGGCTTAGTAAACGGCTTTTTAAATGATCCATAGTTTATTAAATTTACTCGTAAGTTTCTGTAAATAGACGAATGAGGTTGTCTTCGTTCTGGATACTGATCGAAGTACATTTCTGCAGCTCTGGTCGAATTTTTGTGACATAGAATGTAACAAGGTAACATATTAAATTTTTCATTGTTACAAAATGGTTCCATGATAAAGAAAGTAAATTTAATAAATCACTCAGTAAACTGACAAATTAGCAACAAACTACACTTTGACAGCTAAAACAAAACAGCCGTTTACTAAGCCAACGCGAATTTCAACTGTTTGCTAAGCCTTCTGTTGTTTTATCAATTAATTTAGCATAGCCTACTATTAAAAATCAGTGTTTTACGTATAACTCTGTTATTTTTGAAAATAAATCCATCAACCCTCATATCAAATTAAAGAGAAAAAAAATCTCTTTCGAATGGTGTCATGGCCATCTTTGACGTGTATTTAAAAAAACAAAGTTAATACAAGTATCTCTAAAACTATAAAAGTAAATAAAAATATGAAAAGAGATTTGAAATCTTCATAAAAAAGGGCCTTAAGAAAGTGAAAATATTTTTTTTCTAACTTACTTAATAAGCGAGTTATAAACAAAAAACGAAAATGGGTAAATCTCGTTTTTCAACTGTCGGTCGCGAACCAAGCAAAATATGGAAAGTTTGACTACGCAGGGTAGTAGTACTGGAGATTCTGCACATTTTGTCTCATTTAACCAAATCTCTATCTCCTATAACAACGGAGATCCCTATGTTGAGGATGAGTCTGTGGACACACTGTATAGGTTCCTATTGTGAATAATTTTAAATGGTGTGTTTTATTTAATTTTAAAATATGATTTCAATAGAATTATCGCTAGGTACTTGGTAGAACATGATTGAATAAAATAAATACACGCACACTTCTACAAATTTATTATTATACTGTATAGACTTTAGTTTGAGTGTGAACTCTCCTGATAAGCTAAAACCCGAATCAATTGTAGAGAATAATAAATTTGTAGAATATTTTAATTTTAGAATGTATCAAATATTTTTACTTACAAGAGCACTCTACTGATTCTTGTGCACCTACAATTCCTGTTAAATTCGGCAAGAGAGTTAACAAATAAGTACATCATAATATATTAGTACCTAAATAATATGACGATTCCCGGGAGTTCGGCTTATATGAACTCATTAACTGAAACCAAAGTAAAACAGCTGTACATATTTTTGTGATGTTATTTTTAAAAAGCGCGTTTATTTATTGTGTGTATACCATTTCATTTATATTTTACATAAAAGTTTTTTCAACACACCTGATGCTCAAAAAATATTTTACCGTGTTTACAAACATACAAATGTCAAAACAATTTTAGTTTACATTAAAATTTTAAATGTGAGATATAAAATCGATAAAATTTGTATCACATAATAGGTATCTCACTTTAAATTGATCAGCACAAATTATACTATGTACAATGAAATTTTTTTACTTGAACGCGTCAGTACGTTGAACACTCGTCCAAGTTCTTTTATCCGTAATTTTCGCTTATATGGTATTTTATATAATTTCTGTAAGCTGAATATATCCATACAATGAATCCTGAACACAGACCGAATGCCATTTTACCATATAAAAAGCTTCATTTAAGTTGAACGCTTTTATGATTTTGTCGAAAATTATCTCTTTGTATTGTATCTACATATTTCCAAGAATTTATATTTTAATTTGTTTATGGTACGAGTATAATTTTCCCATTAATGAACTCAATAGTAGTAGGTAATAAATAAAGATTTGGCAATTACCTACTACTAAATGAAAAGTTTGTATATGAAACTATGGTTATAAAAAAAGAGAGTGGAGTCTTTACTAATTATAACTGGTTTATACTCTAACTAGCGGCCCTGTCCGGCTTCGCCCGGGGGCTAAGAAAGCCCGGATGCAATACACTACTCACTCGCTTCGCTCGTTCGCTATATATAAACCGTCCGTGAAAAAATATCTAACTGATGGTGAAAACCGCATCACAATCCGTTGCGTGGTTTAGGAATAACATTACTCACTCGCCTCGCTCGTTCGCTATATATATAAACCTTCCGTGAAAAATTATCTAACTGATGGTGAAAACCGCATCACAATCCGTTGCGTGGTTTAGGAATAACATTACTCACTCGCCTCGCTCGTTCGCTATATATATAAACCTTCCGTGAAAAATTATCTAACTGATGGTGAAAACCGCATCAAAATCCGTTGCGTGGTTTAGGAGGAGTTAGCGGTTATACAAACAGACAGACAGACGCGGAAAGCGACTTAATTTTACAGATGAATTTTAATTATTTAATTAATGCTCACTGATGTATTGGACAATAAATGTATTTTATTCGATTATCTATTCACATTTTTTTTATGAAAAAACAATACTTACGTATACTTTATTTCTATTTCCTTTCTTTAATTATTCATCTTAATAATATTTGTAGGTTATAGACGCTCAACAACTGAGGTCATTATGTAATTGTTTTATTCGGCTACTTTTCATAATGGAAGCTTGCTATGTCAGATTTTTTTAGCTTCCTTAGAATGTTCGACTTGCCTGTATTTTATTTTCTTTGAAATATATATTAATAACTAGAGAATGGACGATAATTGGATTTTCGTTTTTTTTAAATGAAGTGCAGCTTGGCCCCCCTTGCTATCTAAATATTTTGAGTTTATAGTGCCCCTGGCGCCATCTTTGAATTTCGAAAAACAAATTTATCTACGAAAGATAGTTTATGTGATTAGATTGTACTTCGATTTTTACTCAATTTAACTCAATTTGTTCAAACGTTCAGACGGTGGGGGGACACTTTAAGATTGATTTATATTATCCGGTCAGACACGGCGCGGGATCGTAGTTTCCGGCATTTCAAATACGAATATTTATACTTAGCGGATCCCGTCCGTTCAAACACGTATCAATACTCGTAATTGAAATGCATGTAAAAATGTTTGTCTTGCCGGAAACGCTACGTTCCTGCGCCGTGTCTGACCGGATAATATAAACACACACACTATATTCTGTCAACTAAAAATATAATAAAAGTGGTAGAGTACAGATAGGTAGTGAGAATTCGGTGTCCTTTACCCTGTAACAAAAATGATCCATAAATAGTTGTTTAATAATTTATCGATCTTGTTTAAAAACGGTTAATACTGATTTTTTTTTTATTTCATACACAACGAACGGCAAAAGTATAACACTAAAATATTTTACAATTTTAATTAATATAATTATATGAAAATGTAATTTATAATCTAAATGCAAATATTAGTTGAGTATAATTAAATTAGAATTTAATATTAGTTGCGTAGAGGGCGGCTTCCATAATTTATACCGTGCCTTTATATGGGGTGAAAACCGCACGACAGATATACTGCGAAAGTGCAACCACTAAAATGTGCTAATTGTCATTTATTGCATTTGAGTAATACGATACGTACATACATTATGTAATTCACAATGCCGCTAAGTTTTAAATATACCTACAGCTCATAGTTGCATTTTCTCAAGTAGTTTGTTAATTAATTTTATCAATTTATTTTCTTAAAGCTAATCATTTAATAATAACTTTCAGTTTATTAGTTTTTGTCGAAATATTATTCAGCACAATATAATTTTGTAAATCACTTCACATTTTTTATTGATTTATTCAGTATAATAAATTATAATTTAAAAAACTAAAAAACACGCTTTAATGAACTAAAAAGTAAAAAATAATTAATTTTATTGTAAAAAAGCATGGGGTAGTATGAAAATATGATACAAAGCACCCCACGCTTTTTTACAATTAGACCAGGGTCGATAATTTTTGAAACCAAAAAAAATTATAGTAGGATGAAACCCATTGGAAAAGGAAGAGAATAGAACAAAAATGAAAGGAAAAATAATTTACGGGCGATCTGAGGCCGGGAAGTGGTAGGGGGTGGGTTTTTAAGGGTAAAAAACGGTTTATCTCGATTTCCGGCAAAACTACAACTCCTATGGAAAAAAGTTTAATCGCAAAGTTGTACGTAATAAAAAGATCTACAACTTTTGTATCACACTTTTTTCACATAACCTCAAAATTTATGTAAAAATTCAAATAACCAAGTTTTTGGTTTTTTATTTTTATCTTTTACAAAAAACATTTTTTTTTCACGAAATTTGGTGAAAACTTACCTTTTTATGTCTTAAACACACTGTAATTTTTTTGATTTAAAATATTTATTTTTTCACCTTATTTTGACTTAATATCGAAAAAGCACCCTAATTTTCAATCGAAAATTCTCACGTCAAAATATCTGCTTTTTTAAAAAAGTCGGTGAGCTTTTTGTTCGTTGAAATATCTACTTTATGATGGTGTAAAAAAAATATACATTACTACGGTAAATGTTCTCAGAAAATGCAAATAAACGAGTAATTAAAGTGTAAATTTTAATAAATACCTCAAAATTGTACATAATGATTAAAAAAAAAATTTCGGATACGAGTTTTTTTCTCGTTTCTTTGCATTTTCTGAGAACATTTACCGTAGTAATGTATATTTTTTTTACACCATCATAAAGTAGATATTTCAACGAACAAAAAGCCCACCGACTTTTTTAAAAAAGCAGATATTTTGACGTGAGAATTTTCGAGCGAAAATTAGGGTGCTTTTTCGATATTAAGTCAAAATAAGGTGAAAAAATAAATATTTTAAATCAAAAAAATTACAGTGTGTTTAAGACATAAAAAGGTAAGTTTTCACCAAATTTCGTGAAAAAAAAATGTTTTTTGTAAAAGATAAAAATAAAAAACCAAAAACTTGGTTATTTAAATTTTTTACATAAATTTTGAGGTTATGTGAAAAAAGTGTGGTACAAAAGTTGTAGATCTTTTTATTACCTACAACTTTGCGATTAAACTTTTTTCCATAGGAGTTGTAGTTTTGCGGGAAATCGAGATAAACCGTTTTTTACCCTTAAAAACCCACCCCCTACCACTTCCCGGCATCAGATCGCCCGTAAATTATTTTTCCTTTCATTTTTATTCTATTCTCTTCCTTTTCCAATGGGTTTCATCCTACTATAATTTTTTTTCAATTTTTACCATTTTCAAAGGCTTCAGCTCTAGTCTAAATAAAATTAATTACTTTTTACTTTTTAGTTCATTAATTAATTAAATCAATTTTGCACTTATTGCCGGTTTATCGTACATTTTAATCACGATGTTTTTTTAATCATGCACTGTTAAATTTTGATTGCGTTTCGTTACCATAACAACCCGGAATTTAACATTGTGATTAAAAAAACATCGTGATAAAAATGTACTATAAACCGAATTGAATTGTGAATTGTGTTTTAAAGACCACCAACAGCTAAGGTTATTTGGGCCTAGCACCAATTCATATTTTCAATTTATTATTTTTCTTTTTTTAATAAATTGAAAATTCAGTACTATAAACCGACCATTATTAGTCTATTTGTAAATTAAACTTTATTTTAGTTTAATTATTGTAAATAAGTATAATATGCAAAAATTAATATGAATATTTATATTGCCTAATCAATTTATAGATCAGAATATGAGGAGAATATTTATTGAGTTATTATTTAAATACAATATCAAATATATTGTTCATAAATATTTATTTAGGTATTGTTTGCCTAATTGTTAATTTTGTGAATCAGAACTGTTTCGATTTCGAAAGAACTTATTTTCAGGGATGTGCAAGTAATAGATTGTTATTTCTGGGTCGAGTATTTAATAAATACTCGAGAAGTACGGTGAGAAAACTTTTCATACTGAAAAAGGTTTTCAATATTTTTGAATATCTAAAACTTTTCTCTTTGCATAACTTGACTCGAAAAGGAAAATCTATGGTATTTAAAAAGTTAGAAAATCAACGAAGAAATTGTACTTTTTTCATAACGTAATTTTTTTCTATCCACTATTCGATTCGATTTGAAACAATTTCAGTTTTAAATTCGTATAAATAGAACAGCTAACTAAAACTTTACTCCTTTTTACTTTCGAGTGACCCTAAAATGACGAAAGTCTTGTAATGGCGAAAAAAAAACAGAATTCAAGATTTTGACGGATTTAGACGTCTATATACGGAAAAGCAAGTTTTAGATGCCCGTCCGTCTGTATCTACAGAGGACTGACAGATGTCGTTGAACAGATCGAAACCAAATTTTAAATTAAGAGGATTCTTGAGAGTTTTTTATTTTGCTATGAATGAAAAAGTCAGATGAGCGACAAGTCTGTGCTGTGAGCTATATCAATTATTTTATTTATTGTAGATTATAGACACGTCAATAAGTCAGATCATTAGCGTCTTCAACACAACAAATAATTCATTTGTGTATTAGAATCCGCCAGCCGGCATACACAAACCAACTATTACGAGTTCGGGTCCCTAGAAGCGCTAATTCCCACAAAACATTGGAATGCAAACTACATTCCAATGTTTCCCCTGAGGGACATTTATTTTACTATTCCGAATTTTTTCGATAATTTTTTTACTTGACGATTGAATATTTTTACTACTCGACCGGTACTTGAAGAAGCGCGCGCTTGGAACCTAAGTTAATTTTTCTGGAGAGGGATCATATAATGCTTAAAGACTCTGAAAATTCTTAACCGTCATTACGCACAACCCTATACTTATTTTTAATGTAGTATTTTTTCGAAATTATTTCTTCGTTTGCTTGCTACATCATTCTCTGACAGTTACTTCATTATTACAATATTATAGAAGCTGATGCCATCAGTTGTTGAGCATCTATAATCTACAATCTAATCTTATATTACAATATCTGTACCCTATGCAGTCGTCAAACTGTAGTGTGGCCGCAGTCATGTATCAATGTGTATCACAACATTACTTTGATATCAAACGTGATTTATGACCCAAGCATGTCTGAGGTACTTGTATAATGTATTATAGATAATTATTGTGCTAAAACACTCATGAATATTAATTAATGTGATCGTGTTTTCATGGAGGCATATTCAAATTTGGTATTCGTTAAGTTTAAGTAGGTACGCTGTATACTCACGATATTATCATATATAGGTACCCTGCCGCATATATATTGTCAACTTATTACAGTAGACCACTTAAATCTTACGATTAATATTATCAATGTATAATAATAAAATTGTAACAGGGTCTCTGTCTATAATTTCACTTTATTGTGATAGATAGATTGATCATAATAAAGCGATAAAGATGCTTATGATCTCTATTGTCAAGCGTCGATAATAATTTATTCTAGACGCTTGACAATAGAGAACATAAGCGTCTTTATCGCTTTATTATGAGTTTCTTCGGTGTTTTTTATGATACCTAAACGAAAAAAAGTGTTTCCGAAAGTTTTGTTTGTCTGTTTATAGATAAAATAAATGTTAAATAAGTCAATAAAACGAAATCCTTTCCAAAATTTTTATTTAAATAAAAACATTTTATTTATTATTAAGCGCTTTCGGACTAATAATTTTAAGTTCAATTATACTATAGAACAAACTTTATAATTATTTCAATTGTACAACGGTGGATCATAGATTTAACAGTTTTAAATGTAATCAGTTTATTAGTTTTTTAGTCCGAAAGCGCTTATAAATAATTAAAATGTTTTGATTTAAATAAAAAAATTTGAAAGGATTTCTCTTATAGTTTTACAATAGCCTTTCTTTACCACCTGCATTCGTTCTGAAATCAGAATAAATAATCAACTGGAATTGACTATTGAGAAAAAATTTCAATTTGCATGTAGGTAGGGAAGATGATTGTAGAACTACAAAGGAAAAATTATTTTATCCTTTTTAAAGGTATTTTCAAATTTAATTTTTTTTTTAAATTATTTTTATTTCATATTTTGTAGTGTTCTTGATTTTACTTATATTCTGTTTTTTATATCCACGTTTAAACTGAAAAAGTGTAGATTATCTCAGCCGTGCAAAAAAATTTACTTTTAAAAAAACTGAAACTAAAATATCTCAAGATTACAATGATCTGTCATTGATCTTTTATCCCCTGCACTCTTGAACTGTTTCCATCAAAAACCCGTTTAAAAGTGACCACTCCAGTGATGTAGAAGAAAGCGTCTACTATAGCGGTAAGAGCAACGTAGAGTAGGTACAATATTGCTACTAAAATTTCAATTTAGATCCCTAAAACTTTGCTTGTAACTCTGGAGAGTTGTTCTCAATGTATATTTGGTTATATGTAGGTACGATTAATCAGAAACCAAAGGTCAGTTGGGATTTACATTATACCAGCTTGTGCCTATTACAGAAGCTGTTTAATGCTAGAGAATTACAGATATTTTTCGATGCTAACTCTTTTTACCGACTTCAAAAAAGGAGGAGGTTCTATTTTCGATAGCTATGTTTTTTTTAAGTGGTATGTATGTTCACCGATTTCTCCTGTATTTATGAACCGATTTTGATGATTATTGTTTTATTTAATACGGCATACCTCCAGGGTGGTCCCATATTAATTTTACTTAAATCGGTTCAGTAGTTTGACTGATTTTAATAAAAAGTTAGTAACAGACTGTAACACCGTTAAGGTGAATGTCAAATATCAAGACAGATGTTGGTTAATAACGTATTGTAAAACCACTAAAAAGTAAAAAATAAAAAACTTTTTAACAAAAAAAAGACATCCTTCAAAAAAGCCACTACAAAGAGGACAATAATAAAATTTTGAGATCGGCGCCAATTTAATAAAATATAAAGTCGGTTAAAAAGAATCATTTTCAGTGGTTCCGGTGCAATATTTACAAGATTAAGAAATTTTAAAAAAATAACAAATTAGTTGAGGCACAAGAAAACTTTTGAAGAGCCGCATGCGGCTCGTGAGTTACAGTTTGGCCACCGCTGGAATATATCAAGAATTAGATCGTTATTTTTGTACGTATTTTAGTACAATAAACAATGAATTATTATTTAACAGATATCGCATTACAGAATGATGCTGTACATATTTTCTATAATTGTTTTTTCTGAGAAAAGCCATTATAAAACCTTGAAGTTATATAACATACATAACAAGTTATATAAGATCTGTTGTAAATACTTTTTATATTTTGTCTAATATTTTTTTTAATTTTAAAGGTCTTCTCATAGGATATATTTTTAAGATCATTAAGATTATTTGGACCCATTATCTACAAATTCATACTTTCAATTTATTATCTACAGTAATTATTTTTAATAATTAATTGAAAATCCATTTTACGAGTTCTCACATTAGAACCTGGGATCTGAGGACTTATCATAGACGAACCGTGATATTGCAACGACATCCATACTAGCTCATCTGTTATCAAACTCAATTTATAATTTATCTCCAATTTTTTTTTCAAACACAAGATTAAAATTAAAAAATAACGTTTCATGAATTAAAAATTGTGTATTTTATCATATGAACATTATTCTAATTTTATACGATTGCTGTGGATCAAATATAAATGTTTAATTCTTCGTAGGTATTTAAGAAATGTGACACATTCTTTCCCAACATGGCATGTTTAAATAAAGATTATTTATCATTTGATTGGTTTTTACCGTGATGTACCGATAACACTTATATAACTTAGTTCTTCAAAAACATTTTATGTTTTGTTGATATAATAGCAGTTCAGTTAAAAGGTGTTATATTTTTGGTGTGTCTTATTTTTTAGAATAAAAGGGTTTTGCTCGCTACCCAGACAGAGTGTAAGTATACTGAAGAGTGAGGTGGGGGAGGTAGGTGGTACGTGGCGACGGTCTATACAAAGCTATTTGCATGATTTTCTGTAAAGTACTCTTAGGTTCATGCACTGCATACTTATTTGTATGTATTAGGTAGAGTTCTTGGCAAAAAGACCGTACGATGCGCTTTAAGGTACTTTACTACGTAATATATCTGAATTTGAAAATTCACAGTAAAATCGTAATACTATATTAAACAGCAAAAACTGGGAAATAAAATAAATTATAATTTAAAAAAAACTAAAAAACACGCTTTAATGAACTAAAAAGTAAAAAATAATTAATTTTATTGTAAAAAGCGTGGGGTGCTTTGTATCATATTTTCATACTACCCCACGCTTTTTTACAATAAAATCAATTATTTTTTACTTTTTAGTTCATTGAAGCGTGTTTTTTAGTTTTTTTAAATTATAATTTATTTTTGGTTTTTAGTCCTGAAGATCCTGGTCAAGATAATGGGACAAACTTATGGAATTATTGTATTGTAATCGGTCCTTGATAAGTGTGCAAAGTTTCAGTTCAATCTGAAGTTTTTTGCTTTTTTTTTTTAGTCCTGGAGATCCTGGTCAGGATAATGGGACAAACTTATGGAATTATTGTATTGTCGTCGGTCCTTGATAAGTGTGCAAAGTTTAAACTAAATCTGACCGTTCAAAGTTGGTCAAAATCAAGTTCAAAGAAGTCGGTTACAAACTGACAAACAAGCAAGCAAGCAAGCCCCCAAGCAAGCATACAGGTGAAGCTAATATAAGCGTGTTAAAAAGTATTAGTTGAAGTATCGGTGGACAACTGAACAACAATAAGACATTCTGAAAGCTTCTATATCAGTCAAGTATTTTTTCAAAGACCCGCAAACTGGGGAAAAGGCAAAACGGAAACGAAAAAATTCACAGGCTTCGAAAAAAAAAACTTCCTCAAGCTCCTTTTTCTTATCAAAAACTGTTAAGGTTTCACTGTTTCTCTCATAATTTGTTTTGCGACTTTATGTATCGTCAATTCTGAATTTGAATACATTCTTTCCTTATTAATGTTTTATTTTTCCTGCAAACGTTATTTGTTTTTCTTTATTCATATGTGATATTTTAAAAGAACGCAAATATTAAAGTAACTGAAAAAGTTTGCTCACCATTGCTAATCACTATTTTTCATATTTCTCTGTTTTGCACGCAACTTAATAATTTTTTCTTGAGATAGGAATACATATTTGTTCATTTTTAGGGTTCCGTATCTCAATAAGAAAAAACGGAACCCTTATAGGATCACTCGTTTGTCCGGTTGGCTCAGGGTCGTAGCTAGGGGGGCATTAAGGGGCAATGCCCTACCTTAAAACATCCAGTGCCCTACTTTAAGGAATTATAAACAAGCCGCAAAGACTGTCACGACAGAATGACAGACATGATCTATCTGGCATTTGGAAAAGCAAGATTAAATTCGTTGGACTAAATGAAGCTCTTCCGAAATTTGATAACATGGCAAGTTCTGTTTTTTTTTTTTTTTTTGAATAAATTGTCATTTACCGTTTTCTTGCTTTTGTAATTTGGTATCACCAGATGAGGTGGGCAATCCAATTAAAAAATTGTAGTCTTTTGCTTCAGCCCTACTTTAAACTTTCAGTGCCCTATCTTGAATTCAGCTCTAGCTACGGCCCTGGGTTGGCTGGCTGGCTGGGTATCCGTCAGTCACGACCCATTTTCTCAAGTTGAAATTGATACGAAATACTAAGGTGTACGGTCCCTTAAAGGTGTAAAAAATTTAAGCTTTTAGGTCAACGCAATCAAAAGATACGGCCATTTTGTCATCTCATCAAAAACATATAGGGTACTTCCCGTTGACCTAGAATCATGAAATTTGGCAAAAAGCAAGGTCTCGCAGCACAAGTAAAGGGAAAAATCCGAAAATCATAAAAAGTAAAAATTAAAGGGGTCCCCACATCTAAAACGGAAAAACCTTTTAAAGGCTGTAACATGTAGCCGGTTGAAATTTTCACGGAATATGTCTACCTAATATAATTGTTGTAACGGTACAGAATCCCTCGTAGCGCGAGTTCCACACGCACTTGACAGCTTTTTTATTTAATATTATTTATCTACGCAGTAATTTTTTTCCTACGTTTGAAAATTTTCTGCTTTACCAAGTAAATTTAGGCTCTGTTTTTACCTATAATAAGATGTTTCGGATTTGTTACAATTGTTTGTTTTATTGTTAACATAAGAATCACATATAATTTATAATTAATAATTACTTATTACAAATATATCTAAAAGTAAATCTATTTTCATTCACTACTAAGCGCTTCTATCAGCCGTATTCACCACACTCCTGCACGCTTTTATATTCTGGAATATATTTTACGGAGTAAAAATGTAATTTCGTTCGTTTCATTTAAAAAGTTTCTTTAATCTCTTGATTACTTCTTTTCTCTCCTTTTTGTGTGTAAAGGATTTGTATAAAGAAATTGAAACACCTCAGCTATTGCGTCTTCTTTACCGCACACATCTTCATAATACAGATATAATATGGTTCAGTATCAAATCTATACTTGCGAGTATGACGTCTTAGTCTGAGGCTACACTAGATCCGTGTCAGACCAGATCCGATCAGACCAGACCAGACCAGACCAGACCAGACCAAATCAGACACTTCAGACGAAGTGGCTACATAGGGAGTGGATAATATCCGACGGGTTTAAAAGTAAAATGATGCGAAACTAATTAGAGAAGACCTGAACGTATATTTTAACAAACTGTTTATCACCTTTGTAAAATTATTAATTAAAATGAAATATGTGCAGATGTATTGTACATATTATAAACCAGGGCTCCGAATTTATTCGAATAAATGAATATTCGAAGGGTCGAATACTTTCAAAACAGATTTATTCAATATTAGAATATTCGAATTTTAAATATTCAAATACATATTTGAATACTCGTTTTTTATATAAGCTCTAAATAACCGAAACAGTTTTTCTTTGTTGAACAATAATAATTTTTGATGTGCAAATTTCGAATATTTGGATATTTAAATATTTGTCATAGACTGTAGTTAGCTTCTTTCCGGATTCAAATGAAAATCAAAATGCACTGCTTTTATTATTTTTTATCGTTGTTCAACAATAACATTTATTATACATTTATACAACAGCTGTTCTTTGTTTTTGGCGTCCCTGAGTCCTGACCCCTGTCATGAGTATCGGCTGTCGCCAATTATTACTCATTGCTGTGTTTACGTTTTGATTTCAATATGCGATTTATGATTTTATAGATTAGCGATAGAGATAACAATTTTTTCAGAAATATAATGTAATTTTTTTAATCATTTAACAGTTATGCTATCTGTTATGACTGCCCAGTATTGTTAGATTTAAATTTTATTGTTGGGAAACTTGTGAGGGCCGTGACTTGACAGACTTCAGGATCTTTGTCAAAAATCCAAAAGACAGCTAAATTTTAATTAATTTTAACTATTCGAATAGAAGTTTAAATGAATATTCGAATACTTTAATTTGAAAAATACCGAGCCCTATTATAAACAACAAACAAAACAAACAAACTTCAACAATGCGTTGAAACCGATCAGAGTTAATTTACTTTCATTTTATGGACTACTCATAGATTAATTAATAAATAAATTATATTTTCAAATCATACCTGAAAGATTCATTTTTTCGCCAATATCTCTCCACAAAAGACCTTTCACGTCCCTGTTGTGGTATCTTTTGTCTCTTTGGTCCCAAATAGGAGGCTTTTCACGTACAAGATCAATTAAAAGTGATTTGTCCATATTCGCAATTGATATTCAAACACGTTTTTAAAAAATAATACAATACAATAAGACAATCTGGTAATAATAGCTAGCATACACAACACTGTTTGTTGTAAACTGTCAAATGTACGGCCGTAGTCTGACGAAAATTTCAAACACGTTTGATATCACCCGACGGTCGGAACGTGTCTGTTGTAATCTGACATATTCTGGCGCGGTCTGGAGTGAACAGTGTAGCCACTTCATAAGGTTACTGGTGTTTGTTCACATCCGACAATACGGATCTGATCTGGTCTGATCTGATCTGGTCTGAAACGGCGCCAATGTAGCCTCAGCCTTAATTATACTAATGCGAGGAATAAAATGTTGTTAACTCCACAAGATTATCCGCAAAGTAGGTTAGATTAAAAGATTAAAAAAAATTAAGAATGGTCTTAGATTGCCTCAAAAGATGCACCACATACTATAAGAATTTTTGTGCTTCCCCTTTTTACTGGATCTAGTCATCAAATAGTCTGGATCTTTTTGTGAGCTCCAGAAGATTATGGCCACTAGAATAATTACGTCTTCATTTATGTAACCAAAGATGGTTGTCCTCCTGTAGGCTACGACCTCACATTCAAACACGATACGGGTGGCTGTTTCATCCTCCATTTCGCAGAATCTACATAATATTGAAACCAGGTTCCAATCAGAAAGATGTTGTTCGCAAGTTCAACTCCTCCCAAAGTAGGTGATCAAATTCCATTTTGTTAATACTTTGTTTGGATTTATATTGACGAATAAGCGGGTCATGTGAAGTCTTGTCTCGTTTCACATGAACATAGGTCGCAAATTTCAAAATAAAATAAAAAATAGGTCGGTACATTACGACAATTCACTAACATTCGAGAAACTTCTGAACGGATGACTTTATTTATTGTAGATTATAAACGCGTCGACAACTTATGTCATTAGCATCTTAATTACATCAAATAATATATCACTTTACTAAATGTCATCACAAAACATCCATGAGCGAGGTGGGATTCAAACCCACGACAGCATGCTCCAAAAGCCAGCACGATGACCATTAACCAAGCTGTTCTCAAAGAACGGGTCACAAGTCTGACGAATCAGTTTTCTATAAATCCACTTTGAAAGTGGATTTATCTTACAACTGAGTAGTAGTCCGCCACTGACCAGTGCGATGTTGCATGATTGTTCGTTATACTGATCACGAACTGACCTGACTATGCTCTAGATTGGCTCACGTTCAACTCTTTCAAGTGCATGTAACACACGACACAGCAGAAGCAGAACTCACCTTACATACAAACTTCATTATCAGCTCCCAGGTGCATTTAAATGCACTTCCATATACATTCAAATGCTCTCCTGCATTACTACTACTAGAGAATCTGATTTTTGACCGTTTTACATTTCCAAAGAAGAAAAACATATCCATCTAGAAAGTTTACGTAAAAAGATTGCTAGCTTATCTAGAATTTTGTGTATAAATTAAAACGTATTTTGTACCAAAATACAGTCGACTCTTGTTAATTCAAACCTGCGATAATTCGAACCTCTCTATAATTCAAAGTTATCACGAGTTCCCTTCAAAATCTCTTTATATTTCGAACTAAATCAATACATTTTTATGCACTTGGTAATTCGTACGAAAAAATCATTGCCATATAACAAAACGACGCGTTAATTCGAACTCATCGGCGTCCAACACTCGACAATTCAAAGTTGCAGAGAGAAAGAGGCGGAAAGATTGTAAGTACATACATACATTTTGCGACAAGTTCAAACTTGTATCAACGTTTGTTTGTTGAGCCTTTGTTTCGAACCATTTGATATTTCAAACACTCGATATTCGTAATATTTTAAGAGTCCCTCGAGTTTCGAATTAACGAGAGTCGACTGTAATATAGTGTAGCAAAAACCCAGATGATACGCCACTGGCGACAATCGAAGCATCGCGAACAAATAACAATGTGCAGGCGTGGCATTATATCGAAGACACAGGTAATCACCAGAATGATCTGGAAAGTGCGCGCGCGTGGTGGGGGTCAAGCTGCGAGCTCTATATAAGTACAGCAGTCACCAGAAAAGAACAACAGCAAACAACGAGTGACAGTTGAAATAAATACAGTGCTATTGAAGTGTTTTCACTTTGTTTGAGAAATACTTATCGTGTAAACAGTGTTGACTGCTGAAATTGACTTTTCATTGTTACATCTTATTGTATATTGTTGTTTACATTTTTAATTATTGAAATAAATAATTTATTCCACCCACGTAAGAAAACAGTTTTGTTACAATAGGTATTATTAGATAGTCCTAAAACCCTTCAGGGGGGACATTGGAATGTGGTTGGTATCGCAAATTGCATTCCAATGTTCTTTGGGAATTAGCGCTCCCAGGGACCTGAGCTCGTACCAGTCGGTGTGTGTATGCCGGCTGGCGGATTCTAATACACAAATTGATTTTGTTGTGTTGAAGACGCTAATGACCTGAGTTGTCGACGCGTCTATAATCTACAATTAATTGATAGTCCTAAACGAATGGAAAAATTACGAAATTCTTAATCCAAAAGACTTGAAGTTCGGAAGTACGTAATGGATCTATCTCTCGAAATAAGAGCGAGAGATCGTTATTGCTTGTTCTGCAAGAAAGAAAGGTAAAAAATATGGTTGCGCACGCATATCGTGTCCTGCCACCTAGCCAGCTGTGCCAGACTGACAATTGCCTAGTTATCTTCTGTGAACACGGTATGCGCGCGCAATCCAGGTAAAAAAGATACTTGGATTTCGTATTACAAGTATAAATAATATTTTTTTTAGTTTAGTATAACAAAAAAGGGAACAATAAAACTATTCTTGTATAATCACCTTATTCTATTTTATTAGCCTCTTGACCCACAAAAGGAAGAGTGTCATGTGTTTGAGTCATATGTTTGTATGTCTGTCTGTTGCATCATAACTCTTCAATGGATGGAACGATTTCGATGCGGTTTTCTTTACACGACAGAACATTGTTGCGAGAAGACTATAGGATACAAAAAAATAATAAAACACAAGTATTCTATAAACGATATAAAAGTTAAATAAAAAATAACTCCGACATAAAAAGTCCTTTGCGGCTTTTTATGCCAAATTGCCTTCTAATTTTATATTTTATTTGATTGGCAAAATAAACAGTGTAATATAATATTATGTAGGCTTAGTGATAAGTTAAAATTTTAATGGGTTTTTAAAATAAAATATTTTGTTTACGGAGCTCTTAAAATTGCTCGAGTATCCCTTCGGTTCTGCGGAATACAGTTTAAAGACCACTGTTTTAAGCTATTAAAATATTTTAATGGAGTTTTTTTAGCAGTTACATAGTTACTATGTGCACGTTGTTTACTGTACCTACAGTGTTTTTTAACAAAAATGTTGCATGTAACACGAAAACACATAAAAGTTGTCACAATTACATAAAGAACTTAAAAAATGGCTGCTGTAAAATTGTGATTTTTTTTGTTTATAAAGTATTATCCTAGTTTTTAACAATTATTAATAATTTTACAAATATTAAAATTTTTAGTGTTGTGCAGGTGGACTAAATCTTTATAATTTTTCCGAAAAATATTTTTTTTTTAATAAACAATGACAGAATAATTTAGAAAATTGAAAAAATATTGATACTTGCGTAAAAAAATTGTCTAGTTTGTTATAAAAATAATAATTCAAAAAATAATGTAATAAATTGACAATTTTTTTTTTTAAACCAGGCGCTCAGCTACAAAGGCTATATGCGCGAGTAGGAGTGTATGAGTAGGTATGTAGCGTATCAAGGACCGCAGTGGATGCGCATCTTGATATGCTACTCATACACTCCTAACCGCGCATATAGCCTTTGTAGCTGAGCGCCTGGTTTAAAAAAAATTTGTCAATTTATTACATTACTTTTTGAATTATTATTTTTAAATTGATTTAACAAAAAAAAATTATGTATGGAGCTTCTGTACAGTATAAATCCACACAAAGTTTCATTAAGAGCGGTCTAACTCCCTCCCTTCCGCTTAAAACTTTATTACAGGCTCCCGATCGTATTTTTGATATGAGGCTAATTGTCATCTCTTGGGGCAAATTGTGTTCCGGCCACACAACCTCAAGGGCGTTATGTGGCCTGAACACAATTAGGTGGTTTTACGTCAGCTTTACTAAATAAATTTTTCAATATTTTTAAAAAGTGTCCCGTAGCGCACCAAAGATCAAACCGGACCTATAAGTCCAAAAATAAGGTCGGGAGAGTGTAAATAGTGAACGTGTGTTTTTCAAATTTTTGGGTTACAAGCTACGTACAGTATACTTTTTTGTCCGTGTCGACTATATTTAAACACCATAAAGTAAATTTTTTTGGTCATTACATAATCGATATTTTGTGTGTAGTGTCAATCGAAAGGACACCAGTATTAAAATTTTAGTTGAATTTCTTAAACTGATTACCTATCTTATAGCATGTTCTTATAAAACTATGATTTATTGACTTGATAAAAATATTTTGAGATTCAGCTCCAACGCATAGAAAATAGTAGATTGTATATCAAGTGGCGTAATGAGGTATAGGTATATTACTGACGAGTAGCGACAGTGTGTTAAAGTGAGCGATTAAGCGAGTTTTAACAGTCACACGAGTCATAATATCATTACGCACGAGATATATATGGTATATTTTTTGCCATACCCACTATAAAATAGCTGCTTCTCACTTCATTTTCAGTATTTTCAAAAAAATTTGACAGTTCATTTTGTGTCGCCAACTTCACTTTTATAGTAGGCTGAGAGTAGCTGTCAGTAGGTAAAGCGGGAGGATCAGAGTGAATAAACATAAATTACTGTGTAAATGATTTGCTTTCCCACACTAGTGTGGAAAACATACGTTCCCGCACACCGACATGTCAAAAATCACTTTACATGCATTGAAAGCAGCGATTTTATAGTGGGTATGGCAAAAACGTCTTTTTCGCATTCATGTTTATCGTTGTGTAAATATTTTAGAATTAAATGTGTAAACAACATCAATGACTTATGCTAATGCTATACGATGCTATAACTTCGTTAGTAAGATTTATTCAAAAATTAAGACAAACTTATTTGTCGTTTAGGGAAAAATATCCCGAAGCGATTTATAATTATGAAACAACACAATAGGTATCTTCTTAAAGTTCAAATAAACACCACTGTGTGCTCGAATATCTTACGGTTAAGGTATCTTTAGATGGCGGTAGCGGCAACACTGTAACTTCTGTGAATCGCTGATTCCGATAAGTAATTTGAATAAAATTGAAAAAACATATTTTCAGTAACACAAGAATAAAATATTTCTGAACATTTCGAATTGTGAGTTATTAAAACGATCCTTAAAATTTTTATCGGAGTTTAGATTTTCTTTGACTGCAAAACCAAATGGCGTTTTGGCAGTAATTATTCTTCTAAAAGTTTTTTTTTTTCGATAATTGACGTTATATTCTATCGTAAAAATGGAATTCCAATAATTATTTAGCAACATCCAATTAGTTTTAGTATACGGAAAATTTTTGATTTTCATTACTTTTCAAGGATAAATTAGTGGTTCCATTAGACAGAAATCTTAAACTAATTTTTAGTGTATTTGCCATAATATGGCACATACACTATTGGCGTCAGTCGGATGGCGGGACCTAGGGGTCGGACCAAAATTTCTCGACGTTTCATACCCCCCTGAAAAGTTTGCCACCATTTTTGAAAATGTTTATATATATATATATGTATGTATAAATTTATATATTTATTATATATATATGTGTGTACACGATAACTCTCGACAGACTTAATCGATTTAAACGAAATTTGGTACACACATTGGAACCCATCACCGCACGAAGCCTATTTAAAATGGGCCCGATCGGACCATTTTCAGGGTTGTATTTAAGGGTTCCAAAAAGTTTTTGGGCCCAAAAATACCGAAAAAATTGTCAGAATCGTTTCAAAATTGAAATTTAACTCTTTAGTAAAGATTAAAATGTGCTGCTAAAATTTTTTAAAATCGGCCCGACAGAATCGGACTTACAAATTTTATGAAAACACTAGTTTGCGGATAGTGATTTACTTACTGAAAGGTGTATTTAATTTCGTACAGAGGTTGCATTGATAATAATATTGAAATTAAGAAAAAAAAATATTATTTTAAGGGATGTATTAAGGGGTTAAATTTTTTGTTTTGTCCAAAAACAAACCTAAGTTCACGTATTAAAGCCACAAGGCCTGTATTAGCAAATACACTATATTGTCGACAGGGATTGGCACTGCGACCCGAGTTTTTTCTAATTTGAGATCTTTGTCTGACGAAGCCACAGTGTTGAGCGAAACAATTGTTATATAAAATAAAGTGTAAATACATAAAACGTTGTGTTTTATTCAATTTAAAATGTAAATTCGAAATATGTGAAAACACCGGTTTTAGATTTATTATTAAAAGTGAATCTGTCATCCTGAATAAAATGGGGGTCGTTTATGTAAATAGTTGATTATGGTGATCAACTGGTACGTTTTTGGTAGTATATTGTATGTTTCAGTTAGTTGCATCCATTAAGCACAGTGTAAGTTATTTTTATCGCATTTTAAAACAGTGCCATAAAATCTTTTCGAAGCATGACGGAAGAGTAAGCATTAGTGGTTTTCCAGTTTTATTCGTTGCTCTGTTGCTCTCCGCTTTAAACACAAATCTTGGAGCGTGCATCATTGTAAAAGCGGGGGTGTTATGTTAAACATCTCCTCACAACTTTTAGCCGCCCATAAAACTTAAAGTCAATAAAAGCTATGGAATCTTAGACCGCCGCTATTAAAACTGAATCGTTCTCTCTTCTGCTTACGTATCTCACTAAGTTCCCACTAGTGTTGAGGAAAACAGTTATTTTCCTGTAACAGGTGTTACTGTTTCTGTTCTTTAAAAAGAACCTGTTAAAATATATAACTGACTTTTGTTGTAAAACCCGAGCGAAAAAATGATATTTGAGTAAATAAATAAAAAAATAAATAAATCGCCATTCATTGATTTCTCGTAGATATCTTATCGTCATAACTGAACAAAAAGCAATAGACACTGGACAGTTCGTTTTGTAACTCATTTAACAACTTTTCTTTAAAAATCTTCTCTTTAAGGACCGGTTCTTTAATAACCTGTTTCTTAAGAACCAGTTCTCTAGGAACTGATATTTTTGAACGGATTATTTTCTAGTAATGGTTCTAAAATACCTAATACTGTTATTTTGTAGCATCGCCACTTAGTATATTCTACAATACATTGCTAGGAAGATGTCAAATTGTAGAGAATTTAATGAAAAATCATTTAGTATGACGACGATTTAATTTCGTCAATTTTCCGTATTTGCGTATTATGATCGACAGTGCTGCCTTTTTTGATGAGAGAGAGAGAGAGAGAGAGAGAGAGAAAGATTGTATATTAAAGATGCTCGACAGCTGAGATCATTCTTTGTAACGAAAAATATATGTTGGATTAATAAGACGTTTTGTAGTTTAAATTTACTTAGAGATCAAACGTTTTTCCGCAATGTTATATATTTTGTACACTTTAATTTTTTTATTTGTTCTTGAGATATGCGAGCCGAAAAAAAGTTCACCAACGAACGTACGTACGTACGTACACACACAAACATATTTCTAAAAACAGTAGATTTGGACTCTAGGAACCTCAAAACGTGCAGATATGTCCAAATTTTTCATTCGCAAAATCGGACCTATTACAACAATTTCCAATGAGAAGTTAATAATAGCCAATCTGTATTTAAAACTATACGAGTACAATAATTCTATAAACGATCATTTTGACATTATATATTTATAGCGATAATTATTAGCAAATTGAGACCAAAGATATAAAAAAGTCTCTTTAATTAATTGTGTTAAAATGGGTGACAGTTTTTGATATTGATGTGTAAATATAAAAATCCTTAGCATCTTTCATTTATTCTAGAAAAGAACTCAAGTTAATTAATTATTCAGATAATGTTTACAGCGTTGTCATAATTTTTATTAGAAGTAATCCGATTCCGTCATTAAATGCAAGTTGCAATGAGTGAGCGACCACCCAACACAGTGTTCTTTTGAGCATAGCACAAGCACAGAAAATGATTGCAGAAGCGATTATCACTGTCAGTACCGTTTATCTTGAATGTGTAATATTCCGCAACCTTGAAACGGTGGCAATATGGAAGCGTTTAAAATAGATTTAAAGTGCGTTATGAGCATTGGATACTTCAAAATACCCCCTGCATTCTTCATCTCAAATCCTTTCCCCTCACGTAAAACCGGTTATGACTCTCCCGACGCTATTTTAAAGCTAAATATGGTTGGGGTAAATGCCAAATTAAGGGCCAATAATGAGACTACAGATTTTACAGGTGAATTTTTTGAAAAAAAGTGTTGGCTACATGTGAAAGATTACGTAATTTTTTCCAGGAAAAGTTTTTCAATTTTTCGCCTGAAGGATCTGTAGGGTGATTCATGGTCCTTCATTTGGCATTTAACCGAACCCATTAGCTTTAAAAATATCTTCGGGAGAGCCATAACCGTTTTAGGTGATGGGAAAGGATTTGAGATGAAGACTGTAAGAGGTATCCGTAGATTGGTAGGTTCAGCAATAAATGATTATTCTACTTATCCAATGCTCTTAAAACAGATAGGTGTAATAAAAGATCCATATAGTTAATCTATTGAGAGTCAATATATAATAAAGATTATAATCAACATGATGGACTTTATCATAGCATACTAATATTATAAAGAGAAAAGATTTGATTTTAAAAATTCTTTCACCTATAGAAAGCTACGTTATCAGCGAGTAACATGGGCTGTATTTTATTTTCAAAAAAATCAGAGATACCTACGAAAATTACAATAATGTAACCCAAGATATCAAAAATTTGCCTATTATAGTCATTATTTGGCGTACGCTGCGAAAACTATTGATTAATTATAAATTCGAGCGAAGCGAGTGAGTAATGTTTTAAATAATTATAAATTCGAGCGAACGAGCGAAGCAAGTGAGTAATGTATCAATAAATTATAAATTTATAGCACCCGGGCGAAGCCGAAATGGACCGCTAGTTAAAAATATATTTGGACAGTGACAGTTCTGTAAGTTCTTTTCTGTGGCACAAGTTCCGCTTCCCCGACCATCCGCTTTACTGTCGGCGTCGCGCGTAGGTTATACGCCTTAACGTAAGACTATAAGCCGCAAGGTAATAAATAATACTTTCCTTTGAGAGGTAATTTAGATATCACGAGTCTCTCCCTCTCGACTGCTCTCTCATACTTCTCTCTCGTGTCTGCACAGCGACATCACGAAGCCAACAAACTCATTCCAATTTACGATTATAACAAATTTTCAAGTAGCTCAGCAAATTGTGGTCATAAGTAGATAACAATGATTGCGTTAAAAATGTCGCGCTTTCTTAATTTCGTTAGTGATTTATGGTATAAAATTTTAAAAGATTTAATTTTTGATTTTAATTAAAAAACAAAAATACTGCCACGGACAGAGGTGTAGGTTAATATGTAACAACTGATAATTTCATGAAAAATATAGCTCTAGACCGTTCATGAAACGCAGTTGCACAATCTGCGTTTCGTGAACTGTCTAGAAATTCAGTTACATATATCTATAGTAACGTCGTCTTTTAGTGTTTGTAATATATCTGTCTGTATGTTCGCGATAAACTGGAAAACAGCTGAATCGATTTCAGTTTGATTTTCACGATTGTATAGAACATTATCCTGGGAGTTCTTTAGGCTATATATTTGAGAAAAATATGTGCCAAATACGAAATGGACACGGGAAATGCTGTGCTAACGGCTATAGTATTGATATAATTTAAATGATCGGCGAAAATGAATATATACTGAACAAGAATAGTTTTATTTTTTATTTATTTATTGTGGATTATAGACGCGTCGACAACTTAGGTCATTAGCGTCTTAAATACAACAAATATACATATACCACTTAAAACTAAATAACATCACAAAACATCCATGAGCAGAGGTGGGACTCGAACCCACGACAGTCTGATTCAGAGGCCGCGACGCTACCACCTGAGCCATACTGTCCTCAACAAGAATAGTTCATTCACCCATATAACCATAGGTAATATGATTTGAAGCCTGCATTAGAAAAGTGGATCAGTCATTAACGCTAACGTAAAAAAAGTTCTTAATAAAAAAAGTTTTTTGCCATACCCACTACAAAATAGTTACTTTCGATGCATGTATACCGGCCTGTATTGGGTCATTTAACAGGCAGGCGTGCAAAAGTGTTTCTGTTACGTAGCAAGTGCGGTAAGTAAACGGTTGCCATAGCAACTTCTGTTTATTCGCTCTATCCGCTTGCGATTACATAGTCACGACCTTCACGGCCTACTGAAAAAGTAAAGATGGTGACGCAAACGAACTGTCAACATTTTTGAAAATAAAGTGAAATGTAGGTATTTTGTAGTGGGTATGACAAAAATACCACATTATATATATCGTGCGTAATGGTAATATGACTCGTGTGACTGTAAAAACTCATTGTCGCTCGTTTTTACTTTACATACTGTCACCATTCGTCAAAAATACACCCTATTACGCATGTTGTCCATTAAAGAAATCGAGATACTAACTTTTTGTTCTCTTTTGTTTCAGGTGAGCGATCTAGCAATATTTCTATCTAACTTCATTCAAAGGTATTTATTCTCGATATTAAGATTTTCATATCCGATAACTTGGTAAGTAAACATGAAATATTCGTTTCGTATTGGGAACTGACATGGGTGAATGACTTCGAAAACATGGTCGACAAAAAATTGCAGTTTTAAAAAAATTACATGTGCGATAGTAGTGTTGACTAGTGATGATTAAAATGCTATTAAATTTAATGAATTATTATCTTAGATTGGTGATAACTCAAACCAAGAAAATATATATGATGCAGACCGAATTTTATCTGTCGGACATTTAATTAAATGTGGATTAAATTGTGAAAAAAGTGATAATGATGTGACAGCTATTAATGCGCTATGTTTACAAATGTCAAACATGAAAGAAAAACCCCATGAAATAAATGCTATAATATCTTAGGGTGGAAAAATAATTTTAATAATTTGTTCCTGTAAAACAAAGCCGGAAGAAAAATGTAATTATAAATTTATATTATACACTTTTTTGACATTGTAAACATTATTATTTTATTTACTTTTTAGGTTAACTTACTTGCTAGTATATAATCACATTTTTGAAATGTAAAGAACATATTTTCATTGTTCGAGTAACTTCTTTTAATTTCAATAGATTTTTCTCAATTTGTTCAACATTACCAAAAAACATTTCAATACCAACAGTAGGTATGATGCTTTTTTGCCACCAGATGTCATGTCTCAATTCGTCAGTTATCAATAATTTTAAAAATACGAATTTTTTACTTGAAAATACATTCACTAACGTCTGAACTTGTTTTAGTGCTAATGAACTCACTTTTAAATTTTAAATTAAATAAACGTTAAAGCTAGTACAAACATATATTTTGTTAATAGGTAATTTCCACTTGAAATAACGAAGTCAAATTTATTATAATTCAAACCAGACTTTTCTTTTTATAACTGGATAATTACAGAGCAATTTATTATAGCTCGTATAATCCAAAAATCAAACGAAAATTATCTTCAATAATCCATTGAAGGCCGATTAATTCCAGCCGACCAAAAAAATATTTCATAGAATTTTTGTTTTCTTAAGTCACGTGAAATTTTCAAAATCAGTTATACGAACCTATATTTGTTTTAAATCATCATTTTTTAATTTGCAAAAAAAATGCACAAGTCTATTTTTATCTTCGGAAAGACCCACAGAAAGGAGTTCTTATAAATACATTTTAACACATCTAAAAAAATAAGTTTTTACTTTTTATACAAGAACTTCAGCTTTAATAGTTTACTTACATTACGCCGTTTCCATGCGCGTTAGTATTTTACCATAAATAATAAATTGAATTATATGTATTTTTTATTAAAAATAGGATGTATGTCAGTATAAAATCGACTGTAAAAATCAAAAATAGCGATTAAAGAATTTTTCATTTTCGTATACAAAAAAATATATACGTGGCTACTCGAAGAGTTAAAGAATTTTTTTTAGTAGAAAATTTATGGCTTTAATATTAAAACTTTTAGATTTTGAAACTCTTCACTTAATAAAGGCAATAAATAAATAAATTCAACTTTAGTCCTTTAAAATGTTTTAAGCTTACTGTTCATTTAATAATAATACGATCAACTTATTGTCATTTTAATCCTTTATCAATAGGAATTTTAACGGAAAATCACAACTGAAAAAAAACAACAAAAACAAAAATCCTAATTCGTTTGTACGTGTCCAATTTCCACCACTAATTTGTAAAAAGGAAATAAAATCGTTAATTGTGAATTGTTGAATTGTAAAATGATGTTTTATGAAGGTACACATAGGAAGCGTAGCTTTTCATTTTACCTACGTGAATACGTGTACAGTTTATATACCTATCGACTGTTTAAAAAAATGGTTCGTAATTTCAAATGTTTATTTTGTGTAAAACAGTTAATAAAAAAAACTTTTTAACAAAAAAAAACCTCCTTCAAAAAGCCACTAAAAAGAGGAAAATAATGAAATTTTGAGGTCTACGCCAATTTAATAAAATATGAAGTCGATTAAAAAGTATAGTATAGTGATTAATATCTTCTTTTTAACCAACTTCATATTTTATTAACTTGGCGCAGACCCCAAAATTTCATTATTTTCCTCTTTTTATTTTTTTTTTTGTTATAGTTTTTTATTTTTTTTACTTTTTAGTGTCAAAAAGTGACATTTACCTTAAAGGAATCACACGCCGTTACTCACTTTTATTAAACCGACTTTCTTACGCTGTCTGATGTGTCAAAAAGTGACATTTACCTTAAGGAATCACGCGCCGTAAACTAACTTTTATTGAAATCAGCCGAACTACTGAACCGATTTTGATGAAATTTCTATGGGACCAATCTGAAAGTATATCCTTTCAAATAAAAAAAAAATTTCCAAATCGGTTTATAAATGACGGAGTTCTGAGGTAACAAACATAAAAAAAAAATACAACCGAATTGAGAACCACCTCCTTTTTTTGAAGTCGGTTAAAAATATTAAAAAATGTCTGTAATTTAGTTTTTCGAGTATTTTGTAGCAATATACGAGTAGTAAATTTCGTCGAGTCAGGTACTTATTTTATAAATACGGTAAACTTTTGTTAAGGGCCGACGCATACAATCAATTTTTAATGGCAGAACTGTTTAGTTGTTTGTGAAAAGGCTATGGGATCGGATGGGACTGCGCATACTATCGACACTAAGTTGTACAACAAAAAAATCATAAAACCGCTTCGATCGTCTTTTGACTTTTCTGTTGAACAACTATCTACAGCAGCTTATCTCCACAGCTGTGTATTGACGCTAGCATACGCTCGACTAAATAGTTGTTCGGCAACCCATTAGTTTAATAGTGAAATTATGGGCACAACTGATTGATTTTATGCAGCGCAACAACAGTTTAGTCGAGTTGAAATCGCGATACGTACACAACTCGACTAAACTGTTTAGTCGTGGAAACAATTGTGTGTATGCGCCCGGCGTCAGGACTATTGAGAAAGAAAAACTGACATAACGGGAACCTCTTTCTTCTTAGTCCAAATTAACCAGTTTTATTCTGGGGATCGAGCAGTCAACGAAAACGTTGTTTCTTGACTTACTGCTCGACTCGGCGATGATGTATTTTCGGTTTTTTCGAATAAACGCACAAATCTACATTTAAATCATTGCATTATTCAACGTTTTTTTAAAATGTCACGTTAGGTCGCAAAAATGTAGACAAAGCACAACGGTAGTTATAAGTGAATCTTTAAAAAGAGTCTGGACATTAAATAGCAATTTGTGATTGAGTGCCCGCGTTGAGAGAAGAAGCCAGGCACGTCATCAATAATATGCTAGTGAACGACTTATTGTTTAAAATTCTTTCTATCGACGCTCATGGATCTTCAAAACAGCCAATAGCAAGCTAGAAGGCGGGCACAATGCATTCACGTTACTATGATGCGGTGGCTTCATCTTTGGCTGCGCGAGGTCTAACACTCTCTGAATCAGAGAGTGTTAGCAGAAGAATCAGAGACTCTGATTCTTCTGCTTTTCAACTCGCTCCATACAAAGAGAGAGGTTGACTTAGAAATCAAAAATAGTTTTGTCTCATTTCTGGAATTTTCCGGTCGTGTCCGGACTTTTATTAAAGAGTCTTTAACGGTAGTAAAATGACACAGATTTTTCTAACTACACGTTAGACTAGTAACGATGCGGTGACTCTATAGTTACAGGACACCTCTTTTTAGATATGTAGTCATGATGGCTGGATTTTGATTCTGGAATGAGAAGCTCTGTAGGCCAAAGTGTACGGTTGTAGTGGCGTATGGCGTTAATATAGCAACGACAAACGTTGCATTAAGACCGTCCATTCGCTGTACCGTTTATACTTCACAGTATATATTATATCTGTGGTCAAATAATAGAACGACGTATGTCAAATTATATAACAATAATCCTTTGATTGGTTTCTACGGTGGATCGTATATTTATATGCAGCCTGACTTTTATGAAAAAAAAACCTTTTAAAAAATGAGCTAACTGTCACATTAAAAAGTTTCACTTATAGGTATCTTATTTAAACTATGTATTTAAAGAAATTCCAAATAACATAAAAAACAATTTAACAATTTTATAACAGAAAATTGTTTGTATTGTAGTGATGATTTTTTTAATTGTAATTTTGTACTGTATAGTACATTGTGCCACAAGGGAGGAGATGTAGTAATTTCCTCCCGTGTTGCGCATACTATTTTTTCTCCTGCCAGGCCGAAAGTTCGTACCACGGGAATAAAGAGCGACTTTGTTCCCGCTTGGCAGGGACGAAAGTACGAACTTTCGGCCTAGGTAGGAGAAAAAAATAGTTGTATATAATATGTTTATGATGTCACTTCTCATATTTACTGTTTTGTTTCCCTTTTGTGATAGACAATATTCTTTCTCATGATAAAAATAGAATTTAAATTACAATGTGCAATTTTCTATACAAATTTAAAAATGCTTAATGACGATTTAGTTCTCCAGTGGATGCGTACAAAAAAATTCGACTGGATAGCCAGTCCCATTATACAATTCCCACCTAATAAACGATCGCTCGTAACTGAAAATATTTCCAACAAAACAATTCTCTTTTCATATTCTTGAGGGCTTGAGAATAGCCGAGAGTGTAGCGATGCTGTTGTTTACATGGCGTTGCTATGGTTCCTCTATTACAAGTCCCCAGTTCCCGGGTTCTAGCCCGAGAGCTGGTAAAAGTGTCAATTGGATTTTCAATTTATTATTAAAAAAAAAAAATTATGAATTGAAAATATGAATTGGTGCTAGGCCCAAATAACCTTAGCTGTTGGTGGTCTTTAAAACGCAATTTTTTTTTCATATTCTTAATATATGGCGATCTTGATTGTTTGTTGATCTAGTACTAAAGGCCATCTAAAATCAGAGATATCTTCCCAAGTAACATTTTCTGAAGGTGTAGGTTCTGACAATGGCCTTTTAGTCAGATAAAGGTTTTGTATTGGTTACCGCCTTGCTTAATGGTCATATTCAGGCAAAATCAATTGCAAACAGGTATTAGAACCTGTTAGTTAATACAAAGTCTAATTGGACTTAGGCAAGAAGTCACAACAACGTTGTGCTTGCTTCATATCCTGACTATATGGTTTTAAGGCCTTTAGGTTTTGGAGAGGTTATATTTTAGCCATTTTTTGGCAAAAAAAAGTGCTAAAATAAGTTCATTTAATCTTGCATGTTACCTTTTCAGGACCACTTGATCTTGAAACAATTATATAACCATTTAGCACTATACGCAACCTATTCTAGTGCATTTAGTCACGAGAAATGCCTATAGATCCTAAATACATGTCAACAAGTCATCTATTAGAATTCGTCAGAGCTTTGATGGCTAAATGAATGTTCAAACAGCCAGTAAACCCCGAGAAATGCTAATTGGCCCTGCTTTTTTTTTTTTTAAAACCCGTTGGCATTTTTAAATTCTTTATGTACTTCGCGATAACTGTTTATTCATATTTTAGCATTTTTAGCAGCTTGTAAGAATTATATCTCAGGCCGCCATTATGAACAATGAAATTCCGTAACATAACATAATTATAGATCATTTCAATTGATGGAAATACACAGATATTTAATTTAGATCAAATATATGTAAAGGTACTTGAATATAAAACTCATTTAAAGCTTATAATGACAACATTGTAGCATATTATTATAATAACCATATTTCTTTAATGTTTTTTTTTAAATAAATTATGATCTTTGAGTAAAATAGCGAGGGCGCCTGTGTTTTTCAGCTAAATCATACCCAACTTCAATAAAGAACTGGTATGCGCAACAAAAACTACCCCGTTGTTAACGACCAATCTCAGAAATAAGTAATTATATTCCATAAAACGTCGCCATTATGTTTTATTCTTATTTCTGTTACAATAGTCCATCTTTGTAAAATTGCTATATTATGAAAACTAAATTATCCCTGAGTATGGCTATTTGGTTTGGATTTTACTCTTTACCGCGGCTATATTGTCTAAATGTAGATTTTTAAAATGCTCAAAATCAGCTAATAAGCCACTTTGATGTCCAAATTATAACTTAAATATAACCACGTACAAGCAGTATTCAGGTTGTACTTTGGTCGAAGTAAATACTTAAAGGTTCTAGAAAGGTTATTTTACGGCATCTTCAGTTTACTTAAAGGTTATTATGTTTGCTGTTAAGTTCTACAGACGTGCCATTTGGTTCTCAATTAGTCAGGGCCTATTGGTTGTGAGGAGGTTCTCAGGGCTGGGCCTTTTTGGACTACAGGAGGTTCTGTAGTCTAAAATATAACGTTGTTTGTGCTAAATGGCACTAACCAACTAGTCTCAATAAAAGGTTCTAGGAGCTGTTTATGACCTTTTTATAACCTAAAATGTTACTTGGGTTATTTATAAAATAATAAAATATATTTCCGCGCAATTTTTGTTAGAAAACATTTTATTTCTTGAAATCTGTACATTTTAGAAAAAAAACTATTAAGATTTTCTTCTTGTTTTAACATCTACAATGCGTTTGTATTTTTTTAACCTATATTAAGGAACCTGTGAACCGATTTGGCTCAAAATCTAATCAGATCTAAGTTAAGTGCTGACAAATACAACAAAACAAACGCATGCCCCTATGTTGTTCCGTTTTTGAGATATCGAAGGAGATAAAATTTCATCTCATACAGAGAGAGAGATTAGTCGAAAAATGGTCTCAAATGATTCCTAGGATGTCAAAACATGAAGATCTATTAATATCCCAAAAAAAAAAAAAAAATCGGACTAAATCCAATATTTCCCTGTTGACCTGAAGATACGGAAAAATTATTAAAAATTCGACATAATCGATTTTGCCGTGCAGCCACCGATATGTACGTTGGTATCTACAGAGTGTACGGTACGCAGGGCCCAACGCCTCACCGCCTCTCCTATTAGAGTGGAGCAGCAGCGATGCCAGCCTTTTATTATCGCTCGCACTCTTCCATTATCCAACTGTTCTACGTTCTGTTATTATCTGTTTTCCTTTGATTAGCTTCTACACACGCTTTTGGACCAAAGCCAACACACACACATACAGACATTATGTTCATATTATTGGTACGTACAGCCTGTTCACGAGAATTGCTATTTTCAACATGTTTTTTAAATTACAAAATTAGCTGAATTACTGCTATTTTTTAATTTATTGATGTCTGCAAGCTGTTCAGCGTCAAAAAAATAAATAAGTTTCATAAAGAGGCGACACTGCGAACGAGAGGACAATGTGGACCAGTGGTTAGCGTCGCGACCTCTGGATCAGAGTGTTGTGGGTTCGAATTCCGCCTCGGCTCATGGATGTTTTGTGATGTCATTTAGTTTTAAGTGAGTTGTTATTTAATGTAATCAAGACGCTAATGACCTAAGCTGTCGACGCGTCTATAATTTACAATAAATAAATAAAGACACTGCGAACGGTTTAACGTACAGTTTCGAATACCTTAAAGCAGTCAGTTCACCAATACTAACATGTAAGATAGTAACGAAACCTTTGTCAGTAATTTCGTTTTCTTGTGGATTTTGGGTATCTAGACGGAAAAATATGTTTCCAAAATGTTTGTCTGTCTGTTTGTATCAGCATTACTCGAGAACAGCTAAACCGATACAATAATTTTTTGTTTTTATATTGCCAGCACACGTCAATAGATTCAAAAGCTACTACCTGCGTAGTGCGTACGCCAAAAATTTTTAAAATCTCATTTTATTTATAACAATTTACTGGTAGAACCATTTGGCATAATACATATGTTTATTTAAAGCATTATTTAATTTCAGTGTAATCTTTGTTAAACGGCTATTATTGGAAAAATGCGCCATTTTTAGTACAACAAACATTATTTATTTATCATCATTTTGATGTACAATGTATTTAAAGCTATTTTAACTATTTTTAGATTTTTTGTGTTTCTATATTTGTCTCAAGTCATTAAATATTTATTTCCAGTAGTGTATCTGACAACAAAAGGTTCAGTTAATATTCGCACAAGCTAGGTGCGTTCGTAAGAACCTTGCTTGTGTAACCGTCATCAATAGCTTTGCCATTTATTTTCCCATTGATGACAATAAATTAGGGAACGCCCAGTTATCTGCCGGTACTTTCGTACATTCAGATAATCATTATCTATTTACAAAGTACTTAGACATAATTAATAATGAAAATCAACTTGATTGATGGTAGATAATTTATACTTAATGAATGTAATTCATTCACAATTTAACGCATTTTCTGGTTGGTCAGAATATTGCGTCACGTCGTATTTTCTCAGAATTCGAGTAATAATAGGTGACTCGACAGATTTTCAATACATGTCGAGCTTTTAGATCGCGTGCAACGGGATAATAAAATAAAATTCTTTCACCTACTTTATATAAAACATTTAGGTTTTCTGTGTTCGATTCTGTTATTTATAGTTTTTTTTTTAATAAAGTAGTAATCACTACCTACTTATCCTAAAATATGAAAGAAATCGGCAGGTTCATTTTCGAAAAAAAAAATTAAAAAGTGTTATTAGAAAAATTGTACCCGCCACTGGCGTATTAAATTTCATAGTATTCACTCGTTATATAAGAACTAACTAAATACAAAACTTTCTCACTGATTATGTAACTGCTATAAAATTTTGATAAAATGCTTAATTTTATAATCAGTTATTGCTCGGACGTGATCATAGATAAGAGAGTTATATAGATAGCCCACTCCATGATGAATGCTCTGACCCTTTTAGTACTGACTGCAAAAACTTATGGCGCTAGTGTGCAACCATAGATAGAGTAGTATAGATATCCCACTCTATCCTTTTAGTACTGATTACTGCCACTATGGAGTATGGCGCTAGTGTGCAACAATGAAAGAAGCGGTAATTTCAAATATTTTACTCGTATCTTTAAATTTAATTTTCCTAGAAATGACGTACAAATTGAAAAGGTTAATTAAAAAATAAAAGAAATGTTTTTTTTCCAGTTTTATTACAATTTTTCATAATAACAAACTATATTAACATTAAAAAAATAACATTTGAATACAAAATAAGTCACTAAACTAAATTATTATAATATTATCAAGTCATGTAAATATAAAATAATACAATAAAATATTAATAATATAGTTTTCAGAATTGTTTCATAATATTAATATTGATTTTCACGCCTTCATATTTGCAATCTTCAGAGAAATAAGCTTCACACACTCGGCCATTTTTTCGGACTCGATTCATAGGACTATCAAGGAAATCCCTACGATTGATCGCAAAAATTCACTGATGAAATCTCTGTAATTAAAACATTATTTAAAGTATTTTAAACACTTGTCAATCCCAGATTTTTAATATTTTAAACATCTGTAAATATTATTACTTAATTCAAACAAAATATAACAACGTGATTATATGATTTTTAAGTTATAATATCTTACTCATGTCATAGTCATAGATAAATAAATTATTCTTACCTCAGTTTCCTTAGGAAATGAATAAAATGTAATCTTCCCACTATTAGCATTATTGCAATTCGGTACACAGCACTTAAAAACCATTTTTTTCACTTTTACAAAACACGAATATAATGACTGCATCAGTATACAATGAAACACCCATTTTGACAATGACGTAACATAATGCTGTAGTCAGCTATGTTATGATGCCGCAGTCATTATGCATTAATTTAATAATATACTGCGTTACCTAAGATATTGTGATCATTAATATTCAAAAGTTAGCAGCGCCAATAACTTCGGTTTTTGCAGTCAGAACTAACATGGTCTGAGCTTTTCTATAAGAGTGAGCACACCATGGACGTGATGTTCAAAGAATAGTATGGTACATTTTATGAATATTGAAAAAACAGACATGGTTTTATCATACGGTGAAGCTGGCGGATATTCTGGAGAAGCACGCAGATGGTATACTAGCTCTTTTCTCGGGCGTCGTGTCCCTAAAGCACGCACTTTTAAGAAAACTGTGCAACATTAGTGAATTTGTGTTTGTGAATTAATGAAATCCATTGTATAATAAAGTTTCCAGTTTTGTGTAAGTACATGTCATTGTATATTAATTTTCTTTTAATTTTGCGTTCGTTTTGAAGTAAGGTAAAAATACATCAAATTTGCTCAGAGTTTGGAAAATATTTTCATTTCAAATTTTCGACAATAAGGCGAGTAATTCAATAAATGTGAGCATGTTTTCTTCTTAATATGTTAATTATGTGATGATTATCTGCTGTCTGAACAAAAAATTAGCAGTAGTTTTACGTCGAATTAGCTATGGATATTAACAAAAAACATTAATAAATCGGTTCAATGTAATTTTCCGCCCTATTTCAATTCTTATTTTTTCGCTTTTGGACAATAAAATAATTAGAAATGCTTTAAATAGTGTGGTGACCTTGAAACATAAAAATTTGTTATACATTTTGATTTCGATTTTCGGACCCATTACAATAACTTCCAATGGGAAGTTAATAAAGATAAAAATAAATATAAGTGGGCGGGGGCGGCATTTTTCAGTTTTTGCCCCGCCTAAAAAAAATTGAAGATCCGGGGCTGGCTGTTGGTGGTCTTTAAAACACAATTTAACAATTTCCAATAGAGATTGGCATATCAGTGAATTTTCAGTAACAGTGAAAACTGTGAATGCTACTTTTTATTCACTGCTACTTTTAGCAGTGAAAAATTTCACAGTTAAAATATCTCAGGTAAACTGGTAAAATCCTTTCAATGCGCAGTGTGGCATATGCATTGTGCACTGTGCAGCGAACTGGGTTAGTTGTTAGGATATAATATAGCAGCGGTGAAATGAATTATGAAAAAATGCGTTTCACAGTCACTATTATTACCTATTAGGCATAACAAAAGATTTGACCGGATGTAACGTAAAGCAGATTTGTATTTTGCATGAAGGTCACTGTGAAAAATGGGTACCTATATTTTTTTTGTCCATGTATTTTTTAATACGTTAATTAACATTATCTAAATTTGAATTAATAGAAAAAATTATTCGAAACACTTTTGGACAATCCGCGTCAAGAAACATTAACAAAGCAAATATATTTGTTTGCTTTTATTTCGCATTTACTTTTCTTATACTTCCTAATTTTTTACACTTAAATAACGTACACTGTACAAGTTATTAAAACAAATCAATATCTTGTGCCAATAGATAATGATATACGTAAATACGATAGGTACCTACCTACCTGATAAACCTTATTTTAAATTTTTCACTGTTGGGTACAATAGGTAGGTAGCAGGTACACATCTGTGAACGTAATTGTAAACTGTGAACTGTGAAATGCTATCGAACTGTGAACTATTCACATTTCACAGTATGCAGGTAGCAGTGTGCAGACCATACTAGTTGGATGTGTAAACGTTAAGAGTGAAATTGGTAGCAGCTACTTTTAAGTGATATCTTTTAAGGTCGCTGTGAAAAATTGATATCTGTGAAAAAGTAGCAGTGAAGTGAATACTTGCACATCACTAATTTCCAGCGTCACAGCACGCATGAAACCTAGCAGCGAAATCAAGCAGGCAATTCAGCGGCGAAACCAGCGTCTTGTGATTCAGCCTTTACTCTGGTCAGATACCTCTAAGGCTCTAAGGTGTAGGTACACTGTACAGTATACGAGTATTACTCGGTGATATAGTGGTACTTGTATAGTACATATCAGTCAGTCTCAAGAGAACCATCTTGGCCGGATTAGTTACCGGTAGAACTGCACAGCACAGTTCAACTTCCATCTCACCCCCATCTCTTTGTTATACCCCTTACTAAAACTCGAGCGCACTGTGCACTTTCTATTAGCCTTTCCATTATGGCAGCTATTCCTCACACAGCTAGTGTGATAAATAACCAGGTGTTCCAGATTACTATTTTTGTCTTTATAGCAAATTTTTAGGGCGCATGAAACGAGAACTCGTTGATAAAGAAAAAGAACAGTATCCAGTCGGTTTTGTCTAATTAATTACAATTTCTTCTCAATCTCGGTCTCGTATCAATTACTACTCGTATCCTCTCGTAAAGTCTTGTTAAGACATCGTATAAGTCGCCGTTTGAATACAAAATTACATAATATCTAATATATAAAATTCTCGTGTCGCGGCGGTGTTTGTTGCCAAACACCTCCGAAACGGCTGGACCGATTTTGATGAAATTTTGTGTGCTTATCGGGTAGGTCTGAGAATCGGCCAACATCTATTTTTCATACCCCTAAATGTTAAGAGTGGTCCACCCCAAAATTATTTTTTTTATTTTTTGGACAACATTTTTTGTTTTTATTTTTCATGATTCAGCATTGAAAAATACATACAATTCTAAATTTTCACCCTTATGCGATCAATCCCTGATTTTAATCGCGATTTTTATATTAAGCTTTAAAAAATACATATATGGCGAACGAGCGAAGCGCCTGAGTAGTGTATTTATAATATTCAAGCGAACGAGCGAAGCGAGTGAGTAGGGTATTTATAATATTCAAGCGAACGAGCGAAGCGAGTGAGTAGTGTATTAATAAAATTCAAACGAACGAGCGAAGCGAGTGAATAATGTAATTATAATATTCAAGCGAACGAGCGAAGCGAGTGAGTAATGTAATTATAATATTCAAGCGAACGAGCGAAGCGAGTGAGTAGTGTATTGCAGTCTGGGTAAAGCCGGACGGGGCAGCTAGTATATTTTATATAATATAAAATAGAAATAATATATTTGTCTCTTATAAAACACACAAAACAAAGCCAGATTTTACAAAGAAACAATACAACGCTACTATTACCCAAAATTCGAGAACCACTGAATTTGAAAAATTCTTTCAATGTCTAAAAAATTACTTCTTGACTAGTAACATAGGCGACATTTTATTACACTACGACAAAAGGGGGATGAGCATTGAGCGAAAATAGCGATTTATAGATAGATAGTTTATTTCTTCGCGTATAGCCAAAGTGGATGCGAAAGTCAGATAAATACAAAATTTAATACAGATTATTACAATAATAAAATACAATAATTGAAAAAAAAAACAGTCTTATGGGCAAGCATTTTTTAAAAAGTGTTTTAAACGGTTTTTGAAAATATTTATGCTAGTGCTAACCTTAGTTATGCTAGTGCTAACCCGGGCGAAGCTGGACCAAACAACTAGTTATTAATATAAAGTAATTTAAATCCACACGAAGCCCTAAATGACGGCTTTAGCCAATTGACTTAATTTCATTTTAATAAAATATAAACACCATTCTTCAGTTTTTTTTTATCTTTGCTGAATCAGTGTTTATTTTTTAATATTGAGCCTTTCGTGTTCTATTGAAAATAAATGCAGCTTTTATTTTTTCAAATATCTATAAAATCCAGTTCAATTGATTAATTCAGGAGGGCGATATCAAAAGCTATTGTACTAGCACCGAACAATACCTACCTTAATTACTTTATCTACAGTTTGTATTGTATCTGGATAACATTTTTGTTTGAGGGTTTTCACCGTAATATGAAGTGACGTTAGATTATTGTTACACTAGACTACTATTAAGTCAGCGCCTGCAGGGCTGTTGAGGCAAACAAATGCTGACTTGACGGGAAACCCTTCCGTTTATATATTTTCAGTCCAAATCAAATCTTTGCAAAATTCTGTGCAGGCAAATTTGAAAATTGTCAGTTTCTTCTTTGAATCTTTTCTACACTTTTTATAAATTTTTCGTTCATATACATTTCAAGTTTGAGATAATTTAAATACATTTTGTAATTTATATAAATAATTTTAATCTAGTATAATTCTAATACTTTTCAATCAGCTAAATTATATCCAGTCCACATTTTAAAAATGTTTTATATCCACATAGAAAAAAACTGAAGATGACGTTCTATTCTAAAAGAAATAATGTAAAAATTACGCCGACATTTTGTGAAACATAATTTAAGGTTTTTTCGATGGTCTTGATTTTTGAATATTTAAACGAAATTGTAAAAACGTGGTACTAGAAGTACAAGAAGTTTCTCACATCTATTTACGTCGATAGAAAAACAAAATAAAATTTTATCTTCGGATTAAACGAACAAACGTTATATGCATTCATTTTTTAATTAGATTTCTACTTCCAATAATATTCTATTAAAATTTTACAGCTTTTACGAAGTATAAGTAAAAGTGTGTTTCGTAAAAATTGATTTTATCTATATATTTTCTTCATTAAAAACTTTCAGCTGCTTCCGAAAAAAAAGCTCGTTTCTTATCATATCATTTATTAAATTTGTATACCTATTCATTTTAAGAAGCAACATTTTAATAGATATTCAATATATTTTCCTCGCAGATTTTTTTCCAAGTAACGTAGAAAATTTTTCATTCCGGTTAAAATTATAAAATAAATATTAATATGTAATTAAAAAAAATATTTTTTTTAATTTTTTCGAAAACAACGTTTAATTATAATGGGGTTGATCCACGTATTTTTAACTTCCCATTAAAGTCCGAATCTACTGTTTTGAGAGAGATGTCTGTGTGCATGCGTGCGTGGTGCATGTGCGTGTGTGTGTACGCACGTTCGTTCGTACGTTGGTGAACTTTTTTTCGGCTCGCATATTATCTCGAGAACAAATATGATGACTTCGGACCAATTTCATTCGACAAATATTTATTTTTTTTAATCGGCAGTGTTTTTGAATTTAAGACTATCGATTTTTTTTTCAGAATTTTTAGAAACTCGGAAAGGTCTTAAAAAATAATAAAATAGAAAATTGTTAGTCGGATGACTTCATAGAACTATGTTTGCGCTTGAATTTTAACAGCCAATAAGAGTAAAGCAAGCAAAAATGAAAATACACTAGGTTGTCATATTTACAATTACTGTCAAGCACCTGTTAAGCGTCAAGAATCGTGTTCTAGTGTTTTTTTGATTACTTCATACGTTCAAATATCTATAGTGTTATTTTCACACATTATTTTCAGACGTTTTTGCCGAGAAATTAATACAAGTTAGAATTACGGAATTTGACATTTCACATCACAAAAACATGACAACACTGTCTCAGCCATATTTCGTCACTTCCATGGCGCGAGTCTTCTGATTAGCCCTTCAACTATAAGCGGCAATTTTAAATTACTGTAAAATTAAATTAATAAAAAAAAAATAATAAACGCTTCAAAATTCCTACCAAAAATGGATATTGATTATACACCTAGAGTACAATAATATCCGAAAAAACAGCCATTTTCAATATAGTGGGTCAACCACATTCAACCTTGATTTTACTATTTTTAAAATAATGTCGTTCACTAAATAATTTCCTAATTGACATTTTAAAATTGTATTAAGTAGCACATATTTTTTAATGTATTCAAGATTGATTTTGCATTATTATTAAGTTTTCTTTTTTATTAATGTATATACAACATTTTGGTTGTAGATGGCTTTTTATATCAAAGTTCGATGTTAAATTGTCTTTTTTAAAAGCAAAATGCGACGCTTGTGTATTGTAGACGAACATTTGAAAGAAAAATTGAATTTCGTTGACAGGAAGTGACATTTTGATGGATATTGATTTCCTCAGTTTTATATTGTGAAACTTTTTTCACTCTGTATAAATATATGTAAATATTATTTCGTGCTTCTCATATGAAATTCTCGCAAATATATTCAGTGTATGTTTTTATCAGAGCCATAATGTAGATATATGTGAGCATGTTTTAAAGAAAATCTCATTTAATTTTTTTAAATTACATAATACGTAAAATATGAACTTTTTAAATGTATACTTTAATAGTAGGTAGTTTATACAACTAGTACAATTAAGTTTAAGACACGAGGGATGAAGTTGATACGCGAGCCGCAAGCGAGAGTACCAACTCCCCGAGCGTCTTATACTTAATTTTACAAGTTGTATACACTATTTTTGTAACACATATATGAAATGTACATTTTCAACTTTAGAGCTTTATTGAATTAATTTCAAACACCGAAATCTCACTGACAATTAGAAATATTGGCCTCGATCCAATATTTATATACTTCGTTACCATAGCAGCGCACGCTACCTATAATGTCGTATCACATAAAATATGCATTATTGCACACTGATACTTGTATTGATTTACTATTTAATAAATTTCCATAATTTAGTATTTCTATCTTTCATTGATTATCACGTTAAAAACTAACAAGTTTTTCACTGCAGTCTAAATTATGACATAGTACCCACACTACAATGTATGTATAAAAATATTCTTAGAAATTTTGTATGTACATAAAGAACAACTTTTAGTAGCTACGTCCCAAACATAATAAACACAAATTTACATTGAAAATATTATGTAAATTTACTGTATAGCTTGTAGGTATGTTTATAATATCTTTGTATTTATTTTTATTTTTTAACCAAAAACGAAATAATGTTGAAATAAAATACACCGTGTCCTAACTTAATATACGATTACGCCATTCCCCAGACATAAATAAAGTGCGAAAATATTTTATATACAACGCCAATTATTGGATAAATGGACTCATACCGGCTTGAACGTGAAGCGTTCCATTTTGTGATGAACTCCGAGCTCTGGGGACTGGCCTATTTTAGGTATCCTTAAAAAAAGTACGCTGATTTCAGTGAACACAAGCAAACGTCTGTATTTCTTTTAGTTTAGAACTTATGGGTCGTCAAAGATTTCTTTGTGAATTTTGTCAAACTTTAAATGAGTACAACTTCTAAACGAAAATGTTTCAGAAATGCGCTTATGCTCATTGCTATTAACGTCTTTTTCCATAAGCATGATGAGTTTGATAAAGTTCTACGAAATTTCGAATTTTAACAAAAATCGATTTTTTTCAAGGTAATTTGTCTTAAAAAAATGTAAAAAATCAAACCTTTCATATAGCTCTCAAAGTGAGTGTTTATAGAAAAAAAAGTACGCTGATTTCAATGAGCACAATTAAAGGTCTGTATCTCTTTTAGTTTAGAAGTTATGGGTCGTCAAAGATTTTTTTGTAAATTTTGTGAAATTTTAAATGGGTGCAATTTCTAAACCAACAAGCCGTGAGGTGGGTCGTTTATTAGGACTAAAGTGCGACCCTTGAGGTCCACACGACGAACTTCCCAGTTTGATAAATATTTAATAATAATAATTAAATTAGATATTACACAGAAAAGTAATCATTTTAAACATTAAAACGTAATTATTATTTATTTTTAACAATAATAAAAAAAAAAAAAAACGGCTGAACCAATTTTTACAAAATTTATGTCTGATCAAAATGACGTTAACACGTCTCGATTGACACCCTTACGAAGTCGATATAATTTTTTATTCGCGAGATATTGTGTAAAATCTACTTTTTTGGAGTCTATTTGGTTAAGAAAAAAGAACGGCTGAACCGATTTTGAAAAAATTTCTTTCAGATCATAATTACGTTAATACGCGTCGATTGGCACCCTAACGTAGTCGATATCATTTTTCATTCTCGAGATTTCGTCTTAGAAAGAAATGGACACATACGTACGTACGTACATACGTACACACACACACACAGAGAGAGAGAGACATCTTTCTAAAAATAGTGTAGTGACCTTGAAATATAAAAATTTGTTTTACATTTTGATTTCGATTTTCGGACCCATTACAATTAACTTCCAATGGAAAGTTAATTATGCGGTCGCTTTGTGCGTCGTCCGGTTAATACGACATAATGTCGCCGGTCCCTTGAAAGTCGTTCTAATCGTATTCTACTGTATAATATATTATTTTGATAAATAACTCGGCTTGCACAACGTGAATAGAAAATATATGAACAAAGTTTGTTTCTCGACGCCATGCCAACTTCCAGATACAGAAGCTGAACTTACGTGGACACAGATAGATGGCACACAATATCATACAAGATACTAGTCGCTTCACGAAATCTTTTAAATTTTATTGTTTTAAATTTTGACGCTGCTAAAAATAGAAAAATGTTGTCCCTCATCTCATGTAGACTAACTGACAAAAATTGAAAAAGTGAGATACGCCATCGAACAACCGCTCTTAAACCTGACTTTCTTCTCACGAAGTGACGTAACTGTGATGTAAATGGCAGATACGTTTTTACGTGAGATATATGAGGACAGTGTGGTCCAGTGGTTAGCGTCGCGGCCTCTAGATCAGACTATCGTGGGTTCGAATCCCGCCTCCACTCATGGATGTTTTGTGATGCATTTTAGTTTTAAGTGAGTTATGTTATTTAATGTAATCAAGACGCTAATGACTTAAGTTGTCGACGCGTCTATAATTTACAATAAATAAATAAATAAAATTTACGTGAGATGAGAGATGATATATTTGGGTATTCTAACGTGACAGATCATTTTACAAAAAAAATGTTTTTTTTTCATTAGATGTATTTCAGAATTATGCTTGTGATCTTCGCGGTTGCATTAATTGTTTAGCGTCTATGATCTACAATATTTATCAGTTCTCGTATTAAAAAAAGCTGATTCCGACGGAACAAAATTTGACGTAACTCTTCTTACTACTTCAAATCTGGAAAATAAACTTTTGCACTGACTTTCTTGAATTAAGTTTTTCATGGTTTTTCTCAGTTGTATTATGAGTTATTTCACCGTTTGTCTGAGTTAATTGAGAAAAATTATAGAAAATTGCACTGAAGAGAAGTTAATTTGAAGTATTAAGAAAAGTCCTTCGTACAGAAAGTTAGCTCCTGCGAATCAGCACCTTCTGAATGTGAATCTAGATTTGTGTTTAGTAATGTTAATAAATACTGTAGAAAAATCCATTTAAAAGTTAAGTAATCAAGCAAAAGTGAACGCGTATATAACAGAAGAATAATAGGGTTATTCCTGACAAAACTAAACAGTGCATTGATAAATATTGTGTGTATAATAAACAGTTAATTATGTTTCATATATGCTGTTATCATTTCCAATGTCCTCGATGGTTGCAAGGATTGCGAAATCTGTGAATTTTTACGTCTATAATTTCAGTGCATATATTTTCGTCGTTTTATTAGCAAACATTGCTCAGCAATTGAAAGTTAATTAAATCATTATGTAAAAGCTGAAAAATCAGCACAGTAAAGATAAAGTCTTATATTGTGAAAATTAATGCAGGAGCTTTAGCTTTTATTAAAGCTTTGCAAATTGGAGTGTTAAAAGCGACGTCTTCTTTACATTTAATATAAGAAAACGAACACTGCCAGGAGAAATATTATAACCTCCTTGTCCTGTTTCATATCAGTGGCGTCCCGGTTTTTGGCTAAGCCTTAAACCCATATTATTTTTAGAACGACAGGCCTGAAAGTTACTACAGTATAGATTACAGACATTATGACCAATTTCTGGTACAGACTAGGTAGTGATGGGCGATTACGAGATATTTTAGTCGATTGTCTCGATTGTTCAAACATCTCGATTTCGATGGTTTCACTTGGACTCGATTGTTGTTGTTTCATAGTTCACCGCGAACTAGTCGCATAGTACTGAATCGTACAGACGATGTACCCGAGAGCCACATAATATATAATCGTTCATCACTCAACAACTGTGGTCGAGTCGATGGATGGTCGATTGTGCAGTCATCGAGTGCTCTAAGACCGACTGAACAGTGAATCAACGATGAACGAGTAGCGTGAACGTCAGACTTCAATCGACTAGCATATAACCTTGAATTGCGATTATATATTGTATTCTCATTCGCTGGCAAATAATCGACTTGAACAATCGAACATTTCGATTGTAAAATCAAACTCCGAGTCGATTGTGGACTTGATTGTTATTATGAACGATTGCAATTGTTTCGATTGTAAAAACATCTTACAATCGCCCATCACTAAGACTAGGTGCGTCTCTGGTACCTATAACGACCCGTTACATTTCGCAACCGATTATATTATAATACAATATTGCGTTATATAACGTACCGCTACCGGCTCTGACGTCACCAAATGTCTTTTCAGATAATCGGATAAGTATCGTGACGAGCTAAGGTACCTAGGCTACGAGAAAACGGCCAAGGGTAAGAAAAAAATGTACGCATCATACTAATACTTGAATGGTTGTGAAAAGCATACCCTAAATTAAATTTGAATTTTAAATGTCAATTTTTGTTAGTTGACTCATTCTACACTGTAAACCAGTTCTTGAATAAAGTATGCTATTATTATTATTATTATACTATTTTTTTAATCGTATAATGATACATACATTATTTAATTGACTCAAAAATCACACATAATGTTTATTAAATTTGGAAAGGTATAGTTTTAAAACTATCGTAATCAACCTGTCGATTCATATATAATAGGACTGTCAATTAGCGATAAAAAGAAAAAAAAAACTCGGGTCGCAGTGCCAAACCCTGCCGACAATATAGTGTATTTGCTAATACAGGCTTTGTGGCTTTATTAAATAAACTTAAGTTTGTTTTTGGACAAAATAAAAAATTTAACCCCTTAATACGTCCCTTAAAATAATATTTTTTTTCTTAATTTCAATAATATTATCAATGCAACCTCTGTACCAAATTAAATACACCCTTCAGTAAGTAAATCACTATCCGCAAACCAGTGTTTTCATAAAATTTTTAAGTCCGGTCCTGTCGGGCCGATTTTATTAAAATTTTAGCAGCACATTTTAATCTTCACTAAAGGGTTAAATTTCAATTTTGAAACGATTCTAAGAATTTTTTCGGTATTTTTGGGCCCAAAAACTTTTTTCGGCCCCTAAAAACTACCCTTAAAATGGTCCGATCGGGCCCATTTTAAATAGGCTTCGTGCGGTAATGGGTTCCAATGTGTGTACCAAATTTCGTTTAAATCGATTAAGTCTGTCGAGAGTTATCGTGTACACACATATATATATAAATATATATATATATAAATATATATATATATACATACATATATACATAAACATTTTCAAAAATGGTGGAAAACTGTTCAGGGGGGTATGAAACGTCGAGAAATTTTGGTCCGACCCCTAGGTCCCGCCATCCGACCGACGCCAATAGTGTATGTGCCATATGGCAAATACACTAAAAAATGTCCTCGACAGATCCTGACGAAGATCCTACATGGATTAAAACGCTTATCACAAATCACAATAAACAGTACATTATTTATCTCCAAAGCCATGACTTTTATAATTAATTTCTGTAGCTTGCTTTTAATTTAAACAAAACTAAAGAAGTGAATATTATTTTTGTTTTCTTCTTGGTGGTGCAAACCCCCAGGGCCTAGGCGATAAACCTCTGCCGCCTACGTCTCGGTACGCCATTGCGTCTCATGCAGTGCGGGGCAGCAAACTTGTACCAGAAGACTTCATACTATCTGTAGACTGTAACATCGCCATATATCGTTATACCAGACATCCCGTCATATTAAACTTACGAAGTTCTATGTTTGTCTCACTTCTTACGCTCGTATTCAACCATTTTCCGTTTCAATTTTTCATCAGGTTTATTATAATATGTGGTCGATGCGAATCAATGCATTAGCTCTGTCCTTCTCCCTCTCACTATCACTATACCTATTTACTTATTTTTTATCTTCTCTCTAGAGGTTTAACTTAATATCTATATACTATGTGTATGATTTTATGTCGTCCAGAATCCATATCATGTGCAGAGACCATCATTTGTGATAGAGGAAAAAAATCAAAAAATATTCTCTAAAACAGCAACATAATTAATTTAAAACTTGGCGTGCGTTTTGCTTGTGTGTGTGTTTTTAAAGACCACCAACAGCTAAGGTTATTTGAGCCTCGCACCAATTCATATTTTCAATTCATTATTTTTTTTTTTTAATAAATTGAAAATCCAATTGACACTTTTACCAGCTCTCGGGCTAGAACCCGGAAACTGGGGACTTGTAATATAGAGGAACCATAGCAACGCCATGTAAACAACAACATTGCTACACGCTCGGCTATTCTCAAGCCCCGTGCGTTTTGCTAACAACATTAGCGTCATCATGAGACAATAACACGTTTAAGTTTTAATTCGCTAATGACCTCTGTTGTCGAGCGTCTATAATCTACAAGTTTTAATTAATTGATGCTGTTTTATGAAAACAAAATGTCTCTATTTCCAAAAGGAAAACATGGGAGCTGAAAAAAATTAAAAGGTGTAATAACTTCGAAAATACCTTGTGAAATTGTATAATATAATCATCAGCTATGGGCAGCTTTCGCGGTCTTGATCAATTTGCAAATCACGTCTCTTATATAGTCCAAGAGCCCGGTCGATTTTTCTACCTTGAATCCCCGGACGATTTTAATGTTTTCTAAACGATTCGTTATGAAAACATGTCCCTAAAACGGCAACGGTGCGGACGAAAATCCTGCCGAAAGCAATTGATATAAATTAATAATACTTAATTTATTCAAATTCTTCCAATTAGGAAGTTTCCATTGGACGAAAAGACTAATTATGATACTATCATTGTAATGAAGATAACTTTAAAAATTCTAATAGAATTATTTTGATATCTTTAATTTCAACAGAGATATTCAACTTCGTGTACGTGGGATCGCAAAGGATTATTTTAAAATTTAACTTTTTCAAAAAAATAGGTAATCAATCTAAAAGTCACTAAACATCATCAAAAATAATTAGATTGGATACAAAATTTTAAGGACCCTATAATTCTGAGGGTCTTATTACCTTCCGACAATTGGTCTTACTTATACAGTTGTTTCATCAATATAATAAAAATCAATTGCTGTTCGTTAGTCTCGCTTAAACTCAAAAACGGTTTGACCGATTTGAATAATTTTGTTTTGTTTTGTTCGCTCTAATACAGGGTTGGTTTAAAAAAAAAATAGGGAAAACCCAAAAGAACAGCTGAAAAATTCAAAAATTCAAAATTAGTAATTTTGTATAGGAATCGCCACTTTAAATTTTTGAATGAACTCAAAACCATAACTCATAACTTTTTCAAGTGAGTAATGTATTCAAGCGAAGCGAGTGAGTAGTGTATTAATAAAATTCGAGCGAATGAGCGAAGCGAGTGAGCAGTGTATTATTATTATTAATAAAATTCGAGCGAACGAGCGAAGCGAGTGAGTAATGTATTAATAATATTCAAGCGAACGAGCGAAGTGAGTGAGTAATATATTAATAACTCATAAATTCATAGCACCGGGGCGAAGCCGGACCGGGCCGCTAGTAATATAATATTAACAAATGCCAATACTGTAAGAAATATTGCGTCCACAAAAAGTATGAATTTTTGTATCAAATTACGAAACCATTACGCCAAACCAAATTATTAGACATTAAATGAAAATATTAACAGGAAATGAAAAAAGTTCGATCAATTTGATTGCTTACTTATAATATGCTTATTTGCATTTTTATGCCTCAATTAATTTACGATACCTATTAAAGAATTATTTTTAAACCTAAAAAGATTTATTGTTTTTTTTAGTACACCTGGTATAGTTAATACTTGGAAACGTTTCAATTTAATTTATTAATCTCATAAATGGAAAATATAGGACTTATATCTTTCATGTGTATTCTCATACTTCTAGGTAAACCTGACTCTTAACCAAGCAATGCACTTAAATAATTCTTTTTTCTTTTTTAATCTATTATGACATAAACCGAGTATTTATAGTAATTAAAATTGGTTTTTAGAATTGCATTTTACAGAAAATTCATTTCTAAAGAGAGAAATTATATCTACACATAATTTCTTTAATGGATTCAGGATGTTTACTGTAGATACTAATAGATATATCTTGATTAAATCACTTTATCATAGTTTCAGCACAGACTAGAATAATTTTGTGGTTTTATTGGCATGTCCAAAATATACTGTGTTCTTCATAGCTTTCATAAAAGATGTCAAACTTTTATGGTGCTATTCTGTACGGCCAATGTAAGAATTGTTAATTTTTTGTCACATTCTAACAAATTTAACGTTACATAAGTTAAAGTGAAACAAATATTGAACAGCGCGGTAAATTCTAACATTGACCAATGACCGTACAGAATATCGCCATAAATGCATTAGTAATTCGGTCATCAGCTATACCTATTTAAATTTCCATTCTTACCATTCCAACTCCACAAGCAGAGAATAATGTACTAATTTAGGTCAAAATTCACTTTTCACAATGTTATAATATTTCGTTCGTTCGTATTATTTTGAACGAGTTTCCAGAAATTTTATCTCTTAATGCATCACTCTAAAAATGACAACCAATTTTGGTTAAGCTTGGTACCTAAATTTTAAAGTGTTAGGGTACTTTTTTCTTGGCTACACTCAGATTGAAAGATGGGGTTCTTGTCAAAACCGAAATTAACACAACGAATCTGCAGGCAAGATCGACATTCAGATGAACAAAGGTGTTGGTAAAAAGCTAGAGTATAAGAAAAATTTGTTGAGGAAATCCTTTATTTTTCTTGAGCTGGGTTTTCAGTTTATTATTACAAATGGGTCGTTTTGCTCGATAGATTTTAAACGACCCCATTGAAAATATGAATTAGTTTTGCCCCCAGATAACTCTTAAAAATTTATTGCCAGAAGTCTCAGATTTTGTTGTATAACAAACTTTTTGCTATGGTTGTTATCATAACGAATGGTTGACTGTGTGGACGTTTGATTAATCCCTAGTAAATGTTGGTGCGGTTAATGTAACGTAGTATTATGTCTGAAAGCCTGGACGGTAGCTCTTTGATCCCGAACTAGTCCCCGCACATCCTGCAGTCCGTGCTTCACTCTTCCAGAATGCATCACTGCACTCACTTCCATCAGTTGAACGTGTCTGGCTGTTAATGTATACACAGACACATGTATAGGCTTTTATATAAAACATTGCAAATTAATCAGCTTGAGCCCATATTATATACATAATATATTCAACCAACTAGGGCTGAGCGGTGTTGAAAATACCCTTTATTACTTCCCACCTCTACTATGGTAGGGAAGTAATGGATTTAGTCCGAAAAAAATATTTCGAGATTTTAACAGATCTTCACGTTTTGAGACCCTAGCAATCGTTTAAGATCATTTTCTGACTGATGTCTGTATGTGTGTGTGTGTGTGTGTATGTGGTCAATTTTTCGCCTTCGATATCTTAAGAACGGAACAACATACGGGCATGCCGATTGTTCTATTGTGTTTATCAGCCTTTAACTTAGATCTGATTAGATTTTGAGTCAAATCGGTTCAGTGGATCCTGAGATATTCAAAAAAACGTCCTCAATGTCACGTATTAACATAGGTAAAAAAAAATATAAATGAATTCTAGATGTTATAATATGAAAAAAATGTAAATATTTTTTTTCTCTAAAATGTATAGTTTTCGAGAAAAAAAATATTTTACTAAAAAAAATAAAAATTGTACGTAAATCAAGGTAACCATGATTTTTGCTATATTAAGCTAGCCATCAGTAGATCACCAAACAAAAAAGAGGGCCATGCTTTTTTCAAAGAATAAAAATTAAATTGTGTTTTAAAGACCACCAACAGCTAAGGTTATTTGGGCCTAGTCAAAGAATAAAAAAAAAAGAGTGTTTATTTTTTGCTAATATTCACTAGGTGGGAAGTATAGGACTAGTCATCAGTCGAATTTTTGATTTTAACGCGATCATTCGGCATTTAGGTCTGTTTGTCCCGTTATTCCGCGATGACGGACAAACGCGTGAACCAATTGAATATTTTTTGAAACTAGACCGAATGACTTTATAAACATTTTTGCGATCGCTATACCCTTGACGGTTTAAGACTCATCAATGCACAAAGTTATGAGAAAATCCAATTCTGGGGAATCAAGGGTACCTGGTGCCAAATGCCCCCCAGGGGGGACATAGGAATGTGGTTGCTATCGCAAATTGCATTCTAATGTTCTTTGGGAATTAGCGCTCCCAGGGACCTGAGCTCGTACCAGTCGGTATGTGTGTACAGGCTGGTGGATTCTAATACACAAATGGATTATTTGTTGTGTTGAAGACGCTAATGACCTGAGTTGTCGACGCGTCTATAATCTACAATTTATTAATTAATTAATTAACTGGTGCCAAATCATATTTTCAAGTTTTAATTATTTTTTAGGGTTCCGTTTCTCAATAAGAAAAAACGGAACCATTATAGGATCACTCGTCCGGCTGGCTGGCTGGCTGGGTGTCCGTCAGTCAAGACCCATTTTCTCAGGAACGGGTAGAGATAGTTGAAATTTATACGAAATACTAAGGTCTACGGTCCCTTAAAGGTGTAAAGAATTTAAGCTTCTAGGTCAACGCATTCAAAAGAGTATTTCGTATAAATTTCAACTTCATATCTCTACCCGTTCCTGAGAAAATGGGTCTTGACTGACGGACACCCAGCCAGCCAGCCGGACAAACAAGTGATCCTATAATGGTTTCGTTTTTTCTTATTGAGAAACGGAACCCTGAAAAATAATGAAAACTTGAAAATATGATTTAGCACCAGGTACCCTTGATTCCCCAGAATTTAAGCTTCTAGGTCAACGCAATCAAAAGATATACGGCCATTTTGTCATCTCATCAAAAACCTATAGGGTACTTCCCGTTGACCTAGAATCATGAAATTTGGCGAAAAGCAAGGTCTCGCAGCACAAGTAAATTATAAAAAATTGAAATTATAGGGGGTCCCCACACAAAAAAACCGAAATACCTTTTAAAGGCTGTATCTTTGGAACCATAACATGTAGCCGGTTGAAATTTTCACAGAATATGTCTACCTAATTTAATTATTGTAACGGTGCGGAACCCTCGTAGCGCGAGTTCCACACGCACTTGACCGCTTTTAATAATAAAATAATAATAAAATTGACTAGTGTACCCGTGCAAAACTTTTTTGCGACGACTTAACACTGTTTTCAAAGAACAATGGTTTCGTAAAGGCTATCGTCAAAAAAAAAATGTTTGCCAACACAAACCTTTTTTATATGTAATATGAATCACTTTATTAAGAAAACAATAAGAAATATATATTTCAAACTTTCTCAATATCATTGTGTATACGAACGCGTGAGTAAAACACATAACCTAGCTTTTAACGATATGTTTTTAATATAATTTTTGATAAATATTTTTGATTCAAACATAACTTTAAAGTGTACGTAAAATAGTAGTTTTTTAGAAGCTATAGAACGCGTATCTATCAGTGTAATACTTACGTACGAATGATCTTCAGAAAAAAATCGATGAGTTTGTCGGTATTTGAGAAACTAAGTACTATATTTAAAAGAGAAAAAAAATTTGCACGTACATATACATCTTTATTGTTTAATTTTAAATACTTTTGGAAATTTTGTCAATATAACCCTATTAAAATCTGGGCTTTAAAAATTAAAATGTACAACTGTCAAGTTGTTTCATTGTTTATTATTTGCATAGCCTATCCACAACATGCGTACATATTTGCATTTCTCTCACACTCATGTATCGTGAACGCCGATGGATTTTCTCTGTTTACGTTTCTCTTCACCCCACTGCCCCCCTCGTCATTTTTACTATTATCGCTTGAAATCACCCCTTTTAATGAAATTTCACCAAAAAACATAGCGATAACATATCTGTGGACTAAAGGCCTCAGTTTAAAAAAAAATTATGTCAATCGGTTGAGCAGGGGTTGCTGGTGGATTGTCTAGAGAAATAGGGCTTGTGTTTTAAATATATAGATTAAAATTGTTTTAAAATCCAAACTCGTGATTCTTTTAATATATCTGGAAGTTGGGGGTTTGTAAAGTGAGCCATGGAAATATTATTTAAAGTCAAAAGTATTGCACTCATATTGCACTTTTTATGAATCACCTGTGAGATATAACATGAGATTTTTTCTACTTTTTTCTTTTCGATAATAAATGACGCTACAATTACATTTTAGCAGCTAGTAATTTTCATGACTCGACTAAAATTATTTCATATATGTTATAGCAAGACAATTTCGACGTGCTCTTAAAGTTGATGATTAATTAATTAGTTTGAAAACAGTTGAACGTTTATTATCGATGCTGCAATATAATGCATTTTGCGGTGTTGACTTCAGACATGAGATCAAAAACTGCTACAGGCACCCCCAATACATGCATTTGCTACATTGCTGCTACGCGTACGCTTGGCTCAGTGTATGTGTGAAGTTGTGTTTTAGACCCTCTTCTTGGGGGTAAGTCAACCATGCAAAGGATAATTAAAGTTTATTCACTCAGACGATATTATAAACGCATGCACACACACACATACACACGCCCGCCTCACTTCTTGTAGTCGCGAGCTCAAAATTAGAAAACATAGTCTGTTCTCTTCAACGATCAACTCAATTTGAGTATGATATTATATGCATACAGGGTTGCTGAAAAATTTGGCAACGACTGCTATTTTAGTAAACAACATTTCGAATAAAAAATTCTTATAATAAGTTGAAAATATGAATTGGTGCTAGGTGCTAGACCTAGAGAACCCTGCATGTGACTTACGCAATAAATTTGAAATTTCTTAACACGACTATATATTTACAAAACTGTTTTCTGAGTTGACGGAATAAATATTTATTTATAATAATTAAAAACACAACAATAATAAATACAACAACCAAAAGTCAGTTCTAACAATCAACACAAGTAATTAACACTTAACTATATACAATTGACTACACTAAGATTTATTTTATCAGGTGAATTTATATCACGGAATTATTTATATCACTGTATTTATATCAGATTTATTTCTAACGTTTATTTATGTCGGTCATTTACTCAGTTACTTCAGTCCTATTTATTTATATCCACTCCACTATTTAAATCACTGTACTGACTGATTCGACCGTTGATTGACTAATATTTATATCACTGATCCGCTTTGTTGCACGACTCACCATTGACTGCCTGACTTCCTCGCACTCGCTTGCTTATATAGGCCGATTGGCTTAGGCTCAGCGCGTTCTAGCGTTCTCTAGAATGTTCGTGCAGTTACTCGTTGTTCAGCAAGCAGACACCGCTTCTCAGAATTCCTGCCTGACGTTTATATACAGGGTGATCCGTAACAATATGAACACAAGAAATCCTTTCTAAAATCATTAAATTCGCCTGTATTGAGCTCGGATTATAACAGTTCATCTTCAGAATAATCAGTTTAATAACCCTGATGGTGGCTTAATAAAAAAAATGATCTACCACTTTCACCATTACATTTATCGATCAGTTTTTGAACTCAAACTTTTTTAGTCGCAGTAATTTCAAAAGGATATAGATAAAATGTAACGGAAGTGTTGCTATTAACCGTTTCTATGGAGATGGAACGGGTGAAAAATAAAAAAAATAAATATTAGTAAAAAAAACTTTTTAGAGACAAGCTTTTATTTAAATTCAGTTAAAAGGAAAAAATAATTTTTAATAATTTAGGTTCATAATTATAAAAGCGATGGTCATGAACTCTATGATAGTTTATTAGTCACGACCCACGCTTTTATAATTATGAACCTATATTACTAAAAATTATTTTTTCCTTTTTAGTGCATTTAAAAAAAAGCTTGTCTCTAAAAAGTTTTTTTACTAATATTTATTTTTTTTTATTTTAGTCTTTTAAAATTTTACCCCCCTTTGACACCCATAGGGGTTGAATTTCAAGAAATCATTTCTTAGTGGATGCTTACGTCAGAAAAGGAACCTGTCCAAATTTTAAGTTTCTAGCTTCAGCGATTTGGTCTGGGCGTTGATTAGTCAAAAAAACCCTACATCCCCGTTTGAACCCCTTAGGGGTTGAATTTATTTCTAAAAACGATTTATTCGTGTATTGTCATCGGCAATACATATGTGTACAAAATTTCAAATCGATCGGATACGTGAAAGTCGTTCAAAATTGACTTGCAAGTTTTGACCTAAACAAACAAATAAACACACAAACCCACATACAAACTAACATACATTGCAAGTTAAATAAAAGCTTGTAATAACGCGGGAGCTGTCAATTTTTATTTAAGAGTAGTAAGTGAACGGGAATGAGAAAGTTTTACTTCTACCATGTGATCTTAAGCGAACACACACACTTTTTTAATTACTTGAAAACTGCTTCAAGATAATTTTTGAACGCGAGGTAATCGCCTATTATAACCGATTACATGCAACTTTTGTTCTATACACCGTTTTTGCGTCCCTTCCAAATTCCACTCGAAACTAACGGTTATTATGTTCATGGATAATATTTTAATGCCATCATCATTCTGTACTTCCCTGCTTTTTCTTTTCATTCTTTCAGACGTTTTGAATTGTTTTCTTAGAATGACTGCTGTTTTTTATTGTTATTGAATGCTAATATTTATGTCTAGTGAAGTGGAAGGGCCAATTTAAAAAAACTCGGGTCGCAGTGCCAAAACCCTGCCGACAATATAGTGTATTTGCTAATACAGGCATTGTGGCATTATTATGTAAACTTAAGTTTGTTTTTTGACAAAATAAAAAATTTAACCCCTTAATACATCTCTTAAAATAATTAAATTTTTCTAAATTTCAATATTAGACATGGATTTTATCAGTACACCCAATTAAATACACCCTTCCATAAGTAAATCCGTATCAACAAACTAGTGTTTTCATAAAATTTGAAAGTCCGGTCCTCTCGGGCCGATTTTATTAAAATTTTAGCAGCACATTTTAATCTTTACTAAAGAGTTAAATTTCAATTTTGAAACGATTCTGACAAATTTTTCGGTATTTTTGGGCCCAAAAACTTTTTGGAACCCCTAAATACAACCCTGAAAATGGTCCGATCGGGCCCATTTTAAATAGGCTTCTTGCGGTGATGGGTTCCAATATGTGTACCAAATTTCGTTTCAATCGATTAAGTCTGTCGAGAGTTATCGTGTACACACACATATATATATATATATATATATATATATATATATATAAATATATATATATATATAAATATATACATACATATATATATAAACATTTTTAAAAATGGTGCCAAAGTGTTCAGGAGGCTATGAAACGTCGAGAAATTTTGGTCCGACCCCTAGGTCCCGCCATCCGACCGACGCCAATAGTGTATGTGCCATATTATGGCAAATACACTAATAAAACTACTTTTAAGTTTTAAATCTATATTATTACAGCATCCTTATTACTGACACCAATGATGTAGCTAAGGAGCGCAAGGATGTATTTGAAGTAGAATTAATATTGGTAACTTTTCAATCTGTTGCTTGATCGTTTTAAACTACGTTAGATGAGACGATTCACTGCACAGGCACTGTAAGCACACGGGTAAGGTCCTCAGCATCGCAGAAGTCTCAAAAATCCAAAAAAAAAAATTTTTTATTTTTAACCAAGATATTGTAGCAAACCCCAAGATGTTACTCCGCTGACTACAATAGAAGCGGCGAGAATGAAAGGTCATAGTGGCGAGGCGTGGAATGGTATCGAAGATACGGGTACCTGCTAGACGTCTGGAAAGTACTAGAACGCGCTGTGTTTAAGTCACGTAGCTCTATATAAGCAGCGAGCCGACGGGAATCAGGCAGGCAGTTGTGAATCAGTGTCGTGTTGAACAACGAAAATAAGTACAGTATATAAATCTAGTTATTTGTTCAGTATTATTGAAGTGTTTCACTTTGTTTAAGAATTACTGTTCGTTATTATCGTGTTGATTGTTAGAATTTACTTTTTTTTGTTGCATTTTATTGTTATCTATTTTTGTTAACATTTAATTCTTGTAAATAAATATTTATTCCGCCCACGCAGAAAATAGTTTTGTTACAATATGAAATAATTGGAACTATAAAAAAACAATTCTGTTAAAAAAAATATATAATTTTTCCGAAGTGGGTGGTAAAAATTATATTGCGTTTAAGGGTCTCCAAATGCTTCTTTCAAGCATACCTAGTTAATTTGAAAAATATTCAAGCGTTTTTTTTATTAAAAAACACATTTTTTTCGAAGGAATGTGCTAAAATAACGACAATCTTCAGATTTTGTTCAAATTTACCATATTTAGGTATAGGAAAAGACGCGCTGATTCCAATATACCTAGACAAAAGAAAACTATTGTTTTTCTTTTAGTTTAGGAGCCATGTATGTTCAAATATTTTTTAAATTTTTAGAAACACACCTTTTACCTCTGAATCGAAAGACGTACCTACACATCTCATTTTCTGCAATTATGATTTATTTGAAAAATATCTAAAAGAATTTATATTTTGCTAAAAATTTTATTTTTTTTAAGAGAATATGGCTTAAAAAAGTTTAAAATTGATTTTTTTGGGATTTCCTCACATTTGAAAAATATATGAAAAATTGATTGAGGGGAAAAAAATTCATTGTACCTAATAAAAACCAATTTCATTTTAATTATGAAAATAGTGGTTAAAATTACATTTTCATTAATACTACAACAATTTGGTTCAACGTGCCTATATAAAGATTCTCTTTTCTTATTAATTTTTCTGGAACAATTTTAATAGTAAGTTGTCAGAGTTCCGTAAAAAATTAAGAACTTACCAAAATATTCATTCGGTAACAATATCGTATACAGATATTTACATAATATTTTACAATTTCTATACAGACGTGGTTTTATGCCTGTGTAGTTTTGACCTATTTCACTTCAGATAAAATGCAGTAGTATGAAATTTAAATGAACGTGCCTCGAGTTTTGCGTACAGGTCTATAAAATATTCAAAAAAAGAAACTTAATAGACATAAAAATCATCATTTTTATAGCCAATTCAAAAAATAAAAAAGACTTTTAAATGTAATTTGTAAAACATCCGAGTTCGCATTTGAGTTTTAGATAAAGAAAATCGTTATTGGTGTAGGAAGGAGAAAAGCTGATATACCTAACCTATAAATACATGCAAGAAGGCTTCTTTAAAGCTCTGTTGTCTTTCGTACAATTGGAAAGGTAGACATATCTACCGGGTGTTCTATAGTTTAAAGTCTAAGGACAACTTTATAATACAAAGCTTCATGAATTGTCGGAGATATTTTCTAGTAAAACACTCAAATGCATCGTATATCAAACATTCAGCTTGTTCCTGATTTTAATGTTTCATTTAGTGACCAGCCTTTATCCACAGCTCTGCTTGCGTTAACGGAGGTGTTGACGAAAATGTCAACCGGATAAAAAGTACTGCGTGTGCTTTAAATAGTCTGCCACTTTTCATCAAAATCGATTCAGCTTTTCTCAGTGATGAAACCCCAAAAAACGCACGGAAAATACGAAATTGCAAACATAGGTCCTGTAACAATTTTATACATTAATATTGATGAGGAAGTACGAGACGTAGATTGTTTAGTAATTAATAAATGCCAGCAGTTTCGTTAACATTTTAAGTCACAATGTTTTTTAAACGAATTTAAAACAAACCTATAAAAATTTCATTAGATAAGCTATTCTGACTATTTTTACGATGATGTCAGTACGTCTGTGTTTGTGTGTATGTGTGTGTGTATGTAAACCTCTCATAACTCGAAAAGCTCAAAAATCTACTTTTGGGTATATTATCAAGTGCTTCGAACTCAAAGCGCTTGAAAAGAGCGGGAAGTTCCAGAGATGCCCTGCAGGGTCAACTGATTTACAGATTTTTTTTATCGGAAAAAGCGAAATGAGATATTGTTTTTCTACTTCATTTTTATGTACAATGTTAAAACCAAAAATATCTCAAATTAAAGTGATGTGATCATGTGACTTTAATCTTTATGCCCGGCACTCTTTATATGTTAAATTGTGATTCACATTTATTTGTGAACAGTCGGTATATGGTGTAAGAGACATGTAAAAGTTCGACTATATACAAAAAGAAAAATGATATTGATTGGAAGTTAAAATTGAAGTCTTTAGTGGAAGACGTCTGTTGATAGAAGAAAAGGAAGGAGACATCACGAGATATGCGAATCGAGACAGCACTGAATCGAAATGTTCCAACATAATGATGTCTTCAAATCAGCCATCTTGTGTGTTGAAAAGGCCTCTCAATCAAAAGAGCTTTATGCCTATTGACTATACATATATCTCACGTACATACATATATGCTGTATTATAACCCATAACGGCTATAACGCACAAGTTATATTACCTATATAATGCATATACGCTGCAGTATATCTTTGGGCACAAGGTAAAACCCCAATGTCGAATTTTTTAGTAATTTTTTCAACACAGATAGATTTTTTTTGTAACACGTATTTGATTTGAATTGTAAATTATAGACGCTCGACAACAGAGATCATTAGCGTCTGCTCACATATTTGAAATGTAACATTTCGTGCCTCTAGTCGACTGCTTAAAATAATATACAGGGTGAGTTCGACCACCCTTATCAGTTGTTTTTTTGAAAACGGTTAGTCGTAGAGAGTTGTGTCAAAAATTTGTATTATAAAAGCCCTAATAAAGAATCGAATGATGATAATTTTTTTTTTCCGAGAAGATCGGCTTCCCTATTAGTTTGCTCCAAAATGTCCAGAACTCCGGAATTATAAATGTAACGATAGGTCGAAAGTGGTATTGTTGAAAATATCTTTAAAAAATTAGCAAGTTTTGTACGGATTTCGTGGGCTTGAGAATAGCCGAGCGTGTAGCGATGCCGTTATGTATATAGCGTTTCTATGGCTACTCTATAACAAGTTCCCAGGTTTTAATCTGAGAAAAAGTATTAATTGGTTTTTTTCAATTTATTGTACTAAGGCGCAAATAACCGTGAACTATACCGACGTTACTCGAAAACGGGTAGACGATTTTGACTTGATTTACTTCCAATAATTGCTATACCCAAATTTAGAGTACAGGGTAATTTTTACCCGGTTATATTAGGATTGGGTAACTAGTAATGAAATTTGTTCAAACTAATTTCAAAATGTCGTACTCACTGATGCCACCTCACGTCAGAAATTAAAAAATAAATGATCCCAGTCAGGCCCCACGAATACTAAGGCCGATCCTGCTTGTACATAAATATAATATTAAGATTTGCTATAGATAAAAGATATAAGGTAGAAAATCATATAAAAATTTTTAAAAATAGATGAAAAATATTTTAATCAAAGCATACGTCAAGTCCGATAACATTGCTTCGATAGTTACTAAGGTGTTAGTACCTACTATATTTGGTACTACGTATAATATGATATCTAGTACATAAAATCTGTATATATGTGTTCAAGGAATCAAGACACAATAAGTACTGTACAGTGTACAGTCGCATTGCTGCCCTCATTACTGGCAGGAAGTGGTGTAGAAATAATTGCATATCCAAAACGGAAACTGAATTCTATCTCTCGCTATCTCTATTTATCTACAATTTCTCTGAATTGTGTTTATTTTCAAACTAAAAATTGTAAACGCACAACTACAGACGTTAATGACCTCAGTTGTCGAGCGTCTTACAATTCATTCATGTAAACGCACAAAGATGTTCATTCATTATATTTACGAGCTGTTTACAATGCAATGAGACAAACTAATTATTTGCAATTTTATAAACGAAAGTTGTAGTCAGACCGACTTTTTATTATTTACTAGCTGCCAAATCCGGCTTCGCCCGGTGTTAAATTGTAAATAGTTTAAACGGTTTTAAAGATACGCGTGCACTTCAGGAAATTTTCCACCCCTCGAGGCGCGGATATCGAAAATTCGTCAAACACGTATCTCTTTGAATTTTAACAAAGAACGTGTTTTCATGACCAAAATATTGCTCACGTTTGTATTTTTAGTTTGAGAAGGTGAATATACTAACATGTTATAATTGGGTAAGTTCGGTTTTGAGCTCAGATCGATCTGGGTACTCTAATGCGTTCGAATTTAACATTTATATGCTCTGAAAGATCTCTATCCTACGTTTGGATTTAAAATCTGGAGGAGATCGAGCACGCTCTATGAGCTCCGAGGAAAGCAAGCGAGCAAGCAGATTTAACCATTTTCAGAGCATTCATTTTAAAAATAAGCGGAAACACTTGTTGTGAGAATGGATAAATTTCGAAGTTTATTTATATGAGGTAATTTTTCAATAGGTAAAAATACACGAATAATATTTATTCAAAGAATAATAATAACCAATAAGTCTATATCGCACAGAATGATTAAATAAAATATTTATTATATCTATAGGTCGAAAAAATCAACAACCGGTAGTACTATTAATTTTAAAATAAAGGAATAAAACGAAAAAAATTGTGAATCATGATTTATTATTATAACAACGTTGAATTAAATCAAAATGAGGAGCAATAAAGAATATATTTCGGCTTTATTAATAAGAATTTAACTTACTGGCGCCATTTTATTCTGATGTTTGGAAAAATTTGCTAGATTACGTTCGGAATTGTTTAGATGGCTCGATTTGCTCACTTGTCACGTGACCAAAAATCTGTTCGCTCGGCTCGATCAATCGAGTGCAAAACCGAACTTACCCTTTATGTTACAATGTAAATTGTACCTGTAACATAGTACGTGTGCATGTTTCCAGGTTGAAACAGGTCAATCCTGGATTAATATACAAAATCTGTCATTCGTGATATTTGTTGTGTACTATTTACATTATGTATACAAAATACTACGTTAATAATTAATTAGACGACCAATAATATATGATTTCTCTGTATTTTTGTTATATTGGACATAAAAACGTTAAATCGATCAGTAATTTTTTGAGCAGGATCGATCTAAAATTCTACAGATCTAGTCATATCACAATCAAAATCATTGTTAACCCAAACGTTCTAAAAAAAAGTTGTGTAACCTAAGTAATGTAAGTTATGACTTATGATCAAATATTTATGTTTTCTTTTTTGTTTCAGGTAAGTCAACTTGTAATAATGTCATGACATGCAATATATTCTATCATCTTGAAGTGAGTGATTTGATCGAGTCAGGTAATTTAATATTTTATTTATTATTTACCGTCCATATTCCAAATGTATTCTATAAAAATACATATGACAAACGTAATTCGTTCATGTTAAACACTTTTATATCATCATTGTCTTCTAATTCCGACAATAATCCGTCATACTATATAGAGCTGATACAAACTAAATTATTTAATGTCTAAGAAATATAAGTTGTCTTGTCGACTTATTAGACTGTTAAGAAAGTACCTGCATCCGTAAATTCCATGGAGAGTTCTCGGTATCAATTGCACTAGACGTTTTCCTCTAGGGGAAAAGGGGGGACGGTAATGCGAGGAGCGGTGGGTGGAAGGACATTTCCCATCTGTCGGTCTGTACATTTGATCCTTTCATCATCTTTTTCTGGCTCTTCTATATGTATAATCTTTTTGACTTACTGCCATCATTGAGGAAATATATTTACCACCATCTCGCCTCTGCTATTTAATTAATCTTTTCTGAACCATCCTCTCCACTTTTCCCCTTTCATTTTAAAATTTCTGCTGTCTTCTTCTTTTAATTTATTTATAGTAGGTATTATTTCCAAGTATGGCACGTATACGCTTTTATTTCGTTCAGAGCCTACTTCTGCACTTCGTCGCTATGCAACACCCGACTGGAACCTTATTTTTATCTTCCTTTTTCATCCCTTTCTCCATTTCCGGATTATTTCGTTAAGAATATTAATTTTTAATTCATTAAATTTTTATGATTCGAAAATGTCATTAAGCGATAATTCATTATATCAAAATAAATTACAGGCATTTAAATTGTCAATTTGACAAATATTGAATTTTTTTAATAAAAGCTAAATTATATTCCTGTTTGCCAACCACGACAGGTGTTCTTCTCGAGATATTTTTGTTCTGTCGTACCTGCTGTGCGTTTAAAAATGCCAAAATAAATTTTGAAATGTCATGTCAATGTCAGATTGTATTTTAGAATACTAGCAATGTTAGTAAACATTCTTTTATTATCTTTTTCCTCGACAACAATCTTATAAAAAAATATTGTCAATAAAACATTTTATTCTAAGAACTTGCGCGTAATAAATTTTATTATGAATAGTATGAAAACTATATCTACAATATTTTAAATTCAGTCGTTGCTTTAACGCCGTACACGTGTTCCTATTCCTAGAATCGCCGCATTATGGAATTTCGTGGAATTAAAATTACAGAGCTTGTGGAAACAGCAGATAGGAGCAAAATATTCATAATCTTTGCATTGATACACTTATAAAAATAGACAATAACAGTAATAACTGTTGGAATTCTAAGTCAGTTTACAAAAATCCCTCTCTTATCTCATATATAATATCTTGTTATTTTAACAAGAAATAAATAAGGGTGGTTTTACACATTGCTTTTATACGGAGTTGTATCTAAATGTGTTCTGAGAAATAGTAAATAACCACTTAAACTATACACAACATAATGACAGATATATATGTGTCTAAGGGCCAAGGGCCGATAGATGTAATAAACAGTTTTTCATAATGCTGTAACATAGTCTGTACAGAATTTTACATGAGAATAGACGTACCTTCCAGAGTGCTCGCATTTAATAAAAAACGAATTATGAAAGATTGAAATTGTACTAATAATTTATTTAAAAGAACCACGACCTCAATCCTATTAAATTCCAACAATAACGCTACCGCAGTTTTAAACATTTTTTCAAAAAACGTTTTGTTATTTAAATATGCTCCTCAATTTTTAAGACTTTCATTTTTCGTTCAGGTTACTAACTAATGTTTGTTATACTTATAAAATACCTTTTATCAAGAAAAGTACAAAGATTCAAAAGAATAACAGAATGCATTCGTAGGGCTATGAAATATGAATATTAGTAAACTAAAGTAAGAAAGAGAAAATTAGGTGCGTTTGTTTTGTATGTTTCTCCGCGTATGACGTTTTTCATTTTCGCTTGGCGTTACTTAATGGCGCATAATATGTAAAATTTCACCTCATGAAATATCGCGAATGAACTAGCTGTGATTCGCGTTTTTTAATCGCGTGTGAACAATTTCTCGCATTACGAATATACATATTATAACAAGAAACTACTCGAAAAAGTCGGTCCAAAAATCGGTCCAACTATTATCAAGTTGTACGAGTAAAGATTTGAAAACACTTTCTCTCATCTTAAATCATAGAACCTTGAAAAACCTGTTATAAAACGACATAAAAGAAAAAAAAATGGGTGTGGTGTGCTTATGACCACACGACAGAAGTGAAAACTTCAGATTTTCTAGTTTTTGGTGTCATCTATTATAGCGCATTTATGAACTAAAAATAATTTATTACTAAAATACTAAAATTGTATTTTTAATTAATTCCACTTTGGTTTCAAAAAAATTATAATTATTGTCAAAGAAAGAATATAACAAAAATAAAAAAATATATAAATAAATAGCATGTAGAATTTAGAAAAAAAAACGCCAAAAATTCTACGCAGCCATCAGGTCTCGAACCCAGGTGCCTATGCATAGAAAGCAAAGACGTAACCAACTGCGCTATGGGTGTGTAGACGATCGTTTTTATGATATAAGTTGCGAATTCTTACGGAAAGAGTTGCGAACGCTTCACATTTTTTCAGTACCCAGGCAAAGAGTGCCTAACGCGCCTAAGGAAGTTTTCACTTCAAAAACTCCTCTTAATATTTTGTATAATACCTACTTATATTAGTCTTTCTATGTTTTTGTTTGTCTATGGTTTGATGAAACGTGTATAATATAAAAATTATTTAATAAAGCCATATTTTGTATTCATTTGTACGATGTCCAGAGAGCATTTGCGAGATTTGTGATGGAATAAAGTTATACTTTGTTAGTTGTACAATACATAGATACATATGGAGCTTTTGTACATACGTATATGGACTAAATTTTAGCTCACGAGAGAGCTTTGAGCCAGCTAGAGAATAGCTCTTCACAGCATCGTTATGAAAGTTATTAACTGCTTCATGCCACAGACTAAATTGCTAGTGATTCGACTTTAATTAACAGAAATGTCTTCGCTGGGCTCCCCATTCCCTTTTATTTCATTTACGAAGTGACTCTCTGCCTTTGTATTGGTTGGCGCGCGATACAGGGTAGGAGTTATGGATTATTTGAAGCTTTTTTATTCATTCAGTTTTTAGTGTATTTGCCATAATATGGCACATACACTATTGGCGTCGGTCGGATGGCGGGACCTAGGGGTCGGACCAAAATTTCTCGACGTTTCATAGCCTCCTGAACACTTTGGCACCATTTTTAAAAATGTTTATATATATATGTATGTATATATTTATATATTTATATATTTATATATATATATATATATATGTGTGTACACGATAACTCTCGACAGACTTAATCGATTGAAATGAAATTTAGTACACACATTGGAACCCATCACCGCAAGAAGCCTATTTAAAATGGGCCCGATCGGACCATTTTCAGGGTTGTATTTAGGGGTTCCAAAAAGTTTTTGGGCCCAAAAATACCGAAAAATTTGTCAGAATCGTTTCAAAATTGAAATTTAACTCTTTAGTAAAGATTAAAATGTGCTGCTAAAATTTTAATAAAATCGGCCCGACAGGACCGGACTTTCAAATTTTATGAAAACACTAGTTTGTTGATACGGATTTACTTATGGAAGGGTGTATTTAATTTGGTGTACTGATAAAATCCATGTCTAATATTGAAATTTAGAAAAATTTAATTATTTTAAGGGATGTATTAAGGGGTTAAATTTTTTATTTTGTCAAAAAACAAACTTAAGTTTACATAATAATGCCACAATGCCTGTATTAGCAAATACACTATATTGTCGGCAGGGTTTGGCACTGCGACCCGAGTTTTTTTATATTGCAATAAATTTAACATTTTGGCAGTTACAATTAAAAGCAGACTTAAATCTCATCTTTCAGATTATAAAAGTCTGTTTTTTTCTGCAAGGAATTTTATATCATAGATATAAAAATACAAAGTCAATTTAGAGAAATTTCTACCACAGACTTCAATGCAGGGGAGACACGTGTGAAAAATCCAAATTTTCAGAGAGCTGTAACTCTGTATCAAAGCGTTTTCGGACCCCGTCCATCAGAACATTTTTAGGGTACCATACTTCCGTATGGAACCCTATTACCTTGCCTACGACGTCTGTCTGTCTGTCTGTCTGTCTGTTCGTCCGTCTGTCACAGAGCTCTATCTCACAAACGGTAAGAGGTAGCTAGTTGAAATTTTCACAGATTTTGTGTTGTTATGGCATGAATCCTTGAAAATAATAATTTTAAGGTCGACGGCAATTTAATTAATAGCTACTTTTTAACCGACTTCATATTTTATTAAATTGGCGCCGACCTCAAAATTTTATAATTTTTCTCTTTTTAGTGGCTTTTTTTGAAAGAGATTTTTTTTTGGTAAAAAGTTTTTTATTTTTTTACTTTTTGGTGGCTTTACAATACGTAATTCGCACTTATTAACTGACTTCTGTCTTGATATTTGATTACTAAATAACTAACTGTATCACCAGCTAATTATATTATACGTCACTATAGCTCACTTCTACAAACTTTTTACGCTGTGTCAAAACTGACATTTACCTAAACGGTATTATAGTCCGTTACTCACTTTTTATATAAATCAGTCGAACTACTGAACCAATGTAAGTAAAACTTATATGGGATCACCCCGGAGGTATGCCCTATTAAATAAAACAATAATCATCAAAATCGGTTTACAAATACAGGAGAAATCGGTGAACATACATTAAAAAAAACATAGCTGTCGAATATAAAACCTCCTCCTTTTTTAAAGTCTGTTGATAAAACGTATCATCGCGGCGGCATCGTAGTCGCGTATTAGCAGGTGAGAACACGGCTTTAGACGTAATTTATAAAGCTCAGGTTTTGATGTATTCATTCAACGTAAAGACATCCATCCAACTAGGACCAAACCCTTACCTCTCTCCAACTCATTTCGTGCTTACCGCGTATTGTGTTTCATCATTACCGGCATTGAGGAAAACAATCACTCGACTAACCGACAATATATTCCAGTTTATGCCTTGCTGCCGATCTAAGGAATTATTCTGTATTCTGTGCTCGAAACTTGATAAACTGCTGTTTAACTACACTAGCGTACTTTATTCAAAAGAGGAAGTCAGAATTAAAAATAATTTTTGTTAGACTTAAGAACCGTTTAAACCAAATAATTCAAGGTGCATTTTTTATCTATGAATTGACTGTAAAAACTGTACTCAACATGGCGGGCTTGATCATGCGCATAGAAATATGGTTTGGCTGTAGTGACGCTTCTGTATGCCCTCTTCTGTGTCAGTACCGTACGTGTATGGAGTGATGTAGGGCGCGGAATAAAGGGACGGTGGCCCGCGCACCACTGAAAGGAAGGACAGAGAGATATTTTAATCATTTATATTTCCGTCAGCGACACTCTGTGTCTGGTGACGCGTGGGGGTACCCATTATAGATGGTCCACTGTATAATTTGTTATAGGCGCCTATTGTAGATACGTACAACGTCCAGTCTTATCTTTTTAATAGGCAAACGAAACCGTAACAGAATTCGTATATATATATATTGTATTATGTGAATGGTTTTTAACCGTTATGAAGCTTTACGGCCCTTCAAAATAAAACTTTGAGCATATTAATACCAATATATGAAGGGAGATTGTTTGTGATTTCGTTTTCTTGTGAGTTTTTGGGTATTTTGTATGACACATAAACCTATTTCCAAAGTTTTGGTCTGTGTATTTATAGAACGGCTGGACTGATTTTCAGTATATACAGATGATTCCAAAGTTGACGTTATCCTTTCACCAGCGAATAGGACTTCAACAAATAAGATTTTTTTTCCTTTGGCGCTTTTTCGAAATATCAACATAAACGGAGATACAGGGTGTCAAAGTTTTATTTAAAAAATTAAAATTTATTAATAACTGCCAAACCACTTGAGATATTTAAGAAAAATTTTGTAAAAAAATAAAATATGTATGTATTCAAAACTTAATTTAACTTAAATAACATGTTCAAAATGAGCTCCATTTTGTTCTATACGCATAGTTGAGCGCGACGCATCCATTGATCGGTCACTGCCCGAAGTAGAGAAATTGGTTTTCCTCTAATAGTCGTTGCAGCCTCCTCTATCCGCCGAATTAACTCCTCCATGGTTTCTACAGGAGTTCCAAAAACTAGTGACTTCATGTAGCCCCACAAGAATAAAACTTTGACACCCTGTATCTCCGTTGATGTTGATATTTCGAAAAAGCGCCAAAAGAAAAAAAATCCTATTTGTTGAAGCCCTATTCGCTGGTGAAAGGATAACAACTTTGGAATCACCCTATAATGTAGGTAGGTACCTAACATAAATATATATCTAACAGTTAAAATTTCATTGACATTTCTAAATAAAAAATGAGTTTATAAAAATGCTCAATTTTTGATTTTATTTATTCTAAATGTGGCGCACAAATTAAGGATAGTTTGAAGCGCGCAGATTTAAGTTACGGAAAAATTACATAGAATATTTTTTGTGTAGTTTTCGAGAATTTGCAAAACCTGTATTCGCAAATTTAGACCTCTCATGCCAACTTATTTGACATTAGTGATTCCTCACTTCTATGCTATGTTAAAATGAAACGATTCACACAAAAATATTGGGTTTAATTTACTTTTTTTCAAAAATTTTGCAAGTTTAAAGTTAATTTTTCTTGATTATATCTAGACATCATACAAACTACTCGAAAAATCGCAAGAAAACTAAATTACAGACGGATGTCCCATTCCAGTTTTATTTATCTAAATAGGAAAAATAAGAGAGAATCCACACAAGATCACAATTAGTTTATATTTATAAATTCGACTTATAAAATCGACGACATGTTTCGACCTAAAAGGTCATCCTCAGGTTTACATTAATAAAAACCATTACAAAAAATAAGAAGAAGCATTGAAACTTGGAGAATACATTTAGCTATCTAAAAGTTAATTGTCAAAATTTAATACATCAAAATGAGGAAATATTATTATTACATCTTATAAATATGTTGTTCTTTCCATTTAATTGAACAACATATTTATAAGATGTTATAATAATATTTCCTCATTTTGATGTATTAAATTTTGACAATTAACTTTTAGTTAGCTAAATGTATTCTCCAAGTTTCAATGCTTCTTCTACTTTTTTGTAATGGTTTTTATTAATGTAGACCTGAGGATGACCTTTTAGGTCGAAACATGTCGTCGATTTTATAAGTCGAATTTATAAATATAAACTAATAAATTGTGATCTTGTGTGGATTCTCTCTTATTTTTCCTATTTACATATACACAAGTTAATAGAAGTATTTCGTATATTTATTTATCTAGTTTGTTTATTCTCATTGATTCGATCATCTACATTCATATCTAGGTTATGTAACATAATTGTATTATTTTTAAATATGAAAGTATGTTACATTTTCAAGATGAATGTCGCACTCCAATTGAATCATATTGATGTAGTAACTAAATAGAAAATATTATTCTGGGAAATGAAGTTGTGTTTGTAATAGAATTTGCTTTCATTTTACTAACAGACAATATGCTTTTTCCATTTATGAAAATACACTAAACAAAACTGACAGTAAAACGTTTCCATTACCAATTTGCATCATTATGAATAATTCGGTTTTCCAGAATGATTGTAACGTATTCACTAACAACATTAAAATATGAGAACAATATAGTAGGTCATAATCGGTTATTGTCAGGGATGAGACCCTGCACTGTCAATAATTTTAGGTATTGAGAAAAAACAACGCCATAAAATTTTTGAAATGTATTTTTCATATTTTTTACTTTCGAGCGACCATAGGAGTTTAGTTTCATTATCCGACAAAAAATGCACGCTTGGAATAATTTCATTTCGACTTTGAATATATGACTACATGAAATATTTAGAACTCAATTTTTAAAAGCCTCGAATTGTGGACTATCTTGGGACTCCCGCCTCCTTAAATACAGCCCTGGTTTTAGATAATAATATTTGTTTAGTTATGTTACTTCATTTATATCGAAATAGTATATTGTGTAACTAGTGTGCTAAATACATCTTTATACGTCAGGCGCGATATTTTCAGCACAAGTAGTAGGCGAGCACACACGAGCCTTGGCGCATACGAGTGCTGAAAACATCGCGCCTGACGCATAAAGATTTAGCACACGCGTTGCACACTATACTTTATATAACACATGCATGGTTTTAGAATTTAATTGAATTAAAAAAACAGTTACATAATGGTTCATTATGCAACTGTTTTTTCATTATAGTACTGAAAAGCGTTGCATAATGGATCATTATGTAACTAGCTACATAATGAACCATTATAGCACTGAAAAGCGTTACATAATGGTCACTAGTCAATAAACGGCTATTTAAGGTTCGCAAAACAGATACAAAAAAACACTAAAAGCGTGCATGTGTTATATGAAGATTATTACATACATGCATTGTGTTCATTAATGATAAATCATGGTTTTTTTTTTGTTAGATAATATAGGGAATTCTGGATTTAGTTATTGTAATTATCGGTGAATTTAAGAGATTACTTAAACTAAGGCGAATCCCGCGTGGAACGTGGGACGCGAATTGACGCTACTATCTGCGCCAGTTGGAGCACGTCCATACATTTCAGTTGGCACAATCGACGCAAGCTAATCGCACCCTGCGTCCCGCGCAGTATTCGCCTCATTTTGAGTAAATCTTGATATTGTATAAAAGCTACAATTACCACAAAACACCAAACCATAACAAACACTCTCGACGTACGTTTCGCCAACCAAGTTGGCATCATCAGGAGATGATTAAAAGTTTTAATCATCTCCTGATGATGCCAACTTGGTTGGCGAAACGTACGTCGAGAGTGTTTGTTATGGTTTGGTGTTTTGTGGTAATTGTAACATTTCGTATCTTTACACCAAAGGTTCCACCATTTTTTATTATTGTATAAAAGTACTAATAACAGATAGGTTCTATAAAGTGTTATATATTTTTTATTTTTCAAGAAATATATTAAACGTGAATATATAAATAATTAATTCAAATTAATACTTAGATGAAAAAGCTTCCTTGAACCAAATTATAAAATAACTAGCGGCCCTGTACGTGCTTCGCTACGTATAAAGTGAAATAATAAAAAAATTTAATTGGAACATCAAATTCATTTATTCAAACAAAAAAATATTTTATTAATTGCTAGCTATTTTAAAACACATATACATAGTACTGAACAATTCAAGACTCACCGTTTGTATGAATGCACTCGTTTAAAAATATGACAGCAAAATCCCCATTAACAAAATTATCCGCCATTTATTGAATTCATTTGTTACAAAAAATGTGATAAATGAAGAACCGCTCGACCGATTTTGTGCAAACTTCACATAAACCATCTACTAAATAGTCCGAACAAAGCCTAAACATTTGGTTTGGATAGGTGAGCCCGTTCTTAAGTTATAAAATTACAACGAAAAGTGGCATTGATTTTTATATATTTAGATTTTAAGAACCGTGAAAATTAAAATAGAAACAGTTTTATAAAAACTGTAAAAAACAGTGAGTTTAATTAAGGATATGTAAGATCAAAGGATTAAATTAAAAAAGGCTTCTTGCAGAATTTTTAATGTATACTTTTACAGTTTGCCCTGTCAGTTTTCCCCATCCCTACAGAATTAAGGACACGGTGCAGTGATTTCGTTACCCGACTCCTGTATCGTTTAACGCCGTGCTGCATGCACTCTCCAGATGTCAGCGTCTCCTCTGGGACCTTCACATCTCATGATGGATCTTTTGCATATCGCCAGCTAGGGAATTGGACGCGCGCTATCTGTATACCCAAGTCCCAAGTATTTACGTCACACATTTCTGTATCTATACAGATTGTATCAAATTAAACCTGTGCATAGGGCATTCTGTGTGTAAGACAGAGATCGATACATAAAGCATTAAGTAAGAATGAGATAAATGATCGCTAATAGGATGTTACGTGGTTACTGTAAATAAATAATATTTATACAACCTAATAGCGTCATCTTTGTTTTTTCGCTCCTTCTATGCTGTAAAAATGTAAATCTTTTATCAGTTTAATTTACAGTAACCACGTAACATTCTATTAGCGATCATTTATCTCATTCTTACTTATTGCTTTATGTATCAATCTCTGTCTTACACACAGAATGCCCTATGCACAGGTTTAATTTGATATGTATGTTACTACGATATAGATGTAACTGTGTATAGAATAGCATATTATAATTTTTTTGCAGCGACCAGAAAAGTATGCAAAAAGTCAAACAAATTTCACAAATTATCCTAACTTCATTAAAAAAATTAGGAACTGCATAAACTAAGTATTTTGCATGCTTTTATTTAACTTGCTTTCCTGTCTGTCTGTCCGGGACAAATCTGACAATTGAATTTTCGACCACTTACCGATATCCAATCATGCTGAAATTTTGCGCACACCTTTGGTTCTGAAGACAATACAATATAGTATATTTAATATTATGGTAGATCCAATATGGCGGCCACCACAAAATGGCGGATTACCTTATTATTTACAACCCCCTCGACATGGTTATCAAATAAAAGGGTATGACAATTATTAGAATGCAATAAGTCATTCTAAATTCAATATGGCGGTCGACACAAAATGGCAGATTACGTATCTCTTTACAATCCTCTTGATATGGGTATCAAATGAAAGGGTATGACGAGTAGAATACAATAAGCAGTGTAATGTCATTATAAATCCAAAATGGCGGTTTGTAGTAAAAATTTTAGAAGACTAAAGTCAAAAAACTTTTTAAAACAAACAAGCTTTTATTAAAATGGACTAAAAAGGAAAAAATATTTTTTTATAATTTAGGTTCATAATATTATAAAAGCTTGTAAACGCTATGATAGTTTATTGGTCGTGACCCACGCTTTTATAATTATGAACCTAAATTATTCAAAATTATTTCTTCCTTTTTAGTCCATTTTTATAAAAGCTTATCTTTTAAATGTTTTTTTTTTAATTCCGTTTAAAATTTGTTTTGTATCTCTTTTAATTTTTGCGGCAATTTTCGCAACAACGGGGGGATGAGAAGTGAGCGAAAATAGCTATTTACAACCGGTCAGTTAGTATACTGTAGATAATTGGCAACAGTTTAGATATTGTCGCTTTTTACAGGTAAAAACAGCAGTAGTACTGAAAACAATCTACAATAGTAAAATAACATGGTGGAAAAACGGGTATATATGGTGGAAGTGCGGACATGTCGTTTTATAATGAAGTGAAAATATAGATATTGTCAAATTTCCAATTAAAACTCCATCAAAGGTTAATATTGCTTAAGTTAATGGCAATTAGTGATGAATACATTGATACCTATAGAACTAATTGAAGGTACCTCTGTGTGCAATTTCCCCTAAGTTGACGAGTTTGAATCGAACAGATGCGAGGGCGACTGATGATCGTAGCCATCCATTCACCTATAGATAGATAGTCGTAGTGGTTGGTGGGTGGTGGAGGTGGTTGTACACAGAGCATCGTTTGTCCATTAGCGCAATACAGTATAGTGGCGGCGGCGTAGTGACTACTGCGGAGGCGGGGACAAGGGGACAACGGTGAAAATTAGCGATTGCATGCTGTTCTGAATGTCATTAAATATATTATGTACTTGCATTTCGTTATTAAAATTCCAACTCGAATGAAAAATTACTTCTATCTTTTTGCGAAAAATATGTGATTTTCTATGAGCAAAGGGCGTTACTGTGAGGTGAAAAAAAAGCTAAAAGTGCAAATCCCGCTAAGTTTGACATTTTATGATAGTAAAATATTACAATAAAAAATAAAAAATGGTGGAACCTTTGGTGTAAAGATACGAAATGTTATAATTACCACAAAACACCAAACCATAACAAACACTCTCGACGTACGTTTCTCCAACCAAGTTGGCATCATCAGGAGATGATTTAATAACAAATTTAATAACAAATTTAATAACAAATTTAATAACAAATTTCTGAGAAAACGTGTTTTAAAGTATGTTTTTATACCTGTTTGTATAGAATGACTTGTCGAATCCAAAATTTTCGGAAAAATCAATTCGTTTTCAAACTCCATTATTACGCTAAACCACTATAGCCCAAAAATACATATAGGTAAACATAGGATGCTTTAATATCGACTGCTAATATTGCGATTTTTTAATTTCATTTCAAACACTTCTTTGTTACTAATTAATTTAATCTTTGTAGATTAATTTTGTTAAAAAATATATAAGAAGATTTATTTCTGGAGAAAAATACAAAGTTGATCGCCTTATTCAAATAAAATAAATAAATTTTAGACGGTTTTTAAATGCAAAAGCCATTCTAATAAACTTTTATAAGTACTTTTTCGATATCATGTTTAAGAAAATTATGCCTTGAAGTCAATGTTTTTACAGTCTTTTATTTGTTACATGTATTTGAACACATACATATTTCTATTATTGTTCGCGGTTCGTTATATTGTGAACATAACTGGTAAATTATAAGTTCATCATTTACATTGAAATTAATTTAAAAATAAATTATAATTTAAAAAAACTAAAAAACACACTTTAATGAACTAAAAAGTAAAAATAATTAATTTTATTGTAAAAAAGCGTGGGGTAGTATGAAAATATGATACAAAGCACCCCACGCTTTTTTGTTAGTTCATTAAAGCGTGTTTTTTAGTTTTTTTAAATTATAATTTATTTTTGCTTTTTAGTCCTGGAGATCCTGGTCAGGATAATGGGACAAACTTATAGAATTATTGTATTGTCTTCGGTCCTTGATAAGTGTGCAAAGTTTCAGTTCAATCTGAAGTTTTTTGCTTTTTTTTTAGTCCTGGAGATCCTGGTCAGGATAATGGAACAAACTTCTTGAATTATTGTATTGTCATCGGTCCTTGATAAGTGTGCAAAGTTTCAGTTCAATCTGAAGTTTTTTGCATTTTTTTTTTTAGTCCTGGAGATCCTGGTCAGGATAATGGGACAAACTTATGGAATTATTGTATTGTCATCGGTCCTTGATAAGTGTGCAAAGTTTCAGTTCAATCTGAAGTTTTTTGCTTTTTTTTTTAGTCCTGGAGATCCTGGTCAGGATAATGGGACAAACTTATTGAATTATCGTTTTGTCGTCGGTTCTTGATAAGTCGACAACGTTTAAACTAAATCTGACCGTTCAAAGTTGGTCAAAATCAAGTTCAAAGAAGTCGGTTACAAACTGACAAACAAGCAAGCAAGCAAGCAAACATACAGGTGAAGCTAATAAAAGCGTGTTAAAAACTTCAGTTGTTTTCATGCGATCCTAGTTAATAATAATATTATAATTGCTCTGGTTGCAATTAGGATTAAACCCCGTTTGACATTTGCCTCTCTGTCCATGTGTTTTACAATTTTACAACTTTGTGGTATTTACAGTCTGCTAACTTATTTTTTCAAAACGATTTTAAAAAAATAGTATTTGTCAGTTTGTAACCGACTTCTTTGAACTTGATTTTGACCAACTTTGAACGGTCAGATTTAGTTTAAACTTTGCACACTTATCAAGGACCGATGACAATACAATAATTCCATAAGTTTGTCCCATTATCCTGACCAGGATCACCAGAACTAAAAAGCAAAAATAAATTATAATTTAAAAAAAACTAAAAAACACGCTTTAATGAACTAAAAAGTAAAAAATAATTAATTTTATTCTAAAAAAGCGTGGGGTGCTTTGTATCATATTTTCATACCACTCCACGCTTTTTTACAATAAAATTAATTATTTTTTACTTTTTAGTTCATTAAAGCGTGTTTTTTAGTTTTTTTAAATTATTTGTTATAAAAATTATAATGATTACTGGCGCCGATCCAAAAAGTTACTTGATAACGAAAGGGTGGCCACTCCGACTGCCTCTAATATATAATATAATATTTAATAAATATTATGATATAATATAATAAAATGTTGTATTTATTTGTTGACTTGTTTTAAAACTTATGAAAAAACTAACACGATTAAGTTATTATTTCTGTATGATACTGATGAAGCATGAAACAATAAGTTGTTTATTTGTAACATCCAACTGTAACGACTAACATCAATCATTTTATCGTACAGTGATATTTGTAACGAAACCAATTGTATTGTTTACAAAAAAATGTCGCAATGCCAGTATAACAGTACATTTATAACGATTTTTCTAATGAAAATTGAATGTTGTTTTTGTATTGTGTATTATTTCATATACTAATGGCCGATACATATATTGGTCCGAATTTCATTTGAAACAGAACTAATTTTTTTTTCACGTAGTTAGGCTCTTATCAATAATCATTAAAAATATTTATATACTACCGTACTAAACTCTTCTCCAATTAAAAATATTCTTTTCAAAAAATCGGGAGGCGTCGACGGTCGATCGTATAAATATATTTTAAACGTTTATTTAGCACCATTTAAAGTAACATAATAATAATAAATAATAATAATAATAATAAAACTTTATTAACGACTGTAGACACAGTGTAAGTAGCGTCATATAAAAAAGTTACATATCAAATTTTAAAAAAATAATCTTGAATACTATATATGCATCTTTCTGCAAGGCAGATAAGAGGTGGTTTTCAAGGGGTAGGTTTCAAGACATCGCTCTATAAATTTACTTATATTTTCTTTCCGACACAAAGCTATTTTTGGATATTTTTTCCAAGCGATGGCTAGCTAGTTTTTTTTCTCGAAGGTTTTGGTAACGCTGAAACTAAGCACGTTTAGCCGACTCAGGAAATGATGATTAATAATTAAGTAAATTGAATACATGAATTGGTTTAAAAATATAATGACTAAAAGTTTGTTTATTTATTACACAAATTACTGATCATTTCATGAAATGTCTAGACAGTGCATGGAATGTCCTCTTGCGTATTCCACATTATTTCTATAGAGGGTATCGCATCGTTAGTATTTAAAAAGATCCGCAACAACACTTTCCCTGGGCCGCACTCGTATTGCGGCACAAGTAGACTGCTGCAGACACAAGAATTATTCGTGCAGTGCGTCGGAACTGTATAGCGTTGAACCAGTACAATTCAGTTTCATGGAAACACGACATAAAATAAACGATAAAGCATATTGGAAAAGGGAAACTCACGCTCTTAAATTATACTTTTAGGGTGTCATTTTATAGGTTTTCCGATTTACGTCAATGCAAGATGACGTCGTCTCTCAGTGCCTTACTCTATCCTTGCTGAAGACACGTATATAATATATTGTATACAGACTGTTTATTTTTACCCAACTACGACGAAACCAAGGATGTTAATATGTGCCTGCTACCATAAGTTGAACTCGTCCAACTTCGCCAATCGCTGACGAATACTAGCCGACTGGCGACGCCAGCGGCGAATTTTGTGATCACACCAAGCTGATCGACGGCTGACAGTAGCGGTTACTAAATTCGCGGCTGGTAGAGGTGGTAAAAACTGTTATTTCTCAATAACAGTTCCGTTCCGTTCCTGTTCCGCTTACGGAACAGTTCCAAAAATCTGTTACTTTTTAACAATTCCAACGTTGGAACCTTGACATTCTCGGAATAGCTTGTAACATGCAACGTATAAAAATTTGAAATTATGAAGGGTATATTATTTGTATCTTTTCGTGAATTAATTCTATTATCCAAGTTTAATAATTTAAGGTACCTAATTATAAAAAAAAACAAAATAAATTTGTCGACAATATATTAAAAATATACTTTTACAGAAAATCAATAGCGAAAAATGGATTTTACCATTAAATAAAAAGCGTTATTTAAAATCAACAAAGAAATGAAAACAAAAATAACTAAAAATAAAAATATTACATGACTCCAGATTATTATTTTAACTGATTAGTTTCTTGCACATTATAATATGATTCATTCCAACAGTTTCTTAATGCAGAAGAATGTCCGTTCTGTTACTCGAAACAGTCGAAGCGTTGGAACAGCCCGGAACAGGTATTTTATTAAACTGACAACTGTTCCAATCTGTTCCTCGTTCGAAACTGTTCCAAAATAACTGTTCCAAAATAACTGTTCCTAGTATTTTGTATCATCTCTAGCGGCTGGCAACCAGTCTAGTGTCACCCGTACTGACACAGGTACGTAACTTCCTATACCATAATTTTATTGTCGCGTAAGTACGTACCTTTTCTTTCAGAAGGCGGGCATTAGTATGTAAATTTATATTACTAAATTTAAGATTTTGTCTTATCAGAAGCTGGTTTTGTATTTTTTAGTTTAACCAAAGTCGGATTTTTTACAAGTTTTTATTTAACTTGCAATGTATGTTTGTTTGTGGGTTTGTTTATGTCAAAACTTGCAAGTCAATTTTGAACGACTTCCACGAATCCGATCGATTTGAAATTTTGTACACATATGTATTCCCGATGACAATACATGAATAAATCGTTTTTAGAATTAAATTCAACCCTTAAGGGGTTCAAACAGGGATGTAGGATTTTTTTGACTAATCAACGCCCAGGCCAAATCGCTGAAGCTACAAACTTGAAATTTGGACAGTTGGTTCCTTTTCTGACGTAAGCATTCACTAAGAAAGGATTTCTCGAAATTTAACCCCTACGGGTGTCAAAGGGAGATAAAATTTTGAAAGATTAAAATGAACAAAATAAAAATTAGCAAAAAAAACTTTTTAGAGACAAGCTTTTATTTAAATGCACTAAAAAGGAAAAAATAATTTTTAATAATTTAGGTTCATAATTATAAAAGCGTGGGTCGTGACTAACTATCATAGAGTTCACGACCTACGCTTTTATTAAAAATTATTTTTTCCTTTTTAGTGCATTAATTAAACAAAAGTTTGTCTCTAAAAAGTTTTTTTTTGCTAATATTTATTATTTTTCAATCACTGGTTAACTTCAGGTTAACGATTATTTCAATGCAGATTATCTAGAAATAATACAGGACGTGGCATTTTCTCATGGACACACTATATTGGTATGTGTGACCGTGATGCATTCGGGCTACATTCTTACTCTATCGGGTATGGATAACTTTATCGCTGAAGGCTGTATATCGTATCCATAATCTGGCAAACGTTTTTTGTTGTACATTTTTGATCGTAAGCTAAATTTCTATATTTTGGATATACATTTTTTTGACACGAATAGCACCAAAATATGTATACTTCGAAGTTCGAAACGTTTTATAAGTTTTTATCGAATTCAAATATATTTTGAGTGTCCAATTTAATACCATGTAAATAAGTGAACGTAAAATAAGTTAATAACGTTTTTTTTAACGAAAGAGTGGTCACAGAATGTACGTAAAATCAATGCAAATAAATAATATTGTAACGAGACCTATTTAATTTTCTTGCAGGCTTTTCGGGGGTTGTCAATGTCATGGTACATGATGGTATCCTAGACATTGTTCATGGCACTTGACTGTTGACTTTTAAACAAATAATTACAATAAAATTAAGCAAAATCGCAGGATAGTGGACAAAATAATTTGATTTATTAAATTAAATGTACGACGTTTCGTCTATAGATTTAGACTTTTTCAAGTACAATCATAAAAATAACAATATTTATGAAAATTAATATTAATTACTAACCATAGCAATTAACATTTTGCGATTTTGCTTAATTTTATTATAATCACGATGGACACGATTTCTAATACAAATAATTACTTTTATTAATAATATGTTTCTGTATTCACGTTATAATTTTGCTACGATGTTGAATATTTTGTTTTTCAGAAAATCTTAAAACATGTAAGGAAATAAATGTATAATCGAATGAATGAATTGTGAATTATAAACGCTCGACAACAAAGGTCAAAATGTTTTTAGTTTCAACAGTGTCGACTAACTTTAACAAGTGGAGACTAGGAACAGAATTGCCAGAAGCGGTTGAGTAAGGTTGATTCTATGCCGAGGTCCAACCAGTTCGAGATGACATGGGTTGTTGTTTGAACGTATATCAACTTATCAAGTACCTTAGTTGGTTTAGACATGAAAAAATGATCATATATAAGCACGTATTAAAAAAAAGCGATCAAGTGCGTGTGGAACTCGCGCTACGAGGGTTCCGTACCGTTACAACAATTATATTATAGTAATTAGGTAGACATGTTCTGTGAAAATTTCAACCGGCTACATATTACGGTTCCAAAGATATAGCCTTTAAAAGGTTTTTCCGTTTTATGTGTGGGGACCCCCTTTAATTTTTACTTTTTGTGATTTTTGAATTTTTCCCTTTACTTGTGCTGCGAGACCTTGTTTTTTGCCAAATTTCATGATTCTAGGTCAACGTAAGTACCCTTTAAGGTTTTTGATGAATGAGTTTGCGAATATCAAAATTGGTACAGGATCCTCTTTAATTTTTACTTTTCGTGATTTTCGGATTTTTCCCTTTACTTGTGCTGCGAGACCTTGCCTTTTGCCAAATTTTATGATTCTAGGTCAACGGGAAGTACCCTATAGGTTTTTGATGAGATGACAAAATGGCCGTATCTTTTGATTGTGTTGACCTAGAAGCTTAAATTCTTTACACCTTTAAGGGACAGTAGACCTTAATATTTCGTATAAATTTTAACTTGATATCTCTATCCGTTCCTGAGAAAATGGGTCTTGACTGACGGACACCCAGCCAGCCAGCCGGACAAACGAGTGATCCTATAAGGGTTCCATTTTTTCTTATTGAGATACGGAACCCTAAAAATGAACAATTGGTTCAATTATTACTAAATAAACGGAATATATTATCTTCATCTCCAAAGTCAATAATAAATAATGAACTTACTAAACCGTTTTTTTTTAATGTCTCAAATATTTTTGTCAAATTAAGCCTTCGGAGAATACGGCACAAGCAGACTCGCAGCTCGGTATTTTTTTCCCGTTTAGAAAAGTAGAGACATTTAAATTTTTTAATTGAAATTTTAAAAAACTTCATATTATATTTTTGATCATACCGTATGCGTATGTACATTTGAACCGCAAAACTAGCACATACAAACCTCACTTCCGACCACAAATCCCCTCCCTGTTGTTGCAACAGTGCAAGTGTATACCTACACACATAATATATATTATTGTGTATGTATTGGGGTAACGGCCATGCGCCCCCGCAACTCACAGACTCATGTGTGCGAACGGTACTGATAGATATTTTTATCATCGCTTTTCCGACATACTACGACATTTAGAAAACACGAGCTCGCGTATACGACAAAATACTACTGCCTACTGTAGAATCGACGACGATGCTGAGCTCGGTGATATAAATTGTCAATGAAATTGCCTTTTTGACAATTTGTACACATATTGGTTTTCCATTTTAAGATATTAATTTCGTTATTTGTGTCCCGTTTTATATAATTTTATATTTTGACATGTTTTGTTTTGTTGCGTTCTGGATAATAAATATTTGTTATTGTTTTTTTTTACATTTTTCCTTTTTACGCATTGTTAAATTGAGATGTATTTATTTTCTTTTATAAAACACTGGGTGAAACTTTATGGGTAAAACATTTGTATTATGTGTAAACACACCAAGTAAACACTAAACAAAAAAGACCGTGTCGATCGAGTCACCTGCACTACCCGCCAGCCAATCGGTTTCCCGCTAGCAGCTCATTTCCCCCACTCCTGGAGACGGTGTCGTTTTTCGTTTTCGTTACACTGCAGTTGAACGAAATTACTCCCGTCGCGCCTAAAGAAGTTTCACTTCAAATGGTCACGTGACATAAATAAACATTATTTCGATACAATTTGAAAATGAACTCAGAAAATATTTTTCACAGAATTTTTTAATTGCTACAGATTTTTCTTATTTTCTTTATTTTTAATTTCATTACACTATTTTTTCTTATGTATGTATGTAAACTGCCCGTATATTATATTAGTTTTGAACTTAGAGGGTCCATTTTAGTTTTAAATTAAAAATAAAGGCATGTCTAGGCGCGCTACTGGACACCTTTTAAAAATATTCAAAAAACATTTTCAGTAGAGCAGACGTAAAATTCAAAGATCTGCGAGCCAAGAGGAACAATTAGCGCATCAGAATGAGGTAAAATATAATCGGGAGCCTGTAATAAAGTTTTAGGCGGCATGGAGGGGTATAGACCCGTTTTAAGTCCCAAAAAAATTCCGGCTCTATAGCACTACGTTAGCTCAGTGTAGACAATTTTCCCTCGCTGAAATGCTGCTCACTTCACTGGCAAGTGACACTGACTATATAAGTAACACACCTAGCTTATATTTCCCAAAAGGACTTATTATTGCATTAACGATAAAAAGTGTTTGCTCCTCTTTTCTTATATCCTATCACACTATACGTGTTTTAGTCTGATTTATTTGCTTTTCTGATTTGATTCGTCTTTTTTTTGCATAAATTATTTGCTATTGAGCAAATGATAAGTATTGTATTCTTCGGAATTTGGTTTACTTTATTTCAGTGATGCCTAACCTTTTTTCTGGTGAACGGACCTAAAAATACATTGTAAATTGTAATAAAGACATCTACAGAATGAACACTGAAGTAATATTTTTTATACTCCCTGCAAAATGCTACTGTCGACGATACGCGAAGCAAAAGGCTGTATTATGAAGTATTAGAAATATACTTTGTATTATGTCCGTCTTGTGACTTCTTGTGAATTTACACTACGCGTTTCAGCAACGAGTTGCCATCTTCAGGTGTGGTTAATTATTTTTTAAAAAAACACACAAAGGTTGAGTACTGCTACTATAGAAAAAATACAAAAGTTCATTTTGAGGAAAAAATTGTTTAGCTTGGTAAATATTTTTTTAAATTATAGAACAGTACCTAATTATATCATCTGTATAAATTAACTGACGAAATAATTATTAATTTGTTTCGAAAAATAATGTGATAGAAAGTGACATTGCAAGAGTAGACGACAGTGTTATGTAAAAGCCGATTACCGTCCGTTTAAATAGCGAATATCTGGTGAACGCGCGATGTTATTTAGTTTTTTTTCCCGAATTGTATTCAGGAAGAGTTCGGGCGAGGCCAAGGCCGACGTGATCAAGATTAATGAACACACAGAACGGTACGAACGGGGCACTCGGGTGGTTGGAGAACAGGCAGGCAGGCTAGTAGTAGACAGGCTTACCAACCACCACAACAACACACTACCTACATACATTGGTAGTGTTTTCTCTGTGGTGGCCGGCCTGTCCGTTCACCGACATGTGCACTGAGGCCAAAGGGTTCCGCCATACATGTCGACCCAATGACGGCCCTCTTCTTGTCTTCCAACACTATACAACTCTCTCTTCGACCAACATTTACAGGCTTCGCCAAAAGCGTCTTATACACGTTCACTGTTGCCAATTTAACACATTTACCACCAGCTCTAACCATTACGATTTTTTGAACACCAAGAAAGATCGCCTATGGCTGAATAGATTTTGCTATTGAATTAAATTTGGTGCACTTTACTATTGCCCAACCGTCTTTAATAAATTCGCAATAACAAAGGGTCCGGCAATCAGTACCGGCAGATTCGAATAGCCTATGAAATGAAAAATAATTAACGTACGACTGTCAGTTGCCCGTAATTGTTAAACTTATTTCATGCAATTTGTCCAGTGATGGGTCATTTTCCAGTAAATCAGCGTGCTTTCGTTGTTGAAAATTTTATTCGAACACAGAGCATTGTGCAGACTCAAAGGAATTTTAGGCGTGAATTTGAAGTTGCCAGGCACGGAAGAATACCAAAACGGGACAACATTTTTAATTGGGTGGGTCAGTTCCGAGTGCATGGTAGCACACGCCAAGATCTGAAAAACGCAGTTCGAGATAAAATTAGAAATATATTACCTGATTTATTACGAAGAGTAATGGAAAACTTTCTAGAAAGATGCCAAGACTGTTTAAACTGCAACACTTAAGAGATGTTATTTTCAAAAAATAGCGTAAATAAATTGCAGATATCGAAATTAAAAGAAGTCGTTATTTCTCACATTTCAACAATAACCATATACGAGGTGGTTTAAAACCACCAGTACTGATTGCCGAACCCTTTATATCCTATTCCCTGATAAATAACAAACCCTGTAGTGCATCTCCGATTAAAATCGGTTCCGGGCTCAGTAGATTAAAAGTTAAGTCAGAAAAAACAAACTGAAAGACAGAGCGAAACTCTGAAATTGACTAATTCTATCTAGTTATTCAATAAACTCTATACGTCCAACTCGAAACATTAAAAACTTACAAATTATTACAGACAAAATTACGAGTTTATGTATTTGTATCGATAACATGTTTTTTCAGGAACTAAGTATAGTAATTTAAAAATGGTTGTTCGGGTCGCTCGATACAAAAAAATTTCTGTCAAAAATTCAAAATCACCCAGTTTTGTCCTGTACAACAACCTCAGTCTATTTGGCGCTTTCCGGACTTGATCGGAAAATTAAATGGTAATCTTTATTCTCTCAGATATAGACGCCCCTGCGAATCATTATACATAAGGAATATATATTATGTAGTACGTTATACACATTACACAATACGGTGGTGTCTTGGACGCATCTGCGACTTTGCGTCACTTTTTCCACTACGTGCAAAAAAATCTTCTTGTGTAAGAGTGTTACATACATTAATTTTAAAATCTACACTGGAAAGGAAGTTTGTGTCCGTATGTGTGTACCAGGTCTTGGGTAAGGCCATCAACAAAAACCTTATCATCCATTGTAAGGAGGCAGTCTCACTGAGTTAAATTTCACTATATAGTAATTTAAATCCATGAAACTGTTAACGGCAATCTGTATAATCCGGCATTGTATACAATGCCTAGGCTACGTATAGAATGCCTAAAACGTCCAGGCAATGTATGAAATATTATTTATTTCACACTTGGCCTAGGCATTGTGTACAATGCCGAATGAGCAGCCGGCAATGTGTTAATATTACTAATGTTACTAATGTTAATTATATGACCTGATTATTTTTAACCAAATGAGACTGTTGCTGACCCAAATTATTTAAAGTTAAAGTTTCACTTAAATTTTATTCTGATTTACTTAGTTAAGTTATAGATAGGTACTAAGTTCCTTTTTCATGAGTGTTGCAAATTTGCAATGAATATTTTTTTTTATATATAACTCAAAAGTAAGTTTATAATATTAACAAATACGTTTGAATGTAACAATTCTATTGCAAAAAAGAGAAGTTCTCTAACATTATCATTTAATAAAGTTGATTTTGAGCAATCTGATATTATATGGTGTTTTATTGGTTCGTCATTTTGTATGTAAGTATAGGGACACATCTGTGACACGCGTGTACTGTATTTTACGAGTGAGTTACGTATGACACACTAGGCTGAACTATCCGCTGTCATATCCTTGGTAATTTTGCGCTACTGAACTTTCCGCCGCCGAACGTTCGGCAGATGTGTCCCTATACTAAGGAGGTAGGTAATTACATAATACTCATAAATATAGACCAATATCAATTTATTTCACACATTGCCGGTGGACCAGCAGACATTCTATACAATGCCGAGGCATTATATACAATGCCTAGGCAAAGCATATAATAGATATTAATATTCATAATATTTCATACATTGCCTACCGGCTCAAGGCATTCTATACATAGCCTAGACATTGTATACAATGCCTGTATTATACAGATTGCCGGTAACAAAACAACACATTTCTGCAAACTATAATGTTGGTGTTGTTAATGAAAAACTGAAATAAATATGTAAAAAATTATTTTCATAAAAATCAGGTCATTTTATTTTTGTGTAAGAAATTATCTTACCCAATTTGACCCAAGTTAACTTTAAGTGCATTTTTTGCTTAGACACTGATTAGAAATATTTTTAAACAAAAACGTGCGTTTTGAGCAAAAATCAATACCTTCTCTTCAAGTCCATAATTGTCACATGTATGCTTAAAAATTTTAAACGTGAATTTTTTAACTAATATTATATATACCTTAGTGATGCGCGATACGAGATGTTTTAGTCGATTGTTCAAACATCTCGATGACTCTCGATGGTTGTCACTTGGACTTGATTGTTGTTGTTTCATAGTTCACCGAGACCGAGTCGCATAGGACTGAATCATACACTGTCAAGAGCCACATAATATACAATCATTCATCACTCAACAACTGTGGTCGAGTCGATGGTCGATTGTGCAGTAATACGAACTCAATAGTGAAGAGATCACAGCGTAGTGAGTACCGAATGAACAGTGTGAACAGTGAACACTCAACGAGTAGCGTGAACGTCAGTCGACTAGCATATAACCTTGAATCGCGATTATATGTATTCTCATTCGCTGCTATTTCTATAACCTATGTGACAAATTAATCGACTTGAACAATCGAACATTTCGATTGTAAAATCCAAATCCGAGTCGTTGTGGACTCGATTGTTATTATGAACGATTACAATTGTTTCGATTGTAAATATCTCGTAATCGCCCATCACATTATACCTACATTACTTTGTCTCATATCCATGATTATTAAACAAATAAATAATTGAATCACAGTTCTCTGGATAGTATAGTTGTTGTTTTTAGTGTATTTGCCATATGGCACATACACTATTGGCGTCGGTCGGATGGCGGGACCTAGGGGTCGAACCAAAATTTCTCGACGTTTCATAGCCTCCTGAACAGTTTGGCACCATTTTTGGAAATGTTTATACATATATATATATATATATGTGTGTGTGTGTGTGTGTGTGTTAGCACGATAACTCTCGAAAGACTCAATCGATTTTAACTAAATTTGCTCCACACGTTGGAATCCATCACCGCACGGAACCTATTTAAAATGGACCCGATCGGACCATTTTAAGGGTGAGTTTTAGGGGTTGAAAAATGTTTTTGGGCCCAAAAATACCTAAAAAATTCTCAGAATTGTTTCAAAATTGAAATTTAACCCTTTAGTAACTATTAAAATGTGCTGCTAAAATTTTAATAAAATCGGCCCGGCAGGACCGGACTTACAAATTTTATGAAAACACTGGTTTGAGGATAGTGATTTACTTACTGAAGGGTATATTTCATTTGGTACAGAGGTTGCATTCATAATAATATTGAAATTAAGAAAAAAAATATTATTTTAAGGGATGTATTAAGGGGTTAAATTTTTTTTTGTCCAAAAACAAACTTAAGTTCACATAATAAAGCCACAAGGCCTGTATTAGCAAATACACTATATTGTCGGCAGGGTTTGGCACTGCGACCCGAGTTTTTTTAATGTTTATTAACTTCCCATTGGAAGTTGTTGTTTTTAATTTTCATACAACGTCGTACGAAAATTAAAAATAAACATTAAATAACAACAACTATACTATCCAGACAACTGTGATTCAATTATTAATTATTTAATTATATACCTACCTTAAACAATAAAAAGATTATAATTATAACGTCAGTAAAACGGAATACAAGATCTTGTCAAAAAACATTTAACGTTTAAAAATATGTCGATAGTTTCGGTGGGAATCGCCGAATAAGTGGTGTACCAAATTTCATTAAAAACGCTCCAGCTGTTCACGAGTGATGCCTCAGCCTCTACCAACTGACTGTCAGACAAACATTTTGAAAACATTATTAACTTCCCATTGGAAGTTACTGTAATGGGTCCGAAAATCGAAATCAAAATGTATAACAAATTTTTATGTTTCAAGGTCACTACACTATTTTTAGAAAGATGTCTGTGTGTGTGTATGTGTGTACGTGTGTGTGTACGTACGTACGAATGTGTCCATTTCTTTCTAAGACGAAATCTCGAGAATGAAAAATGATATCGACTACGTTAGGGTGCCAGTCGACGCGTATTAACGTAAATATGATCTGAAAAAAAATTTTTCAAAATCGGTTCAGCCTTTCTTTTTTGTTAACCAAGTAGACACTATATCTCGCGAATAAAAAATTATATTGACTTCGTAAGGGTGTCAATCGACGCGTGTTAACGTCATTTTGATCCGACATAAATTTTTTAAAAATCGGTTCCGCCGTTTTTTTTTTAATTATTGTTATGTTTTGATGATTAAAATGATTACTTTTCTGTGTAATATCTAATTTAATTATTATTATTAAATATTTATCAAACTAGGAAGTTCGTCGTGTGGACCTCAAGGGTCGCACTTTAGTCCTAATAAACGACCTACCTCACGGCTTGTTTCGTTAACACTTGTGTAAATTTTTTTACTGTAAATTATGTCATCTGTTACCTTTATTGTATTTTTATGCTTTTATTAATAACGATTTTATACCTGTTTTTATGGTCAACAAAATGAATAGGTAGGTACCTAAGTTAATAAAATTACAAAATGCCCGAAAAACTCGCAAGAAAATTAAATTACTAACAAGTAATATTGGTCAGGGTACCTAATGTATTTAAATAGTGGTTTGATGATATTTAAAATATTTTTTTAATGTTAAAATTCGAAACGCTACATACAACCAATATGGTATTTTTTTACATTTTTTACTGTGTATTAACGCAGTGATAACATTGTATGGCATGTGGTGTCAATTGCTGTACCCCGAAGCTGGCTTGACGATTTAACGATTTTGCCAATATTACCTAACCACAGTTTTCATTAATTTGGCATATGTACGTTAATTGACATTTGATAATTATTGGGAAAATGACTGTAAATGCTAAAATTCGTTTTGAAAGTGTTTAATTAAATAAAGCTTTTTATTTTATGTTCAGTACGTGCACAATATAATATTATATTATTATTGTGACAGTTTATTAACATGAACAAAATTGATTTTGTATTTTTAGGGTTCCGTACCAGAAAGGAAACCTATTGTTGTGCCAACGATGTCTGTCTGTCACAGGTCTAACTTCTAAAGTCTAAACGAAATGAGATAGGGACTTGAAATTCAACAAAAGATTAAAAAGGTTTATTTAAGAGGGCGCCCATACAAGCAAACGGGGGGCAAAAAAGTTTTTTTGCACCTATTCTTGTGGGGTATCGTTGAAAAGGGCCTTTTGAATAGATTATGAATGTGTTTTTATTTTATTTATTTTGTCAAAATTGCAGGTTTAGGATAACTTACAAGCTAGTTTAAATATCTATAAATACTTTTTTGAAGTTATACTACTTTTGGCGCGTTATGGAAAAATGATGAGAGTGAATTTTTACGATGCCCGCGCATCGCGTCACGAAAATTTAACACCATGAAGTTAGTCGGAAGTTCATGATTATAATACCCTATTATATAGCACTGCTAAGTAAGATGTATGTAGCGTAATAGCACCGCCGCGTCATACGCAATAGGTCCCGGGTTCGAATCTCAAGACAAGCATGCTTTTTTTTATAAACTATTAGATATAAATATAATAAGTAAATTAATAATTTATTAAATTAAATTAAGTTTATTTAATATCTCTATTTTATTGTCTTTTTTACAAACGTTTAGTACTGGCACGCGGGATAAAATTTTTGGAGTTATTTTTGTTTTGTTACGCCAAAGAAGTATAACTTCTGACGTGCGTACATAAGTACACACACACACTCTTTTTTGTTAGAGACTTGGCGAACGTGTGACGTCATTATTTTATATTATCAAAAAGTAAAAACTGGTTAAGTAACAATAGTATAGAAGAACATAGGTCTTGTCCAATGAAATTGTAACATCTGGTTACGTTCCGATACGACAGTAGTGATTGTTTATCTCTGTCTAAAATCAGCTTAACCTAGTTAAGGACAGTAAATCATATATTATACGCTAGCATTATCATCTTCATTCCGAGGATATAGTGACGTCACACTAATGAACCTAACGTCACGTGAATTATGGCAGAATTTTGTTAGTTTTCATGGTGATTTTTTTTTTACTTTCAGTCGGAATACTTGGAATCTTCAACGTTTATTTTTCTTACCAAATATCTCGCAGGGGGAACATTGGAATGTTTAGTTGTTCTTGCAATTGCATTCCAATGTTCTTTGGGAATTGGCGTTCCCAGGAGCCCGAGCTCGTAACAGTCGGCTTGTGTATTCCGGCTGGCAGATTCTAATACACAAAAGGATTATTAATTGTTGTGTTGAAGACGCTAATGACCTGAGTTGTCGACACGTCTATAATCTACAATTGCTTTGGTTTTATTGTTTTTGCTTTTCTTTTGTTTACTTTTTTATTTTTAGACGCTAATGACCTCTGTTGTCGAGCGTCTATAATTTACATTTCATTCATTATAATCTACAATACAGTGTGATTACAAAAGAATAAGTCGGTTTCAAAAACCTGTATTTTCTACCCGGTATAAGTTACAGAGCTGCGCGACCTCTTAAAATGACCACTATAACCTCAAGTTAGGTTAGGTTACCGCTAGGAAGCGCTAGTTGCCAAGGTAAGAGCTGTCATCACTCAGTTGTTGTATAATAATAATACTTACCAAATAAGTCAAAATTTTTAATTATCGATAGTGATTATTATTCGATTTTATCGGTAAATAATCCCAACCCTAGTAACAATATATATAATACTTAGTGTGGAGGGTATTATAAATTATAAAAACAGCGGGGAGACTAATAAAAAGTAACATTTCATCAATTCGTCTTGCATCAGACACGGTTCTCGCGTCGTAGCCAACCAGTCAGCCATTGAAGTCGACGGGTCGTCGCGCGCCGTATAGCAATTACAGAAGTCAAAGTGTGATTGAGTAGTATAAAATTAACCGCTCGGTTCCTACGTCCCCCATCTCTGAAACTACGGTCGGCGTTCTGCACCACCGTCAACCCCGACACAGTACAATGTGTACCCAGTACCGGCCTTTGTATGTTTACGATGGAAACAAAAGAGCGTGTTCGCGCTCACGTTATACAGGCTGTGTCAGAAATAGCTCCGAGAATTTTATAGAATTTCGAATCGAAAAGCCAATTACAGTTTTTATAACTATCATGTTATAATAATTTTTAAAACTTAGAAGAAACCTTTGTAAGTATCTGTTATTACATTCTAATCATTTGGTGTGCCTCAATTTTTGTAAAAGATACATTTTTACCATAATATGTTATTACAAATGGATTTCTTCTCATCTAAAAAAAATAAATAAACTTCAGCTTCATCCTTATTTATGGTATATCGTCCAGTAGTTTTTGTCATTTTAAAGTGCCCTTCTTCTACTTGAAAGCAATCTTTTGTTCGTACGACTAAATTGAGCCCGACAGGAGTGTGAATGGGGGCGAACACGAAGTTTAATTTTTTGTTAAGATAAGATTTTTATTTTCATAAATTGATAAACATCTTTTACAAATATTGAACTCTATCGATTATAATGTGATGTGATACTTATACAAGGTTTTTGAATACAACAAAATAACTTTTTTAATGCATCATAATAGCAAGATATTAAATCACATAGGAGAAGCGCTCATAACGCTAAATATATAAGAGAAATGACGCCACTTTACAGTACAATATCAGAAAAATGTATTTACTTAACCCGGTTACGGGTTAAATAAGTAAATAAGGTGACGTAATTGGGTGTTTCTTATGGATTTTTTAAACTTTAAAATTAATAACTTAATCGTCACATTTTGAAGTTAAAAACGATTAAGGGCGTTTCGAATCAGAATTTGCAAGCAACATGTTCTCAACATTCTCGGCGTTACTTCTAGGACATCCCGTATACACAATAGTACATTATTGTATATGTAGAGGTATAACGTCTTTCAGAGTGCTGAACGGGTGATGCTGGAAGTTAGGGGTTAACATTTCCCCATCGTCGCTCTGTACCGTTGTCTAAAAGATAAGAATTCGCGATTCTTAATGATTCTTTGTTGATCGTCTTATTCAGTAAATATCTACTAAGACTGTGCTAGTACCGGTCCAGTACTAAAAATACTTTCTTAGCAAGACAAGTAGGAAAAAATTCGAGTCATGCAGTAAACAACGGAACAACTGTTTTACTGACTGCTCAATTTACAAGAACTAGTAAATGCAGCGCCAAAATAACTGGAACTGTTTCGAACCGGGTCGAGTAGAATAGAGAAAAATTTTACGTTGAAGGTTTAAGCAGAATTCTCTTGGTTGACTTTCTTAGTAACGGATATTCCTATCGTAGGCAAGTCTAATATTTGATATACTCGATTTTTCTTTCCAAATCGAGTTCAGAATATGATAAAAACTCGATTTTTCGTTTCGGATAAGTACCTAGAAAAGTGCAGGAAGGAAAAGTTTTTGCACGGAAAAATATCAATGACTTTATATTAGAAATCGTGTCCATCGTGATTATAATAAAATTAAGAAAAATCGCAAGATAGTGGACAAAATATTTGATTTGGTTAGTAATTAATATTAATTTTCATAAATATTGTTATTTTTATGTACCTACCTATGTAATTGAAAAAGTCTAAATCTATATAAACGAAACGTTAAACATTTAATAAATCAAATATTTTGTCCACTATCCTGCGATTTTTCTTAATTTTATTAATATCAATGACCTTTTTCACTACCGATGTAAAGTTTTCTCCCCGACTCGAAAATCAAATATTTATTATAATAATTAACTCGATAAAGAAAATTACTCGCACACCCTAATAAATACTTATTAGTGATTGACTAATTAAGTTTACGTTAAGTTATTTAAATTTGCGATACAGAATAAGTACCATGGATAATTCATGATGTTTTTTTAGAACATTCTAAAGCTGACGACATAATTTGTCCAGCCCTAAACTGCGTCACTGGTGCAGAGAACACATGTTACATTTTGGCGGCAGTGGTAAAACGCGAAATATACAGTCATATCTACCTTGATTCCGGTGACTAATGGTTATTGAAATTCACTCACATTTACATAATATTATATTTATTTTCATTTTGCGGTGTAAACTTCTCTTTCACCGTCTGAAAAGATTACATTTTACTCCGTAGTTATTGGTTTAAATCAGTACTGAAACTTCAATACCTGTTTGCATAAAAGTGAGTTACAGTTTTATTGATGACATTTCATTGCGATTGGCTCTGAGAATCTATACATATAAAATAATAAAACTGAGTGTATTACTTCGATAGTTCGATATTCAAACAGATTTTTGGTTTTTTATTTACGTGTAGGTACATTAAATTTTCTGTAACTAATTTTTATTTTCTTTGTTACAGGTTAGTACAATGTTCTATGCTGAAAGAAAGATAATTCAGGTACAGTAAGTTTAAAATATATTTAGATTTACATCCTTTTTTTATACTACGAAAATTTGAGGATTTAAATAAGTTTAAAAGTTGGTTTTGTTATTTTTATCAAATCAGTCGCGCATAAACTTTTTAGCATTATTTTTTTATAAATAAAAAGTTAGAATTTTTGTAGTAGGTAAAAATCAAGTTATATTGGTTTAAATTTTTTATAATTTTTAAAATATTACAGTTACTTGCGCTTAATTTAATTCGTTACAAATAAATAAAATTGTAACTTTGTAATTAAAAATTTTTAACGAAATTTCGACGTAGATGTACAATTTATAAGATATTTTGATCCAATACCATTTTCAGAATTTGTTTCTGTCTGTCAGTTTGTTTTTTCTTGATTAATACAAAATCGATTTTGATCGAATAGTTTTTATTGTAGGTACATCGGGGAAGAGGATAAATTATTATATAATTCTCTTGTACTTAAGTGGTCTTACAGTAGCCAAACAACCGACCGTAACGCGAGCGAAGCCGCAATTAAAGGCTTGTAAATAATAAACTGAATCGTCGTTTATTGCCCAAATCGTATATACCTATAAATGTTACTTTCGATACATTTTTTAAAATTTTTGTCAATATAAAAAATTGTTTCGTATTATAGTAAACTACACTAATTAAAAAAAATTCTGAAAGTTCCGTACAAATAACAATTATTTACTAGTTAATCAGAAAAATTCATTCCACGAAAATAAGTATCCATAGGCATATTTTTGTATTTGTAAAACAATTTTCTAACTTCTTACTTCATTCAAAACTATCAAATTTATGCGTAAATACGGTTTTTACCTTTTGGAAATTATTTTTTGTAAGTTTCTTCCGTAAACAATTTATTATTTATAGGATATACTCTACTTCTAGAAGAAAACATTTTTAATATGGATAGACGAGATAAATCAACATTTGTTAACAAAAATATAAATTCTATTTACAATACAAAAACAATTTTTTTCGACAGTGTTCCGTGTATTGGCTATAAAGACAAACACAAGGGAAAAAATTATTACATAGCATTTCTTAGAATATGCTTCATAATTCATATCCCACAATCGCAAACAATTTTTGTGTTTAAATGTTAGTTTTTCATTTACTAAATAATGCAAAAGTCATTCGTTTTGACGCAAACCAAATATACGGCAGTCAGATTCAATAAAAGTTAGTCCAAATATGTGTCATTTTTATACAATACTAGCTGTCCCCTCCGGCTTCGCCCGAGTGCCAAGAATTTATGATTTATTAATTCCCCCCCAACGAAAAATTCTCCCCTTGCGAAACAAACTGGTGGTGTTTAGAATATTAATAGGATTCCGCCTATACTTACGCTAAAATGCAAAAGAATTTCAGAATTAAGTTTTGTTACTATCTCACAGGAATTATCCCCCCCATCGAGAAATTTATCCAAATAAAGTATAGCTTGTATCACTCAGGGATAATATAGTTTTCTATTAGTGAAAGAATTTTTAGAATCAGTTCAGTAGTTCTAGAGATAAAAATTTATAATTTATTATCCCCCCGTGAGAAATTCTTCCTCTGCGAAGCGAAGTCTCTTATCGTTGTTCTCGCTTCGCGTACTTGCCTACAGTTTAAAATATTAGTACAGAATATAAATAGTCAAAATATCCTACACCCCTGTTTTACCCCCTTTGGGGTTAAATTTAATAAAACTCGAATAACCTATAACCTTTCACTATCGGACTATCTAATAAAAAAAATTCAGATCGGACTGGTACGTCCTGAGATTAGCGCGTTCAAACAAACAAACATATACACAAACTCTTCAGTTTTATTATATTAGTACAGATTTTAAGGTGAGCTTATAGTATAGTAAACTGTATCAAAACACAGCTATTTTATTTTTGCGTTTATTCAAAATATATGTAATGGATTTGACTTATGTTATACGAACATATGTTTAAATAATAACGGAACGTACCTCAGAGTATTTCTATATTTTTAAATAAAAAGCTGGTTAATAGAAAACAACATTGTTTTCGTCTCACATTTCCGTTTCTTCCACCGTATTCTACCCATTTCTTCCGCCATATATCTTCGTTTCCTCTGTCGTGTATTTCCGTTTTGTCCTACACGTCTTTAGTAAGTGATTATTTAATAACAGATCTAACCTATTATTTTTAACAGCATTTTGAAACCGGTTACTAATTTAATGTTACCTCGTCCCATCAGGGCTAAATCGGTCAGACGCTATCTATTTTTTTTAATAGGCACTCGACCGAGGTAACTAACATGTATGAATCCAACATTTAGTTCGCGCATGACAAAACACAGTTACTACAGTCACCAGCTGTCGCCACAGTGGCGAACTCGACCCAGTTATATAATATAGGTATTGCACTTTATATTGTTATTAAATTACACTTACATCATCTTACGCAATTTAATATACACTAAATAGTCAGTAGGCAATCCGTAATTGTTACTGCAGGAACAAGGATGAGGTCATGAGAGTTCCTCAAGTAAGAGTTAGGATACCAGGTAACAATTTTTTCTTGATGCATGCGGTTCGTCATATCTCAACAACGAGGGACAAAATGACTTAATTACATAATATATATTCTATATTTTAACGTATAGAATGTTAACGTCCTGGTGACGAAATAAATCGAAACTTTTTTATTAGAAATATAGGTCCATTAGGTCCACGTTCGCGTATTTATAGGCACTATTTCACTGTTTTGTTCAAAGTTTATCAAGACCGGTTATGGAAACTTTGCCCAATAACAATTAACCAAATTGGAAATTCTATTTGATATTATATTTTGCATGACACCTAGACCATAGATAACACGTCCCAATCTATTTTTATCATCGGTCGAAAACGCCTGTAACGATTTTGATGAAACACTATCAACTCGAATCTAATGTGTAAAGTAGTTTTTTAAAATTAAATTTGTTTTATTTAAATTCGTCAAAACAGTAAAAGGTTACAATTGTTGTACAAGATTCCAGACCTAATAGGTCTATAACTCTTACACGCTACTACATAAGAAAGAATAATGAAATTAATATATTATAATTTGTTACGAGGGAAAAATATACAAAAAAAAAAAACCCTACACTTTTTGCACTAACGCACTATTGATATATTGGGTGTATTTTATATTGTTATATGTTTTAATCTTTTATGTTTGTGTTTTACTTTTACGTCATAATTAGCAATGTCAGATATTTTTTATTTCTGTTATCTTTGATTTTATAAAAAAAGCTATTTGTTATATAAAGTAGTTTTTATTTCAACTAGGGTTCCCGTCAAACCCGACATTAACGCGAGCGAATGTGAAAACGAAATCGACGTTTACCCAGGTGAATTTAATAAAATATCAATGGTAGAAGTTGCTTCATCCCTTGAATACTTGCAGTTTATAATATAATATGTAAGCAAGTACCTTTTCTTCAAATGTATATATTGCATTGTAATGCGAAATAAATTATATTGCACCGCACATGGTGTACGTCAAAACTCGAATTTGTGTCCAGACGCGCCTTGTGTTTTATTACAGTATTTACCTACTGCTAACTCACCAGCAATGCTGCTGTATGTAGTTTTATAGCATTATAACATATATACAGGGTTTAATTAAAGTATGTGCACAAACTTTAAGGAATTAATCTATGATTGATTTTAAGACCAAACCTTTATATAAATATGGGTTCGCAACGGCTCTGTTTTCCAGATACAGGGTGCTAAAATTTAAATTTAAAGTGGTTGAATTAAAAATAATTTAATACTTGCAAAATGTACTCTCTAACCATCTATTAGTGTGTGCAAAGTTTTAATTAAGTAGATTCAAAAAATAAATTAAAAAATCTTAAATTTTTTTCAAATTTTAACACCTTGTATCTGAAAAACAGAGTCGTTGCGGACCCATACTTATATGAAGGTTTTGTCTTAAAATCAATCATAGATTAATTCCTTAAAGTTTGTGCACATATTTAATTAACACCCTGTATAGCGCAAAGGTACCGGTTTGCGATCTCTCACTTATGGTAGCTCATTTTTATATTAGTTATAGTCGACAGCATTGATTGCATAATATACGTTGTGATAACGTTATTGTTTTAAATCTCTACTTTAGTATTTTACCGATAATATACGAAATTTAAGGATTCTAGTTCCAGTCTCGACAATATCGGTGCATTTTAATTATCGTATTTGTAATTATTTTTTATGGTGTCCTATAAATAGGCTCGTAATTACTGAATTTTTATACACATGCAGAGCAGTTTTCACAAAATTTTGTCCTCGGACCCATGACCATAGGAGGTTAGTAAGTAGATGTAAATATTAAAACTGGAAACTAGAAAATGTATATTTATTTTTTTCGAATTACAGTTGCAGTATTTTAATATTTAATTAGTTATACCATATTTTTTATTTAAAAACATATTATGGGGATTATAGTGAAGGTCCGTGAAAATTTCCTAATTTATTTAGGGGTCCTTGGACTGAAATGTTGATGAAATAGCGCTGAAGAGCATTCTGTTACTTTTCGTGAAACTTGTGATAAGTTAAGGAATCCGTCTTTAAACAAGTATTTTGAAATTGATAGCTGATCGTTTAGTAGCATCGCACAGTTTGCGACAAGACAACGTTTATAGAAGTGTCCGTAAGAACTTTCCTAGACAGTTTAAGCTCCTGTAGATATCACCGTCTGATTTATTGTACTCATTTATACCTTGTGTATTCATCAGAGTTTATATTGTCTTAAGGTATAATTGTTTGTGCTTACTGCCTGCAAACTTAAATTATTTTCCACTGCACATTTTAAATGTTACAAGATCTATTAATCTCCTATTTAATCCAGATTAACGACAAGAATTAAATTTAATCTGAATTAACAGTGACATTTTCTGAGATTTAAGAGATTTATATAACCAGATTTGGCATTAATTGGCAGCTGGTCAATTATTATTGATTTCTCTTTATTGTACCGTGAAATCTGTGATTATTAAGCTCAAAGAAGTCAAAGATACTTAATATATTAAATTGTATTTCCATGCAAAATAGCTAATTAAGGCTGTTGACTAAGTTACAGAAAAGGCCAGAGTTTTACTGTATATACAGAGTGTATCATAGGATTGAATACATAGAAAAGTAATGAGTGCAACAAGGAAAACATAAGCAAAATGAGTAGCGTGACAAAGATAGAATACACATGGCTAACTTAACTAAATTAATTATCATGGTTTTTTACATGAAAATAGGGCAAAGCAATCTCTTATCTTAACTAATTTGTACTGTGTACTTTTCCCTATGTTCGGTTTCCTGTGATACACCCTGTATATATGTTTATTCGCTAATTTTTTTTTTCATTTATCACATATTTAATTGTTTTTATTCATATATTTTTGTACATGCCTATAACTATTAAAACTTCTATCTCCGCTTTAGTTTGCTGGCAGAGTGTGTATGATTGTGTGGCTTTTAATGTCTTAAAATAAAATAAATAATTAAACGGAAGAATTCGTTTCCAGAATTTTTATCTATCTGTCTGTATGTCAGTATCGGCATCACTCGAAAATGACTGGACCACAAACCACCTATGGTTTGAGGACTGGACTGAATTTGATTAAATTTAGTACGCTATCAATTGATATCTAAATAGTAGGTATATATAAGTACTTGTCTGGCTAAAAGTAAAGATAGAACTCCCATCAAAACCGGCATTAATCATCAAAACCAGCGGTTCTCAACCTATGGGCCGCGGCCCACTTGTGGACCGCGGGCAGCGTGGTACTGGGCCATGGACGCTGGTCGAGAGTCTAAGCCAAGATAAGATCCTTATCGGAGTTTCAGGGGTAGAGATAGGAACAATCGAGTGTGTGTGTGTGTGTTAATAGTTTTCACTTGTATATTTAGTTAATGGGCCTCAATTTTTTTTTACAAAATTTAGTGGTTCGCACAACAAAAAAGGTTGAGACCCGCTGAATTCTAAAAAGTTATGGACAGATAAAATTTCCTATAGTCAATGTTTTGAAAGAAAATGTCTATGCATTTACTTCTAAACTTTATTTTATTTTATATGCATTTTATATCAGCAGGTTGTTCCACTGTTTTGGACCTTCAACTATAAAATATACTAGTGTACCCGTGCAAAACTTTTTTGCGACGACTTAACACCGTCTTCAAAGAACAATGGTTTAGTAAAGGCTATCGCCAAAAAAAAATGTTTGCCAACACAAACCTTTTTTATATGTAATATGAATCACTTTATTAAGAAAACAATAAGAAATATATATTTCAAGCTTTCTCAATATCATTGTGTATACGAACACGTGAGTAAAACACATAACCTAGCTTTTAACGATATGTTTTTAATATAATTTTTGATAAATATTTTTGATTCAAACATAAGTTTAAAGTGTACGTAAAATAGTAATTTTTTAGAAGCTATAGAACGTATCTATCAGTAAAATACTTACGTACGAATGATCTTCAGAAAAAAATCGATGAGTTTGTCGGTATTTGAGAAACTAAGTACTATATTTAAAAGAGAAAAAAAAATTGCACGTACATATACATCTTTATTGTTTAATTTTAAATACTTTTGGAAATTTTGTCAATATAACCCTATTATTAACATCTGGGCTCTAAAAATTAAAAAGTACAACTGTCAAGTTGTTTCATTGTTTATTGTTTGCATAGCCTATCCACGACATGCGTACATATTTGCATTTCTCTCACACTCATGTATCGTGAACGCCGATGGATTTTCTCTGTTTACGTTTCTCTTCACCCCACTGCCCCCCTCGTCATTTTTACTATTATCGCTTGAAATCACCCCTTTTAAATAAATTTCACCAAAAAAAAATAGCGATAACATATCTGTGGACTAAAGGCCTCAGTTTAAAAAAATTATGTCAATCGGTTGAGCAGGGGTTGCTGGCGGATTGTCTAGAGAAATAGGGCTTGTGTTTTAAATATATAGATAAAATAGTAGAAATACTCATGACATAATATTTTGAAGCGGTGAAGATAGAAAGTCAGCAAAATAGTGAAGTAACTGTAAGTCACAGTACTGTAGGTGACTACTTATTTGCAAGATTACAATAAGATAATTCCTATGTAGATTCATTGTCTACGAAAGTACATAGTATCTTACTTTATACATACGTTATACGTATTCTTGTATGTTAGACGGTGAAATACAATGATGACTTTGGGGAGCTGTCGCATTAATATATAATGGAATTAACATAATCTACACATTCTGATGTGACCGACTATAAACACGCACTCATTTCTTGTGCTTGAATACCGGCGCTATGTTTTATCATGCGTCTTATCTAGTAATAAACTCTCCACTTGGAATTCTCGAAGTTATATGAAATTCTTAAATATAACCAGGGTCCACTCGTCAGTGTACGGCATATACTTTAAATTATATACCACGCATTGTCCATTTACTCAAAGTGCGGTGAGTGACGTCCACAAAGAGAGCAAAAATATATCTGTGTCTCTTTTGACGAAGTAATTCCGCATTTATTCCGATGATGTCATTGGTCGATGTACGGACGTTCCATCTGAACAAAATGTTGAAATAAAGATATCTTTCATTTCGAACAAAATGTAAACAAAACGCTTGACAGCTGTTGTCATTATAACGTAACCTATTTTAATTTTGTTAAAAACAGTTTTTTTACTCATATTCCTTGAAATTCATAGTGATATAAGAAGTAAACACAGGTTTCGGATCTTTTTGGGCATAGTAATATCACTGTCAACTGAAGTATTCCATGAACTGAAGTATAAACAACACTTGAAACGTAATATATAAAGACAAAGAAATATGTCATGGATGCCATTGACGTAAAACTTCAGTGCCCCAATGGTCAATGCTCTCTTTTAAAAATTCTGTCTTTGTCTATGGAAGTAGCCAATGAGGAACTTGCCAGCTGAGCCCCCATAAAAAAGACAGAAATATATACCCGCACGTATGTTGGCTTCACGATTTTTGATCTATCAGCAGTATAGGGTAATATGTATATGGTGTACAGTTTGACAGTTTACATATTTTAGACCATTTGCAGAATACTAGCAGAACTGTACAATTGTATCTACCTCATTAACTTACATTCTAGATGCAGTCCGATGTACCGCCGATTGGGATCATTGTTTGCCTGTGGCAGCTGCACCGATACAGGTCATCGCCAGCCGAACTGTACGCTTTTATCCACTTAACAAACTTCTATTCCAAATGTAGAACTGCGTATGTCCAGGATTTATTCGTCGACTGAACTATTTAATTTTATCCACCCACATTCCAAATGTGATCAGAAAATTTGTCAACCTTTTCTAAATTATAAATGCAGCTTTAAATCTAGATTTAAAAATAATCGTTTGTTTTTAACCTAGCAAAAGTGAGTAGAAATTCTAAAAATCGACATTTGTTTTTTGACCACTGAATTATAGTTAACAAATTTTATCAAAGTTTTTCTGAAGCTAAATGATCCGTTTCTAAGTGACACTCGTATTATTTCATGTATATAAAGAAAACAGAATTTGTTTTTCCCCAAGACTAAACTCTTTTCCAATTGACTGAAGAAACAGTTTTTCAAATTTAGCAGGACTGTGGAAAGTGAACTAACAAATATTTCTTCCAGTATCGGGTTTCTTTTGAAAATAAATATCGTCTTTTCTTCAAAGGATTCCTTTTTAGATTTAGTCAGTGAATCTGAAAACTATTATTTACGTCGCTGAGTAAATAATAAATTTACTGAATACATCTGTAAAATCTTCCTTGGGTAGAAATATATTGGGTGCAATAAGAAAACTAAAACATGAATAAATTGCATTATTTGAAAATGTGAAAACTGGGCTGACGGTTACATATTTAAATTACTTTTTACCTGCGTCTTCTTGGCCGAAACCAAAACCGAACCTTTTCGGTCGTACACTAAAAATAATATGCTAAATGTCATCATGCACTGTAAGAAATGAGAAGGCCGATTACATAGATTATCGATGGTCTATTTGTAGCCAGCGATTAATCTGGTAATAGGCACACATTGAGCATGCGTGGTTACTTATTTTACATTAATTTGTTTTGTATTCATCCATTTTATATATGTAACTATACATTTTATTTTGTAATTTTTACACACTTTATTGGAATATTACACAAATTATGTAATTTTAATTTACTTTATGTAAAAATCACAAATTTGTTTAACTTTACAGTAAAAGTCCAAGTTTTTATGAAGTTTTCTGTGTAAAAATAAATAATAATGTAAAATCACTTAGAAAATCGAGCGAATTCTACCTTAACTTTCAAAGTATTTTTACATCCATTTTTTGCAGTGTGTCAGGCGATCAATTTTTGCGAACTATTAAAATACAAATAAATGATTTTTATGTTAGTATTACTGATCGAATGACTAACGTTTAGATGCAATACTAGAAAATTTCATTTTAAACCTGTTTCCCCGTTGGGACTCAAACCTGAATCTTTTGAGTTCTGACGATGACAGGTTTAACATGAATTTTTCTAGTAATGCATTGTAACGTTCAGTTGGCGGCGTTAGGATTTAGACTTGGGCATGATGTTCTTAAGGTGAGCCAATAACATTTGTTTCCAAAATTTCAGTGCTCGTCAAAATTTTAACCCAGATTACTTGCTATAGAATTTACAAGAAAAATTGTTGAAATTTCGAGGGTTAAAAACGTGTTTAAAAGATAAACTAGAGATTGGGGATTATTTCAGGGTGGGCCAAGACAGTTTAAGGTGGGCCATGGCCCACCCTACTCACCCTCTAACGCCGCCACTGGTAACGTTACGTCATTCGGCGGGTGTTCGTAACAACAATGCAAACATAAAAAGCATTTATTTGTACTAAAAATAATGTTCGAACGACGACAGTCAGTATACGCGAATATAGACAGTACACAAATATATATACGTATAATATTATGGGATTTATATGTAAAATATAACGATGATCGGTTTGAAGCGGTCCATTCGAGCATAATACAATTTACAAACCCAGATCGTTAGTTTTCGAGACCTTTGAAGTAGATCACACATCTAGCAGCTAGCTGTATATATGTGCTGTCTACACAATGTGTTTGCGCATAATGATTCCGTCAGTCCGTGTAGATTTTGTCTGTTGAACTTCCGTTATTAGTATTAATAACTCGGGTCGCAGTACAGAACCCTGCCGGCAAATTAATGTATTTACTAATACATACTTTGTGACGATTATGTGAACTTAAATTTGTTTTTAGACAAAATCAAAAATTTAACCCTTTAATGCATCCTTTAAAATGATTAAATTTTTTTCAAGCTGAATATTCGGTAAGCACTTTATCAGTGTAGCATCTGCAATAAATTATATACTCTTTTCCATAAGTATCCGCAAACTAGTGTTTTCATAAATTTTCCAAGTTCGGCTCTATTTGGCCGATTTTGAATATTTTAGAGCACGTTTTAATTTTTTCTAAAGGTTTAACTTTTGATTTTGAAACAGTTCCTCTATTTATTTTTTGTGGGCCCAATTTTTTTCAACCCCTAAATACAACCCTTCAAATGTACCGATTAGGTCCATTTTAAATGTATTCCAATCTGTGTACCAAATCGATTAAATCTTTCGAGAAATCATTTTTAAGAATGGTAGGTACCAAGCGGTTTAATTAATACCGAAAATTAGTAAAATCCATTTATTTTTTTGTGGGCACAATTTTTTTCAATCCCTAAATACAACCTTTAAAATGGACCGATTGGGCCCATTTTAAATGAATTCCAATCTGTCTACCAAATCGGTTAAGTCTTTCGAGAAATCATTTTTAATAATGGTAGGTACCAAGCGGTTCGATTAATACCGAAAATTAGTAAAAACTCTGTTCTTTGACCGCGAGATAACTTAACGATAACGAATCATCTGATTTAGGTCAAAAAACAGGTGTTTTGTAATTTAATTTTTCTGTCCATCCTTTTGAATTTTTCACCATTGAAAAAAAAAATACAGCTTTGATAAAATGTATAATTATATTCTGTGTACTGGTGCACAGTGGCGGCTCGTGGGGTAGTGCCACAGTGCCATGGCACTACCCCTAATTTTTCAATTTTCTCTAAAAATATTTTTTGTTAATATTTTTATTAATATATTTTTTTAATCAATTTATAAAATTATCGATCGTCCGGATAGCAGAGTTCAGCCTAAATCGTACAAATTTCCTAAAACATTTTCACCACGCGATCAGTAACACGTATCCTGTGCCATTTAATAATAGGCACAGTGTAAACAAAGCATACCTTACGGTCCTTATATGTGAGCAAGACAGATAGAACTATGACTCATGATTTCCCTATGCTGTAATGCTAAATCTAAATGAAATGTGTGCCAGGCACATTATTGGAGATATTCTGTTTGGTCATTGTTGGAATTTATACGCATTGTTGTGTCGGTTAAATGTTATTGTTGATAACAATTTTGTTTCATTATTTGACGGTTTGCCAGAAATGTGTAGAGGTCTTGAACTTTATTAAACTGTTTTTTTTCGGATATCTATTGTTGCACTTTGTGCCAGTGTGTACTTGTTTAGTCAAACATAGACAGTTGCGTGGATAGTCACTAGGTAAGTTATTTTCTATGTTTTATAGGTACTTCTTTTCTATTTTGACCTTCGTTTTGGCACCACCTCTCTAAACAGGCACGAGCCGCCACTGCTGGTGCAGTCTCGATACATACTCCCACCACCTACGCCAGTCCTTCCACCATATGTTGGTGTAGGTACAGGTAGTACTGTAGATAATAATTACTGAAAAAGATTTACCAATGTATGCAACTTTGTTGGGTAAAAATGAGCTATTATGTCATTAATTGTAATGATAAATTGGTAAATGATGATATCAGATTTTAATAATAATGTTTCTTGGCCTGTACAAACGATACATTCGTAATTATTTATCAGTCCCCAGTTGAAAAAGTTTTTATATCATATGCCTTCCATATTTTTGACGAGATTCTATCCCGTTAAAATCGAGTTACGAAAATTATTCTAAAATAATTATTGTTTTTGTCACATTACGGTAAAAATGAATGTATACTTCAAAATGCGTTGTTATTTTATTTACTTTGAAAGAGAACTGCCAACTGTAAATATGATACAAGAAAATGTTTTATGAATTGAGAACTTGGGAATAATATTATTTTTTATGCATAAATATATTATTAAACTTATTTAACAACTTCGAGCTTATTATTCAGTCGTCGTCTATTCTTCAACTGTATTAGGTAGGGCTGGGTCATACAAACAGTTCATCGATATTTTATTTATAACAAAAAAATAAAAATTTTTAAAAACATTTCATATTTCTACAGTATACTACTTTTAATGCGGGGCCTAGAAAAAACAAGTGCTACCCTACCGATTACCCCTTGTCTAGGCTGCATTCGTATTCCAAATCCAACATACATATTCGAAATTGCGGAGTATTCATCCATGACGGGAGAACGCGTATCTAATAATTTTATAACAGCATCATTCTAAAACCACTGAACCGATTTAAAATCAATTAATACTTATCCAAACTTAAAATATATTTGGGTACGCTTGGGTTAAGATAGGGTTCGAGTTAACATTGACGCGAGCGGGGAAATTCGACGTTGACGCAATTATTAAACTTATTCAGTCAGATGGACATTTTTCCACCAAATATTTTTTCTGTGGACGATACCAATATAGTGCAGGTCTAGCCCTAGCCAAGATGTTCGAAATGTTTTTTTTTCTTTGAAGTGCCTTTAGACACTGTATACAGTAAATGTATATGCGTTGAGGTGTGTGTGTGTGCAGTCAAGTAAATAACTGCAATGTTAATAAGCGTACCAACACAACCGGAAAACTGTCCCTTCTGACCAGAAACCATAAATTCGGGAATACATGTGACAAAACCCAAACCATTAAAAAGAATTACCGCAATCGTTTACGAAAAGGTTCTGTACACACTATGTACACAAAAACATGCAATAAACATAAGTACTATAGGGCCGCACAGGGCCAGTGGTGTATAACTTTCCCTTCGTCGTTCGGCCTATATAGACCAGTGTTATTGTATACGTAGTACGTATATATACAGAGTGTTTCTGCTAAAGTGTAATTACAAAACTAATACTAACTACTACTGAAGAGCAGGCGGCACTAGGAATTTTTCCAGTTTTACGAAATAGTTGAAAATTAAAATTTTCGTATACCTAGTTTTTTTTTTTGTAATAACATAGTTTTTAATATAAATATTATTAGAAATTAATTTGTCAGGAATTATTTAAAATACAAAAATATTAGACAAATTGAAAAAACTTCTTTTATTATTTTTGATGAAAAATTAATCTCTAGAAAAACGACGAGTTCATTACAAAGATATGTGGGGTCAAAAGTACTCTGAGTTACTCGACTTGGCGGGGACATTACCCTGCCCCCAGATAACAAACTGTTTCTACGTAAAGTAAAAACAATAACTACACGATAACAATAGACTCGTATTATTAATTATTCGATCATAGCCCAGCTCAACGTAATCTGTTTCCTCTTGCAAACGCCACGCTTGCAACAAATGATCGGATGATTATAAAGTATCAGATTGCTAACAAATATAGGTAATCGTTTTTGTCCTACATATTTAAAAAAATAATTATTTTCAATTTTTATGTTGTTTTTTCTGAATGAGACAATTTTGAAAGCAAAAAGTGATTTTCAAATGCGCGCTATGTTTTTTACCGAAAAACTCCTGAATAACGTGAATTTCGTTGAAAATTCTAAATATTTTTTAAGTATAAAAAAAAACTGTTATTTTTCTTAAGAAACTACAGTCGACCGCTTAAAAATGCTACAAAAATTAAGGAAATTTTTCTTTTCCAATAATTTGTGAAGCCGGAAAAGGTCCTTAACCTAACCTTGTCTCCTCCTTTTCCCATTTGATATCTACAAATTATTTACAAAAAATGTAATATATTTTTCAATATATATGTATATAGGAAAGTTATTGAAAACGTCCACTCTATTAAAAGCGACCCTGTATGTATGTAATATACAATTGCGGTCTTGTCTCCTGTAATGGCCGAATCCTTCCGGTATTATGTAGTATGTATAACTAAAACCGTATTTTGCTACTGCTTTGTGACTTGCACATACCATAATCGATGTGCTGCGTATCAAGGAAGTCATTCGCAGTTTCAAAAAAAAAAAAAACGTTCAGAATTATTCAGTTGGACAAATTAACGAGGCGGACATCTCTATATTGCGTGACATTACTTTATTTATTAAGGCTAGACACTAAAGTTTAAATACTATATAATTTTCTATACTTTTCTTGGACAGATAATATCAGTGGCATTCAAAGTTTTTTATTAAATAATCTTGTAACGTTAACAGCAACATAGTTGTCTGGAAACTAATTCACTAATGAATGTGAATTTGTATTGTAGAGAAGGATAATAAACATTTTTTTATAATAAATCAACATGAAAACATTCTGTTTTAGTTCTATTTTTTATAAAGCTGTTTGTTTGCGAGATTATAGAAAGCCGTCTATAATAGTGTAATATATATTATGTAGGTATATCAACTTACTTATATGCATAGCTATCAGAAGTTATGTATTTCCTTTACGATGGCAACAATTCGGAAGTTGCCATATAGCATGAACATTGGACACTGAAATTTACGCAAACTAAACTGCTTTGTGGCGTGACTTTATAACGATAAGGGGTCTCGTTTCCACAAACTCACTCATGACACACTAATGCCTATATATATATATGCTCACAAACTAAACAATAAACCCCGTTCAATCTAGTTTCGAACAACTGCAGGGCTTCGTAAAAAAAGGCCCTTTGCTATCTACATTTTACAATATCCGTTGTAGAATAGCGTTTAGCTACTTTGTAGTATCTTCGCGTATATTTGCAATTTTTGACGCCATAAATGTCGATTCACATTGTATATATAAAATCAACGTCAGACATCGCTCTCGTTATAGACTCAGAGCTAGTGACAATTTTTTATTGTTATTTATTCAAGGCCTTATTTTTGTGAAGATGTTGAGGGAGGCATATTAAAGTGCCCTGAGTAAGGGGTTTTACTAGATAGCGGTATGGGAGGAATGCAGACCGCCCCCAACATATAACAAAAAAATTGTCACAATTATTATTGCTTCAAGGCTGAAATTGTTTGTAATAATTGTTTGTATAGCTTGTCGCTGACCCAATAATGCCATTATAATATTTGCAGATCGATTAGTCAGTATTAAAGGGTGGCAGACCACCCTAAACGTGTTATGTACCCGACGAAATTTATATTACTAGTTCAAAGTTCAAATTTTAATATGTTATTACGGCGACTGTTTTAAACATATATTTCAATTTGTAGAACAAAATGTCGGTATAGGTGTTTATATCGTTCTGCAAGGGGGTTAATACCGACATTTTGTTCTACAAATTGAAATATATGTTTAAAACAGTCGCCGTAACAACATATTAAAATTTGAACTTTGAACTAATAATATAAATTTCGTCGGGTACATGACACGTTTAGGGTTATCTGCCACCCTTTTAATACTGACTAATCGATCTGCAAATATTATAATGGCATTATTGGATCACCGACAAGCTATACAAGCAATTTCAGCCTTGAAGCAATAATAATTGTGATCAATTTTTTTTTACATGATGGGGACGGTCTGCATCCCTCCCATACCGCTATCTAGCAAAATCCCTTACTCAGGGCACTTTAATATGCCTCCCTCAACATCATCAAAAAAATAAGGCCTTGAATAAATAACACCAAAAAATTGTCACTAGCTCTCGGTCTATTACGTCAATTTTAAGTTCCAATCACATTTTACGCACCGTTAACATCACGTTACGTACTTTTAACGCTATTTTACGTAACTTTAACATTGCTTAAGGTACCACTAACATCAAATTACGTATTCTCACCGTAGATCATTGAGCAAGGAGAATATAGAGACGCTGTACGTATATACAACTGCTTATAGAAAGGTGAACTGACGTCACAGGTCATAACAAACATGGCGACCAAACAGGAAATGGATTAGGGAATATTATTCTCTTCTTCTTCTTCTTGACACTTGACACTATTAACATCCAATAAGGATTTTTTTAATAAAGTATTTTATTATTATTATTATTACATATAAAATTAATGGACTGATTAAATATGGCGTCTGGCTTCACTTTTAAATGCTTGTAGCGTCTCTGTATCTTCCTTACTCAGTGCCGTAGACCGAGAAAAAGTATTTAAATATGTATATTATAATGCTCAAAAAAACCACTGTTTTGTAGGCACTCTTTTTGTGATATATTGTTCTAGATTCACGTTTCACAATCACTCGTACACCAAAAAGCAAGAAAATATGATTTTTAAGTGTTAAAAAGTGAAAGATATTTTTGGTTGGACGTATTATAGTTTTTCATTTTTAGGAAAGAGTATTTTTTAATTTTTAATCAGCTGTTGTGTGAAAATTAAATATTTTTAAGTCAGCACAAATTTAATTTAGTTTATGGTTCAAATAATTTATACGTTAGATATGAAGATATATATTTTAGTTTTATATTCAAATAAAATTGTAAGTAATAAATTTATATGTGATATTTATTTCAAATCACGCAAAATAATAATTATTTAATGCAAATAACTCATGATAGTCTGAAAAAAACAATATTCCATTCCTGTTGTCGGAAAATTTATGTTTTTTTTTTGTATTTTAGAAATCTGATAAAAAAATATTTATTGAGCACATCATTTACGTAAAACAGCACGTCTTGTTTATTTGTTGATCATTATTATATTATAATATGTGTGCATAACGATAATATAAAAATTTAAATTATAAGTTGAACTTTATGTCCCTAGATCTTTTTGTCAGTCCCCTAACACCTTTAAAAATTAAAATCAACAAATTCGAAAAAAATCCTGAATATTTATAAGTCTATTAAATAAAAGTAGTAGCCTCTTGTCCAACTAGTGTTTAATTCCATAGGTTAATTAATACAATTTCAATTGAAAAAATTACCATCTTTGTAGAATCATCCATAAATAAAATTATAACATGGTCTCTCTGCAATTTCGCTTACTAACAAGGTTTTCGAGTATTTTGTAGGATACCTAAATGAGAAATTGCGTTTCCGGAATTTTTGTCTGTCTGTTTGTACCGACATAGCTTGAAAACCACTCGGCCGATTTGACAAAATTTTGTACATTAACATTATCAATAACAAAGAATTTAGTCACGTCTAACCACAATAATTTTATTAATGAATGTACTTTTCAAGAGCTATGCTCTCATCTTCAGCAAATATTTGCTGAAGATGGTAGCATAGCTCTTGAAATGTAGGGACATTTATTAATAAAATTATTGTGGTTAGACGTGAATAAACTCTTTGTTATTAAATTAAACCACAGTGCTCTTAATTATTCTTATTAACATTATCAGTTGATGCCCAAGTTCAAAGTATAATGCGCTTTTTTCTTAGCTACTCTATAGGGTTAAAATAGAGTATTCATCAAAACCAACAGTGACGCAAGCAAATCTACAAAAAAAGTGGATATTCACTATAATATTTTATAGGAGTGTACAGAGAAAAGCTTATTCCCACTGTAAGTGATTGTTTGTAGTGCATTTTTCCGATTGTCAATTACTGTGAACGCAACACTTTATCAAGAGGATAGAATCTTTATTTCCGAAACATTTCACTTGCACATATAATCCTTCTGTCAATTATGAATCTGCTAAGTGTAGGAATCTAGCGACTCCTTTATTTCCGAGTGCATTGCCATTTGCTGCCATTTTACAGTACCGTAGCGAGGGCAGCGCCGCTATATCAAACACGCAACAATAAAAGCTATATAACGAGGGGACAGATTTCGTACATTTTTTGTGAGAGCCGCTCCAAAAAAATACTTTTCACACCATTCTGAGATTTTTAATTTTGAAAATAAGTTTTTTCATTCACAGTGCAATATATCGATGCTGCAATATTCTGGAATCTAGTTTCATCGGAAAAATCTCAAGAATTTCCGTTATATTCCGTCCAGAACTGGGTATGTAAAGGTCAATTATGTAATTCACGACAACTACACGCTAAAAGAATGTTCTCCAACGTCCTGTCGAAGCCAATTTTGATTATTGTATCTTGAAAAACAATCAGCCATTGGATTTAAGGCACAGAAAATGGACTACGCTACAGACCAAAACAAGTGTGTCTTAGACTCAGACCAGTAGCGTTTACAGTAGTGTTGCCGTCTAGATCTAAACTTTCTAGACTCTTGTCTTGTCTAGATTTTCAAGACAAGACTTGCAAAAGTCTTGTCTAGAAATTTTCAAGACAAGACAAGACTTGCTTTATCTAGATCAAGACTCTTGCCAAAACTCTAGACAATTTTCAAGAGTCTAGATAAACTAAGTAGTAGTAGGTAATGTAAACCACTTGGTTAACCTAAACTCTTGAAAATAATCTAGAGTCTTGATATTAGACAAGACAAGAGTTTTTTAATCTAAACTTAGACTTAGTGAAGTCTTGATATTTCAAGGCAAGACAAGACTTTAAAAGTCTTGTCTTGTCTTGTCTAGACGGCAACACTAGTTTACAGAGACTTTTCCACTCGTTCCAAAAGCGTTTATCAGTTTAGACTCGAACCAATAACTTTCACTGAGATTAAGGCTCGGTTTGCTAGCGTTTACAAAGATTGGCAGCCACTTTATTTTATCATCGCTCACACAATAGTCGACATTTTCGGCAAATTTCTGAAATAGGGAATGAGCAGTCCATTCAAGATGGCGTTTGACCATCATCTAGATTCTAGAAATGACGTCAACAAATCAGTAGAGTTTTCGAAACGTAATCACCGGCCGTGAAAGCTTGCACACTTGGATAAAACGTCTCTACGGGGAGAATATGTCAAAAATGTGTCGAAAACTGGAGGGACTCCGAAAGAAGAAAGCCAGGCTACTGAGTTCTCTAGCCTTCCTATTGTGCCGGCCGTGGAAGCTTGCACACTTCGTAATCACCACTGTTCATCTAACTAGTCCGACCCTGATTTTTACAATAACATATACATATAGGGAACGTCTTCAGATTAAATGCACGAAGGGGAATCTTACACTGCACTACATAAAGTCTTTTTCACACCAGAGCAATTAATATAGGAGAAATCGCTGTTGTGCTTGTTAAATCCGTTGTGTTACATTTTCCATCACGTTAACACTTCGGTCTAACTTTACTTGTTAACACATTAAAAGAAAATAAAAATTAATAAACAAACACTTGAAAAATTCTACACATTTATTCATCTCAACGATCGTTTCGGGTTTCTTCAGGAGTTTGAACTAAAACTTTTTAGTTTAAACTCCTGAAACGATCGTTGAGATGAATAAATGTGTAGAATTTTTCAAGTGTTTGTTTATTAATTTTTATTCAATCATGTACTACCAAATGCCTAGCGATAATTGTATAGAATTTATATTAAAAGAAAATATTACAAGTTTACTCAAAATATTTATCAATACAAATAAATAAAATTGTAACTTTGTCTGTAATTGTAAGTTTGTAACAGAATTTTTACTTAATTTACTGGTTATAGCAGGGGTTCCCAATCTTTTTTTACTGCGACTCCCTATACAGGTTGCAATTTTTTTGCGACGCCTTTTAAAAAGAAGATATCTAGCTCTAGCAGACAATAAAATTACTTTATTATTCAACGAAAACTCCAAAGAATATAGAATCTTAATTATTAAGTATTTATTTAAATTTATTTATGACCTGTACTTCAATTTGATTTCGATTTGACCTGTGTGTATCGTCTCGCGACTCACCTAGGATAGCGCCGCGACGCCCGAGGGCGTCGCGACGCACAGTTAGAGAACCTCTAGGTTATAGAATACCTATTAAAATCATAATTAGCGGTTGAATTTCCAAAAATCTTGGTTTTATAATTAATATTTCCCTGGTTTATAATTAAGAAAGCACTTATAATAATCGAAGCTTACATTAAATATAAGAGTGTAAACGGGTCTTTATAGACACCGTTTACATATGTATTAAGAACACGCATCTTACCTACATATAAATAGAGGAAAAGAGGGTCACATCGCGTGAATGAAAAGACTTTCATTGCTTCTTTTTCTTCCTGCCGCGATTCAACAACTTCACGGACCTGTAAAATAGGGGAGCGTCGCTTCCACCCACTTACAGTGCCGACCCCTCCCCGGTGAGTCGTTTGCTTTGCCTTACCTTACGCCGTGCTTTCTTTTTTTTGTACATATTCATATTATATATCTTGTAAGTATGAAAAAGAAGTTCCAAACGCGTCCACCCACCCAACTCCACATAGACATAGGCACGGATGTTGTTACTGCCGTTAGGGGGTTACTGTTGGATAATAGTCACCTGTCTTTACCTTGCATGAGCGCCGATAACGTAGAATGCATTTTTTAAACAATAATTATATAAGCACACCCTTTACAATTTCAATATTTTACATAAAATAACAATATACAATGTAAAATTGCTTTATATGTATCTATGTTCCTCTAATAATTACGGGCTGCGTTTCCTGTGATAATGCTATGATTTAAGGCCTTTTATAAACGTATAGTTATAGGAAAAGAGGGATCATATCGTACGATTCGTAACTGATCTTCACTGTATGAATAATAAATCAATAAATTTCGTGCATATTAATACTGAGAGGCAAACCAGCGAGTTCTTTTGTTTAACTTATAGCGTTTTTAGCTGGTACACTTTTTGACACTAGTGGCTCGTAGTTTTGCACCTAGCACCGTGTCAGTGTTGAGTAGTGTATACACTCTCTTCATGTATAAGCCATTACTCTGTCATTACAGCTGTTATGTTGCACTTTATTTACACGACTTCCCTGCGACGGTGCAGTAAAAGTGTAACACTGAAGGTCACACTAGCATCCCAGCGCCGCCCAGCCGAATACAATACACTAGCATTGCGCTCTACACTGACCAGTCGAACACGGTTCATGGTGAAAGTTTACACTAGTTCGGCCTAGTGTAACAAAGTGTAACCAGCTGAAAAATGTATTACTCTTAAGCCCGACATTGCCTCAGTACATTTCCATTCTTCCCATTTTAAAATGTTAAAATAAAATGGCGGCGTTTGAATGATAGGTTGAGAGTTCATAAATAAATTCCGTCTGATGTTTCTTATATAGTTTTATCATTTAAAAAAAATTAGATCAATTTCGATGAAACTTTAAAAATTCTCAACTGATATCAAAACTTAAAGTTTGTGATACGTTTTATCCGGTTACGTTAAGGTTATCGGCATTAGAGTAAGCAAAGTCGCAGGTAAAAGCTATTACATTATATAATAAATCAGTGCATTTGAAGTAATCTCCGTCCATGTTCTGAATTGTTGTATTATAATACATGCATGCGTATATAATATCTATGGTCAAAAATCAAACCCGCTTATGTCAACTTTTTTGTAATATTTTGTATTTCTTTAGTTAGATTTTTTAACTCTATTTTGTGTAACAGTGTGTAAAAGAAGTTTAATGTCTACACACATTTTTTATTTTAATTGCGTCTCAAAATGGCTTATAGACTCCAGTGGGCGTTTGGGTCACGCAACAATGAAAAGAGACAGCACCATCGAAAATCGATTATACAGGGTGTATCACAGGAAACCGAACATAGGGAAAGGTACACAGTACAAATTAGTTAAGATTAGAGATTGTTTTGCCCTCTATTCATGTAAAAAACCATGATAATTAATTTAGTTAAGTTAGCCATTTGTATTCTATCTTTGTCACGCTACTCATTTTGCTTATGTTTTCCTTGTTACACTCATTACTTTTCTATGTATTCAATCCTGTGATACACCCTGTATAGTTCAAGGAATTTTCCAACTACAAGATGACGCGAACGTCGAGTCGAATAAAATTCATTCACCAACATGTCGATATTTAAACCAAAATAATTTCGTAAAAAACTGTTTCAACAAGTTTTATTTTAAGTCTTGAATGTGCCAGTGGCGTATTTAGGTTCAGTGCTGCCCCGGTCTACATAAATCTGGCTACCCCCGCCGTCAGCATTTAGGTATTCACGTTTTTAGACTTGATCTTATTTATTTAAGAACTTTTCTTAAAGACTGCTGGGACGAGAAGGAGTCTATCAAATCCGAATAATTTTTTAAAGTTTAATATGTTTGAGAATTAATCCAAAATTGACTAAAAGAATTATAATTTACGATTCCTAGAGAATTTCTTTGGAGGGAGGTAATAGAAGTTGGAGCTTAGTCTTAAAGCGCGTTCAGACGTAGTCTTTATTTACATCAAAGCTATTGCCATACAAACGCTCGTTTATGCCGCTTTCGTTAAATATGAGTTCGTACTCCAACAGCCGTACTGTTTACATTATTATTTTTCATGATTATAATATAATACCCTATTATGTAGCTCTGTTATGTAAGATGTGCGTGGTTTAACGGATAACACCGCCGCGTCATACGCAATAGGTCTCAGGTTCGAATCTCAACACAAACATGCTCTTTTTTAATAAATAATTAGATATAAATATAATAAATAAATATATTTAAAAAATTAATAATTTATTAAATTAAATTAATTTATTTAATATCTTTATTTTATTATTTTATCGTCTTTTTTCCAAACGTTTAGTACTGACACACGGGATAAAATTTTTGGAGTTATTTTTGTTTTGTTACGCCAAAGAAGTATAACTTCTGACGTGCGTACATAAGTACACACACACACTCTTTTTTTATTTTTTTAATAACAAAGTCCTCAGATTAGAACCTGGTAACTAAAGGCTTGTAATAGAGCAGCCATAGAACCCCGCATTTATCAATACATTTCTGCCGCCCTGGACTATAACCCAATCAGCCCATACCTAAAAATGCCACTGAATACTGTCAGTTGTCAAATAAATTTTGTTCGACCCACACACCCACTGGAGGATTTATTAACCATTGTAAAATGCAGTTCAAGTTGAGAATAGCGAAGTAACGTATTTGTACTGTTATACAAAATAACCTATATTCAATCTGGAGAGATAGAAAAAATTCGACATAAGCGTTTTTGTCTTTTGGTCACAGATATATGGAGTGTACATACCTAATGTATGCGTGTGAAACTAGACATCGTTGTTTGCTGGTTGCTTTGTAAGGTAAAGAAGGGCGTGTGTGTCTATCTGTCTGTCTGTCTTATGTCGTGTCGTTCGTTGTAGAGTAAGGTGTAGCTGTAAAAGATGTCCGGAATGAAGTCAAGAAAACTAACGACCGCGCCACTATCTTTGTACTATATGATATACAGTTCGGATCAAAATATGCATATCCAGCTTATCTATAACATAAAAAACTTAAATTGGTTCAATCTTTTTCGAGTAATGCCGGTACAGATACACAGACAAACATACATGTTTTGAAAATGCGTTCTTCCATTTAGATATTATACAAAATACCCGAGAAGGCAAGAAAATGTAATCACAAACAGAGGTTCTGTTACTACTTCCTTTTTTTAAGTTTGAGCTATAAGTATTGATTTTATTTACTTACGTGTGTCTTAAATTCACTAAACTCAAAGAACTTTTCTATTTTGACTATACCAGTAATTGATAACAGTATGCTTTAAGAGCAGCCTCTAGAATGCGTATTCGTCAACTGTAATAATACTAATGCTTTTGAAAACGGGACCTATCTTTTACCATATTATGACAAAGTACTAGACATATTATATTAAATGTTTATAATTTCCTGAAAAATTAGAAATTAGAAATATGTTTGACATACTGTTTATATTTTATTTCATTTTAATACACTGGGTGCAGTATGAACCAGCAGAATATTGCCACCAGCGCTCCTAGCGGTTGACATCTAGATAGATAGAACAACTGACGAGACCTCTCATTAGTTAATCGTATACTGAAATATTTTTCGATAATATTTTCAGCTTTCTTGTTCCGTCTCATAAGGATCAGCTGTATTTTGTAAGGAGGGACGTTACACTATGCGTGTATCCTTCTAGAGGGGTGATTTGAAATACGGATATGAAAGTTGGAGGTTACTTTCTATCTTGCTGTGGAGATAACGTTTACAATATTGATACTGACAATATTTTGCACATTAAAGTGGACTTTTAACATATGCCTTTAATTTAATTTTTTCTCTGAAGAATATTCAGTGTTAAATTTCATCGAGTTTTTCCTCATTTATGAAAACGCCATTATTTTTTAAGATTACCGGCTGTGAGCTGTGACGCTAATGACCTAAGGTGTCGACGCGTCTATAATCTACAATAAATATATAACTGTGAGCTTTAGTATTCTCAATTTATTTATTTTTTATTAAATTAGCAATGTGCGGGTAGAGAAATTATACGATACTTATGTAAAATTATTGAGAAAATTCATGGAAAATCTCAATAAGATGGCCGATACAAGAGTTCCGTTTCTCGGCGAGAAGGACCTAAAGTCCCATAAGACATTTACCCCCATCGGGATTCGAATCTAGTATCTACCGAATACTACAATAATCGCTCGGTAAATTAAAAATATAAATTGATATTAGACCTAGATAACGTAGCAGTTGGTGACCTTCATAAAATTTAAAACGAAGATTTGAAAACAAAATCATAAGGAGGGTGTTTCACTTTATTTTCACAAATATTTTAAAACAAATTAATTAAAAAGAAGTGTGTATACTCAACACTCCCTTTCGTCAAAATGTTATAATTATATAAACACTGATGAAAAATGGAAAATCTAAAGTTTTTTCGGTAGAAACGACGGGAATATCAATACTAAAAATCGCACACATACCCATAATTTTATGTTTTATTATGAACAATTTTAATTTTGTAGTATAATCTTTCACGATAATCGACTGGAATAAAATTACGCTTGCCGTACATAACTTGTTAGCATAAAAATTATAACATGTTAAAGAGCAAACATTTAAAACTTAATAACATAGCACTGACACACGGCGCGCGGCCCTACTCAGGCCCCTCGCATAAAATTTCTTAATCACAGCTACTTGTTATAGTAGGCATCCATTCTCTATGTGTCGCCAACGCTAGCTGTACACGCTCCGTTCCAAAATCGAATTGCTCTTTACAACTGAAAGCAGGGGTGCCAAGCTATTGATGATGAGTTCCATATCTTCTAAAGGACGTTGGAGACCACGTCATTCCATTTAGCCCTGTCCTGGACAATACGGATGAGGCTATTGAAGTTTAATCTCGCAGGGACGCAGGAAAATTCATAAACATGATTTTACATGTAAAATCCCTATTACCCGCAAATCAAAACAGCACCCGGTATATTATCTAACAAAAAATTCGATTTTTATTCTTTGAAAAAAGCATGGCCCTCTTTTTTGTTTGGTGATCTACTGATGGCTAGTAATATAGCAAAAATCAATGAAAAAAAATATTTACATTTTTTCATATTATAACATCTAGAATTCATTTATATTTTTTTTACCTATGTTAATACGTGACATTGAGAACGTTTTTTTTAATATCTCAGGATCCACTGAACCGATTTGACTCAAAATCTAATCAGATCTAAGTTAAAGGCTGATAAACACAATAGAACAATCGGCATGCCCGTATGTTGTTCCGTTCTTAAGATATCGAAGGCGAAAAATTGACCACATACACACACAGACATCAGTCAGAAAATGATTTTAAACGATTGCTAGGGTCTCAAAACGTGAAGATTTGTTAAAATCTCGAAATATTTTTTCGGACTAAATCCATTACTTCCCTACCATAGTAGAGGTGGGAAGTAAAAATTATAAAAGAAGAATTTTTACAACTTTGTACAATTTAAATGTCCTTTCGGGTGTTTATCATGTGTTCACATACATCAGTGTTTTAAGTTCAGCAAAATGTTCCGCTTTTCCCCACCATGTGCACTGTAAATCCTATTCTATAGGTACTCAGGGTAATTGCACATATAATATAGTGAACATTCAAGTTTAAGTTTGTATATGCATTTGGTGTTCATGAAACGTAGTGTACGTGGGTTAGATCGGCAGTAATACGGTTCTTATATTATTAAGGCTGACTGATTGTTACATTTTGTACTAATACAAGAGCCACGTGTTCATAATGTAAATTAAAATAACGACCCGTTATATGACGTAATATGGAGAAGGAACTATAAGGACTGAACGTCTGTTTATCGACGACTACGTATAGGGTACTTGTGAGTCCTGACTCAAAAATCGGTTGTTTCGCTACTGAATGAATGCGGCCATCCATTCATTTCAACTAATTAATAGTACATTATATACCTACTCATAAATAATATATAAATATTAACGAGAACTTTGCTGCGATTTCGTTATTTTGCGAATTTTTCAGAGCTTTCAAATCATATTTTGTATGATACCTAGGCAGGAGAACGCGTTTTCAGACTTTTTCTGTTTGTTTGTTTGTTTGTACGAGCACCACTCGAGAATGACTGTACCGGTTTTGATTAGTGTTGTCATCTAGACAAGACAAGACAAGGCTTTCAAAGTCTTGTCTTGAAATATCAAGACAAGACTTCACTTAAGTCTTGTCTTGAAATATCAAGACTTCACTAAGTCTAAGTCTAGATTAAAAAACTCTTGTCTTGTCTAATATCAAGACTCTAGATTATTTTTAAGAGTCTAGATTAACCGAGTGGTTTACTTTACCTACTACAGCTACTTAGTTTATTTAGACTCTTGTTTTGGCAAGAGTCTTGATCTAGATAAAGCAAGTCTTATATATCTTGTCTTGAGAATTTCTAGACAAGACTTTTGCAAGTCTTATCTTGAAAATCTAGACAAGACAAGATAAGAGTCTAGAAAGTCTAAATTTAGACGGCAACACTAGTTTTGATGAAACTTGATATAATATGTAAGTACTAGTACTTGCTCACTTAAAGTATAGGTTACTTTTTATCCGGTTGCAATCGGAATTAGATTTCTGTCAAAACAATCATTAACGCGATCGAAGCCCTGATATCTAGCAGCCATTGACTGAAATAACATCAAACACTGGCTAAATGTCAAGGAAAATGTATCGCTTAGAATTTAGATGTTAAAGGTGTGGCAGATGTCACCGCTACGATTAGATAAGATAAGGTTTTTGTCAAAACATACCTATAGATAAACAACGTGGTGGTTTCGGGTTCAAGTCCCGACAGTGGTCATTTGATTTTTTCTTAGATATAGCTCAAAAATCATGGCAGCCTAGCTGTCTTAGATATTTATTATTTTCACCTCTAATTGTTATGTGAATAATATGGTGTGGATATAAGGGGTTTTAAATCGGTTGATTTTATCATATACCAATTAAAACATACCTACATTAAAATGATATCGAAGCAACGGGGAAATTATCCCTAACATCTAGTAGCCATTGACTGGAAAAATAATGTTGTACTTCTGTCAACGGTTGCAAGTTTTCAAGGATCATTTAACGCCTAGATATTTGTATACTACCTACTATTTAAAAGATCGTTTACTAGATGTCACTGTTTAAGATAAGGTGGAAGCAGACATGAAGACGAACGAAACCGTGGGTAAAAGCTAGTGTATTATAAGATTTGGTTAAGTAATATAACTGGGGAGATCTCGAAGTCCGGCTCGACAGCACAGCATATGCTAGTAATAGTACGTATAGTAAGTAACTGACGACTGCGTTGTATACTGTACTGTGTTACTTAGTTACAAGTGTGGATTTCGTGGAGAAGTGAAGAGAGTCGGAGAATGGTAGTGGAGGAGCGCATTATTACAACACGTTAATTTCGGCAGAATGTGTCGCCAGTCGACTCATAACTCAGAGGGCGTTTGTTATTAATCCGACCGTGGGACCGATTCCCGGAGTATTTTGTGTGCCATCGTTAACTTTACGGCCCGACCGTATAACGGACTATACTGTACATATGTGTGTGCAATGGAATGTGTTAACCAGGGTTTACCAAAATAGCCACGAAAAAATGTATAATGTAATATTATTTCTAGAAATAACACCCTTATTTTTATACCACAATACGAATGCAAACACACATTATTGTCATAACTTTACAATGCTTATACAGGGTGTACTATGACTCGATGGCCATGGCTTAAGGGCGTGTCATTTAGAGTTAAAATTGCTTAATAAACATAATATGTCCAAAAATGCTTCCTAACAGAACTACAACAATTGAAACTTGAAGTGCTAAAATGTAAAAAAAAATGTGGGGAGATTTTGGATCAATTTTACGCAGGGCCAGACTGTGTATTGAAGCTGCAGAAGATAATTTTTAACAGAATTTATAAATACTGTTTTTAATAAACAAGTCAAATAAATTTCTTTACACATTTCATCAATGGTTGTAGTTCAGTTAGGAAGCATTTTCGGACATATGTTTATTAAGCAATTTTAACTCAAAATGGCTAATAACATGCTCTTAATGTATAAGAAAAATTTGTTATATATTACTTTCAACATGCCACTGTCGGAACTCAAACACAAAACCGGGGGTGTTGGCCGTCGGGTTTGTAACATTTTGGAGATTCTGCTACATGTCCTGCAATGTATACAAATAAAATTTTAACAAAACTTCTGTCTGTAATTTCGTTTCCTTACGGGATTTTTGTATATTTTGTATGATACCTAGACGAGAGTCCATCGTAGAATTAAATAAAAGAAGGCTTGAGAATAGTCGAGATCATGGGGAAACACTTGTTTATATGGCTTTTATATTACAAACCATGACCAGTTCCTGCAGGTTCTAACTACTGGTATTAAGTACCGATTGAATTTTAGTTCAATATTTAAGAAAATAGTAAGAAGTTATACTGAGTACAGATGACCTTAAATAAAATAAAAAATAACTACTTTGAAGACGTTATTGTTCAAATAATAATTTTGCAGCAGTAAATTTAAACTGCATCGCTTTTCTTGCAAAATGTTAATCAGCACTGTTTTATGATCACGTACTTTGAGCGAACTTGGCGGATATAAAGTGTAGGAACATGAAAGACAAAAGGCAGAGAGAGGTATTCATAAATTACCCATTTCTGCATGCATACATTTACCCACACTGTAACACATTTCATACAGCCAAGTCAAATTAAAGTCAACCATTTTGTAGTTATGTTGACAAATTTCATTTCGTATAGGTACACGGAATAAATACTAAAAATGCTGTAAAAAATAATTAATAAATAGGTAGTGAATTAGTCATAATTTTTCTACACTTGTTTGAAATTGTTCTACTAAAGTTTTGATCTTTACAATGTAGGTATTTTTGGCGACTGAAAAAAATGCACGGACAAACTGTACTAAAATTAGTTTTGAATTAACGTTAATAATATGTTATTAAAGTTTTCTTTCCGACAGAAAAATAGCTAGTACTTTTTTATCTCTGTGAAATCTGTATAAGTATTGCTACATTCCAATAACTTTTAAAAAATCACATAGCATTCAAATAAATAATACAATGTTCGGGTAAAGAATAAATTTAGAAAGTTCCAGGAATAAATGTGTCTTGTGAAAATGCATTCAGAAAACAAACCCCTTGACAAAATTTTCTTCAAAGTAAGTATTATCCTTTGACGATGACAACAACAACAATTTCTATAAAGTTATGAAAAGAACTCTTGGAAGCCATATTGAGCAATACTGCTTCAAAGTCTACATCTAAGAGACCTTCATTAAATCAACGACCAGAAATTGTTTTACCGAATCTAATCATCCCTAACCTAAAGTATTTGTACTGACAGTCAACTGTCAAACCTTTTGATTAAATTAAAACCTTTATGTGTATCCCACAGTAAAGTGAAGTCAAATCCATAAAATTCATTAATACAATCGAAAAGAAAAAAACGAACTCTGAAATATTTGCGAAAGATATCACTCTATCTGCATACCCAACAGGTAACAGACTAGAGTGACGGTTCCGTTTTTATAGCTTTTGCTTTTTGGAACGAAACCTTAAAAAAGGTGTTTTGGCATATTTGACTAAAGCGTAACCTTAACATCTAATTAAAAAATTCACGGATTTCGCAATCCTTGCCACCATCGAGAACATTGGAAATGATAACAGCATATATGAAACATAATTAACTGTTTATTATACACACAATATTTATCAATGCACTGTTTAGTTTTGTCAGGAATAACCCTATTATTCTTCTGTTATATACGCGTTCACTTTTGCTTGATTACTTAACTTTTAAATGGATTTTTCTACAGTATTTATTAACATTTGCTCAAAAATAACACCGCAGATCGTTGCAAATACCTCTCAATTAACTAGACATGATATAAAACACATTTCGAAAAAATTGCACTTGTTCAATTTTGCATGATTGCTCCTCACTTGATCGCGACACCGTTGTCTTTTGGCCTTGAACGAAAACTCGTAACTTTGCCCCCATATACGAACATAAACATTTCCAATGTTAAAAGGTTCTGTTTAATTATTGAAATTAAAATAAGGTAAAATTTGGATAAAGACCGATTTTGACAAACATCTGATAAATCGGTGGAAGAACGGGTATATATACCCAATACGTCCACCACATAAATTTTTGTTGCTAAATGGATATCTAAATTATAATGAAATTTGCGCATTTATTAAATATGACAAATGTCGTGGGTTATTTAATTTGAGTTCAGTGTGTAATTACGCGAATACTTACATATATAAGACAGTAGCGCGCGAACGGTATTAATTTGTGGGGACTCGTAGTAATATTATTGCGGCAGTCGTGTAGCAATATGCCCTAGTGCTCTCTGCAGTGTAATATCATAAGAGATAAACCTACCGTAGCTTCAGAGTTCATTTGTGCCTACCTTCACGCGTGACACAACGGCTTCATGTCGTTAAACGATGGCGTCGACGAATATTAACGACTAACTTCACATCTATCTGTAGATACAGTACATGCAAAGACTAAGTATTTATATAAGACGCGACACTCGAACTAGAAATCTGTTTTTGATGTGAAACATCTTATGTCGGGCTGAAACAGCCGCGTGAGGGGAAATATGCAACGAAATGTTTGGTCCGCTCCTTCGCTGCTGTTCTCCCCACCACTGCGGCACTCTCTCTCTCTTTCTCTCTCTCGGCTTCCGCGCGCTCGGGCAACCGTGTGTGTTACAGTGCAGTATATAGGATTACGTCAGCATAACAGTTAGTTGCTGCTTTTGAAAAAATATATACTACTACAGGGACCGAGTTCAACAACGTTTTCTTTGATGTTTCACATCTGTCGGGGGTCCCGAGACCCACACCCTTTCTATAAAGATAGACGATCCTATACGCCTGATCGTAGATTGTGGATCAGATTCGGACCGATACGTAATCTGGAATATATTTTCATTGGACAAGATGTTTTATTCTGCCATTATTACCCAGCTAAATAACATTCTACATGTGGCACTAAGAAGTGTGACAGGTTCTACTCTATCAGTAACTTTTTCAGTGTTGTCAACTCTGGGGGAAAGTCGCTAAATATAGGGGATTCTGAACTGGCCTTGGCGACAATATTTTCTTTTTGGGATCAGCGACATTTTTAGATACTTTTTTAAAATAACCGGGGAATATTTGGAGACTTTCACAATTAGTAATTATTATAACATAAAATTGATGATTGTAAAATACAAATCGTAATCAATATCAGAACCAAAACTAGTATTTTATACTGCCAGTATAAAGTACTTAAAAAAATTTAAATCAATAAACGAATCCAAGTCTTCATGGTTTCCGGGCTTGTAGGCCGTGGTCCGGTGGTATTTCTACCTGACGTTTCGTCTACCGCAGTTGTAGACGAAACGTCAGGTAGAAATACCATCGGACCACGGCCTACAAGCCCGGAAACCATGAAGACTTGGAACAATGCCGGCCGTGAAAGCTTGCACGCTTGAATAAACGAATCGTCGTACTTTTAAAAAAACTGTCTATGTTTTATTATTTACTGTCTACATACCTCCGAATTTACTACTTTATTAATTATATAAATACGGACACGAAATCTACTAAATCAATTATAGTAAAAATCTATGCTTAAAATTAAGTCGTTTCTGCGGTTTTTTTAAGAAAATGTTTATAAATCTTATATTTGACACATTTGGCAACTTTTCTCTGTAAAATGGAGACTTTCAAGCCATTCTTTAGGGACTTTTAACACTACCAAATCGGCAACACTGAACTTTTTGTGCTATGTCTTTTAATACGCATTAGATGACAAAAAACATAACCTCAAAAGACAAAAATGTTATATTATTATAAAATTAAGAAAAATCGCAGGATAGTGGACAAAATATTTGATTTATTAAATTAAATGTACGACGTTTATATTATTAATTGTATTCTTATGGTATAAAAAGATTGAACGTTTCAAAATTACGCTAAACGTGGAAGCGGCGCCTCTTATAGAACTTACACGTACTGTTTGGTACATACATGAAGGTTAGGTTAGGTGGGTTATCATGACTGTATAAAAGGAGGTGAGCATGCAGGTACCCATGTGTCTTCTTTAACTGCATCCTTTAATAAAATCTCTTTGGCCGTGTTAATTTAAAGACCTGAAACCGACATATTTTTACATAAAGTCACGCTTTTACAAGCGGAAATTGAAATGCAAGTTTGAATATGTTTTTTACAATTGTCAGTATTAATATTTTATATTATTCATTTGTACAAACGTTCACAGAGTAGAAGATATTGAAAATTTAATGATTGGATTAAATTAAGCTGTTAACAAAACTAACCATTGGGAAAAACTTATTTCATTTCTATTAATGTTATATCCACACAGCCGCAGGAAAAAATATGATTTTTAAAGAGCGAACCTCAAAATTAAGTTGCGCTTGGAGGCCTCCCAATACTTAATTTTTGTAGAAAGAGAAAGAGAGAGTTTGTAGATTATAGACGCTCGACAACTGAGGTTATTAGAAAGTGCGCATTTTTAAATTTATATGTTTTGCGCCACGCAATATTTTTGACTTCAGGAGCTAAATCAAATTTGAGTGTGCATTTTGAGATACAAAATGCGCATTTTAAATGTTTAAAATGAAAATACACATTGTGCCGATAACCTATTTCCAGTTATTTTTTATTTATTTTTTCAATCGGAAATTGTGGTCTATACGTGTAGAATACCTGTAGCTAGTGCTGTCAAAGTACTATTTTTATTTAACAAATATCCATTTCCTTTTGCATAACAAAGGGTCTACAGAACAGAATATGTTTATACAAAATAGTAAAAACATTAGTCGCAGTGCCAAACGCTGGTGACAAAATAGTGTATTATCGATAATCCATACATTATTGCATTATGTGAACTTAAAGTGATCTACAAACTGAAAAACTTACAGACAATAAAAATTTAACTTTTAACATTCCTTAAAATTATTTAATTTTCCCTCATTACAACAATCGACAATCATTTTCTGTGCAAAATTACATAAATTGAGTAGATAATCCACTATTCGCAAACATATTATGTTTTAAAAAATTGTGTAATTAAATTCGGCTCTGCCAAGCCGTTTTTGTTAGAATTTTACGAGTATTTTAAATTTGTAGCAAAAAGCTAAATTGTGGTTTTGAAATACATAGGTAATTCCATAAATGTGTTCGATGTTTTCGGGCTTGATCGATTTTCAAACCCTAAATACAACCCTTACAATGGTCCGCTTGCTCCCATTTTAAATGGGCTTCGTGTAGTGATGATGTATTATCAAATTTAGTTTGAATCGATTAATTAAGTCGGTCGAGACACACACACATTTTCAAAATTGGTGTTCAGAATAATATGAAACTTCGAGATTTTATGGTGCGTCCCCTGGTCACTTAGGGGACGTAACTACACTAGGCTATAGGTCCCGCAATCCGACAACGCCATAATCACATAGTGTAATGTGCCATATACTATGTATTGGCAAATACACGGCTAATAATCATTGTATCCTTCGAGACGCGTTGTCATTTTCGATGCAATGCCATCAACAGAAGCAGAAGAAAATTCATTTCCAGTACACACACACAACCTACCGGTATAAAACTATAACATCTATATATTATAGGTAATACATATCTACTATGCAACTAATAAATATAGCATCTTGTTTAAAACTTTTTCATCGCATGTGCAACGCGACTTTTTACAGATTGATTGCAGATTTCCTGGATTTTTTCCTTTTTGCATGTAGGTATTATTAAATTAGTCAGGGCTTTCAATTCAAGTACTATAACGTTCCTTGAGGACAGAGTGGTGTAACGGTTAGCGTAGCGACCTTTGGATCACACTGTCGTGGGTTCGAATCCCGCCTCCGCTCATGGATATTTTGTGATGTCATTTAGTTTTAAGTGAGTTGTTATTTGATGTAAACAAGACGCTAATGACCTAAGTTGTCGACGCGTCTATAATTTACAATAAATAAAATATAACGTTCCTTTATTATGTATTATCTGCGTGGCTAACAAAATCTGAATCATTATGTTTTGTTTTTAATTAAATTCCTACCAACATTTCATAATTTTCTTTTTATTTATTCATTTATTTATTTTAATTTTCTATTTCATTAACCTTTTTACATTTATTCTATATTGTCGTCTGTATCATTCGTTGAAGAATTCATACGCATAGACACCCACAAAACGTACACACACACACACACTTAAACAGAATGTACCCGCGCGCGCGCGCGCGCGCGCCACACACACACACACAATACTAATCTACACTGCACACTACACAATTAAATCTTTTTTTTAGCTTTTAAAATCACTGGTTCAGCTGTGATCAGCTATTCACAGTGTACAGTTAAATCTGTTATTAAATGATGAACCCTACCCTAGCACTGGCATTGGTAAGTTGGGTAGCTTAAATTCCATAGACTATTTTGTAAAAATTATGTAATGTGTATATAAGCTGTTTTTTTTTTAATAAAATATTATTATTTGTATTCTGAGTGCTTTCTTAAATGGACTGTATAAGTCTGCGAGATGCATATCAAATAGTTAAATTAGTTTCGGGATATATGATAGTTTCAAAATATAACTAATCATTTCTGTGCTGGAATTGCCCGTTTAATATACTTAGCCAGTACGTTTGTTTCATATTCGAGCGCCTGCGCTAGAAGAGTGCAGCCTCATCGGAATCCATAGTATGGAGTATCGCGAACCTGCGACTAAGAATCGCGCTTCGTGACACATCAGTTGTGTATTTCAGCAAACAGTGTGCGGCCTTACGCTATTGGTAACTGCATCTGACGATCTACAAGCGACTTAATCGCATAATCGTGATACAAAACAAAAAGAAGCATGTGTTCGCTAACAATTTATATGGATCGCTGCAAAATCTGTTTCAATATTGACTATTAGTTGATAACCCTTGAATGTTCTCTCGGCGGCGGCGTCGTCACATCTTGTAGCTACCTACGGGAAATTATTAAAAGAGCGACAAGCTCGCTTTCCTTGTATATAAAGCCTTGCTCCTTCAGTAACTCGTGTCTACAAACTAATTTAATAGTATGCGAGAAAACAACAATCCAACTTGTAATAAACATTGAATTACGATTTTTCATCACGCGCTACGAGATACTCGAGTAGTTTTTCAAAGCTCTTTACTTATTTCTAGGAAAAGTTAACAGGTCGCTTTTCCATTTATTACACAGGTAGTATAACTCTGTCAGCGGAAAATTATAAAAAACTTCGTAAAAATATTTTGAAAAAAATTCTGCTGTCTAAATAAAATAATAGATAGTTTTCTTGTAACCTTTTTGCTTAAAATGAAACTTTTGGTAACATGGTTTTCACAACGCCGCTATTGAAAATTCGATTTTCGGTACCTGGTTAGCGGGTTGTAGGGATGAAAATTTTTAGGTCGGTTTTTTAACGTTGTTAAGAGGGAGACACAGCGATTGGATCCGCATATAATTTTCGAAAACGTCAAATTTAGAAAAAGATAGAGCGATATTGAATCCGCATATAATATTCATAAACATCAAAATGACAGACATAACCCCACATAAATCTGACAGATCTAATATTTTTGCGACTTTTTTGCACGCCCAAATTGTAGGTACCTTAAATAGAATTGTTAATAGAATTGTTGTGAAAAATAATATGCAATTACTCGGTATGAAACTTGGCGTTTTCAACACGTCTGGTTGCATACCCTCGTACCTCGGGCAGCAAACTTCACACTGGTTGCAAACGCCAAGTTTCTTACCTTGTAATGCAATATACTATTTTATAGGTAGCTTTATATTACACAAACTTTCATTAACATACGTTTTAAATCTAAGTGAATTTGAACATGTGTTTGCAGTGACAAATTTTAAATCACACGTTGATCAAACAAAACGAGAATAAGTTAAAGTAGAACTTAATTTTTACGTACCTTCTGCATTTAAACTTGAACGGTGAAATGAACTTACAATACTAATAAGTATACAATGAATATCACTTAAGATTCAACGTTTTGTTAACCTGGTTGTTACGGAAAAAATTAATGCGTTAGAGAAAACCGTTTCACTTAAAATGAAACAGCCACTGAACAAAAACATACATCACTAACAACTATTTTAATTTAAAAAAAATATATTGATAGTGATGCATGTTTTTGTTCAGTGGATGTTGCATTTTAAGTGAAACGGTTTTCTCTAATGCATTGATGTTTTCTATAACTACCAGGTAAACAAAACTCGCCTATGTTGCGTCTTTAAGTAAAATTCACAGTATAAACTAGTAACGGGATCTCTGTAATTTCGTTTTATTCCGGGTTTTTAAGATATTTTGTGTGATATTTAGATGATAGAGCATAGGAACACCGATTTTCAGTAAATTTGGTATACTTTATCAGTTGGTATACAAACTTGAAGTTATGAATGAAAAGATTTTTAATACCTACTCAGCATTTATCATTATTTTAATAATTTGAAATTTGTAATAATAAGAAAAAAACTTGTCCCAGAACCCAGAACTTCCAGTTCAAAGTACCCATAAGTTATTTTTTACCCAGTTGCGGTTCTCGTCAAGACCGACATTAACACGTGCAATTCTGCAAGCATATAATCGACGTTCACTCAAGAGAAGCTGCATGCAAAAGCACATATTTTTATAAAAAAATATTTCCACTTAAAAACTCAATATAATTTTGATGTTATATACGTGCATTAATGTCACTTCTCTTCGAGCTGGCAGTCACAAAAAAAATACAGGAAGTTCTTTCTTTATTTTTATGCATACGCTAACTTTATGTCTGTTTTCATATGAAAAAGTATATCATAAGGGAAATGCAAGGTTCCAATTAAAACCGACTCGCATTCGTTCTAACTTTTTTTTTTTAATTTAAATATTCACTAATGGTCTCGCATACTCTTTTCATTTTATGAACTAGTGTTGGTGACAAACTCGTAACGAGTTAAACGTTTATTAATGCGATAGTTATACGTGCAGCTTATTGATATAATTTGAGGAAATATTAATGACTTCGAGCTTTGCATTTTATACACTTATAAAAACATAAGAAGACGTTTGAAATGTGCATAATTACGAATTTCTAAATAGTATAAAACAAAGTCGCTGTCTGCCTCTGTCTGTTTCTCCGCTTACTTCTTCTAAAACACGCAACGTATTTTGAAACGGTTTTCACTAATAGAAAGAGCGATAAACGAGAAAGGTTTGTGTATATAATTTGTAAATATTTTGTACAAAATGGCTGAACGATGACGGTGTTTTGTAGCCGGGACGGGCCGCTAGTATGTTAATAAGCTTCTCTTTATAGTATATACAAAGAAAACTCAGTTTACTTTCAACTCCGCTTGTAACTCAAAATCTACTGAACCAATCTGAAAAATGCTCTCGCTATTCTCTTACTAAAAAGAAAAACTACTAATTACATAAGACACAATTGTGCGAACTTTTTTCTTGAAACCCAGAATTCGATTTTTCATTGTACCTATAGTTTCGGGCATTTTTTAAACGGTTTTATTTAGCTTGACCCCGTATATTTGTTTGTTACTATCTTTGTTTCAAATCTTGCGACAGCTTTTTCAACTACTTCTACTTAACCGATTCTTATGAAACTTTGCACACACATTGAGTTCCCGTGACAATACAATAGTATGATAATTTCAACTTGGTAACGAGGGTCTGATGATGGAGTCAGGAAATGTACAGTTGAAAGGATGAGAAGTATGCATAATGATACGGGCTAGAAATCAAACTATAAGAAACTAGAAAATAAAAATTGGTAAAAAAGCTTTTAAATTAAACGGTTTTATTTTAAATCATCAGCTGTACCAAAAACTAGAGAATAATTAGGACACAAACCAAGGGGCACTTTGTGTCGCATCAGCGGAATAAGTAATAAAAACGTGGGGCGCATAAAAATCTGTATAACGACTATAATAATTATTAAATAAGAACGGCTTGTCTAGAAAAATGTGTTTCCAAGCCCACCAACAGAAATATTTCAAATGCGCCCCACGTTTTTATTACTTATTCCGCTTACGCAGCAACACAAAGTGCCCCTTGATTTGTTTCCTAATTATTTCTAGTTTTTGGTACAGCTGATGATTTAAAATAAAACCGTTTAACTTGAAAGTTTATTTACCTATTTTTTTACATATACAGGGTGTCCCAAAAAGAATGGGACATAAAGTACAAGCTGATTCTTTACAAAAAAATATTACGATAGACCCCAAAAATTAAACTTTGACACCCTGTATCTCTTTTAATATCAACTTTCGAAATAGACATGTTGGGGTCTATCGCAATATTTTTTTGTAAGGATTGAGCTGTTACTTTATGTCTCATTTTTTTTGGGACACCCTGTATATAATGATTATTAATTCTGAGCTTATTTTCTGAAATTCTCTATGCCCTATAATAGATAACAGAAGTCACATTCATCAAATGTCTTTCAAGTAAAATAAGACAAGTTGTTTTGGTATGTAAGTAATAAATAGTCTGGAAATCCTTAAGAACTGATGGAATCAGTGGCGGTTTTAGCACTATTAGCGCCCTGGGCGAGATTTCTACGGCGCCCCCCTGTCTGCCATTGAAACCCATACGAAAAAAAGGCAAGGGATATAATGAAATAACCATTTATTAAAAAAACTAATAAAATTTCACTTTTCTAGCCTTTCTATCGGCAAACTCTTTTATTAAGACATCAAAGTCTATGTTTTCCGCAATTTCATTTTCGATTGACAAAGTTGTTAAGTTTGTCAATCTAGATTGAGATATTGTCGATCGCAGATAGGTTTTTATCAGCTTAAGCTTAGAAAAACTCTTTTCCCCACTAGCCACAGTTACAGATATAGTGATCAATATTCGCAATGCTATCCATACATTTGGATACAGCTCTTGTAAGTTGCGATCTTTGATAAAATTTAAAATAAAGACAGGAGTAACCACATTCTGATCAGGCAAAAAAGATTTTAGACTTAGTTCATCGCACAACATACAACCATCTATATCTGATTTAGAATTTACAGTTAATTTCAATTGGAGATCACTACAGAGTTTGAGAAGGTCTGGTTGTTGTAGCTAGATTTAGGGAATTTACTAGTAAGTAGGACTCATTCAATGAACAAGTGGCAGGCGCCTCTTGAAATCTGGCGCCCTGGGCAGTCGCCCAACCGCGCCCTACCCTAACGCCGCTACTGGATGGAATATTAGGGGTGCACAAGAGACCTTATTGGTCGTAGTGTTTACCTTATGGCCCCTATCTTTTTAATTCTAATTCTAATTAATTCTAATTCTATGTAAGTATGTTTGACTGTAAAGGCCAGTTATACTGTCGCAACTTCATAATGTGACACTGTGTACATTAAAAAAAATTAATAATAATCATTATAATAATTAATCTCAAAGTTTTCAAAAAATTTATAAGTTTGGCTTTTATTATTCTATCACAGTTCAGAGTTCTTATAAATATTGCTCTCGAAAACTTTCAGTTCGAGTTCGAGTACCCACCTTCTTTTTTACAACTTTTTTTTACATGGCAGAAAACTCAGCGACCTCTGCGTACGCTTTTAAAAATTCAAGTATTCTTTTAAAATGTTCCATTGTTGAATGTAATTAGAGGTACCTACATAACTGTGCAGTCATCGTCGCTGTTGAACGCGATCTTAAGCTGTATTCACAACATAAGGAACTTGCATATATTTTGTTTTTTGAAATTCGTTATATTTTTACTAAGTATGTTCCCACTAAAACTCGTTTTTATTGCTATGAATAAATATGTATAAATCATACACAGGCGATAAGCGTCTATGTTTTTAGTATATGTCAGGAGTCGTAAAAGTATTTTAATTATGTTTAATTTAAAGAAATACATTATTTTTGATATTATTTAAACTAGTTTGTCGCTACTGCACACTGTTAAATGTTCTTTGCGTAACTTCGTTATAACCAGTACAAGTATTTTAACATACCAAAGTTAATAAATTATATGAATTTATAAAAATTTTCAAATTGTTGTTTTAATTTAATTATATTATTAAAATATCGTGTATCGGTAAGCTATGTTATTTTTATTGTTGACCACAAGATGCGTTTCTCAGGGAAACTATACATGTCTTTCTAAACTTACCTTATTTTTATTAAATCAATTTTACGCAACAATGGTGAAGTTTTATAAAATATTCTTTTACAGTTTGAAATTATTCCTCTCAAATGTTAATGTAAACAAAAAAAATGCTTGTTCAAAGAACAGATGTAGACACAACAAACAACACTTCGTGTTTATTTCAGCCATTTAATTTCGTAGTTTTGTTATTTTTTACACACTAACTTCCTTCTAACAACTCCTTTAATCCATGCCGTCAAGAAGATTGACGGTTCCAAAATAAATTACAGAGTTGCATAATTTACTGAGAACAAGATGCTCGGCCCCTCGCTTGATGACAAAAAAGCAACTCCGTACTTTAACTGCAAAGAAAATAATAGCAATACGAAAAGGTTCATTGTTTTTAGAGTCGTTGTTCCAACAAACTTTAAGCTCGACCATTATACAGAGCACATTGACATTTTAAAAAAATTTTGATGACCACAAAGCAAAGAAATTCATGTCGAATTTTGTCAATATTTTTTCAAAACCTTCAGACAGAATTTGTTTTGCTTTATTTTCTGTAATGTTATAAAGAAGATTTATATTAGAAATCGTGTCCATCGTGATTATAATAAAATTAAGAATAATCGCAGGATAGTGGACAAAATATTTGGTTTATTTAATTGAAAATTATGTACCCTATCTTATGTTAATTGCTATGGTTAGTAATTAATATTAATTTTCATAAATATTGTTATTTTTTTGTACTTGAAAAAGTCTAAATATATAGACGAAACGTCGTACATTCAATTAAATAAACCAAATATTTTGTCCACTATCCTGCGATTATTCTTAATTTTGTTATAAAGAAGTTTTATTTCTACAGTTTAAAATGAAATTTTACACATTTCACCATTTTTCCCAGGTAAATTTCCAAATACAAAATAAAATGAAAGCACCCGAAAATAAATGTGTACTACACTGAAAAGTAAACAAGTCAGAACATTAAATTAAATAAAATTTTAATCCTTGATTTTTTAAGTTTTGTACGACGCGACGCTTCGCTAATTATTTTAGCTTTTTCAGGTACTCAACCACAGTGTTAAGAGTCACATAATATAAAGAAAGTCATATTATTTTATTTTTATGGTCAACAATAAAGGAAACACGATCTATGTATTCATCTAATCTAAAGTAATATTATAAAATTGGTAAATTCTGCACTTTGTACAATAGAAGCACTACTGGGTATCGATCGATGTGTTCGTATATATAATAATGCGCATATACAAAGTCCACATCATGAGAGAGTCATGTTTTTAATGATTTATACAGAAGTTAATAACTTTAATAAAAATAAACTTAATCGTAACTTAGTCTCTAATTGTAAAGTTCTAAGAACTAGAAGAGCAAATTTTCCGTTTTCATAATTTTTTTCCTGTTTTAAAAATTTAAATCTATCTATATCTGAATTGCTAATTGCAGAAAGGGGACATCTCCATTTTCTGGGCAAATTGACATTTTTGTATATTTCGCTTCTAGAAGGCTAAACACATCGTTTACTGCACAAACGGGACATTTTGCATAGTTAGTTTAGATACAGTAGAGCGATTTAGTTCTCGTTTATTGCAGAAAGGAGACATGTCCGGGAGATGTCACTTTTCTGCGATAAAGTACCGACAGTCAGTACCGACATCTGATTGAACAACAAAGAACCTTGATCCAGTCGAGCAGTTCGTAGGCACTATAAAATAACAGAATAACAATTTGTTGTTTTATATTATTTTCATTGTTGATTGTAGTTTCTTGGAATATACTGGAAATATTAGAAACACGTGTTTATTATAACAATTTTATTTCTATCGCGTTAAAAGGTTAAAATGAGTTCCAGTTCAGAAAGTGAAGTAGAACTAGCGAAAAAAAGAAAAAAAGGCGTTGTAAATAGTGACGGTTATAAGAGAAATATTATTAAAAAGGCAAAACTTCTTGTACAAAGAAAGCTTACCCTGAAAAGCTTCCTATTAGCAAAAAAAAAAAATGACCGACATATCAAACACATTAAAATTTATTCCCGAGGATTATTTGGAATTTTGGAGGGAAATTATTACATGGCCAACTGCTGATAAGGATTGCGAGTTCGATTAAACTATTTTGTGTTTATGTATTTTCATTTTTGTCAATTTGAAATAAAAAAAAGTTCATATCATTACTTTTAGTTTTCATTTACTGCAGAAAGGTGATATGTCCATTTGTCAAATTTGACAGTTGCTCAAAGAAAAAAAACAAAAAATAAAAATATTTATCCTTGATTTATCAAACATATCGCAAAGAATACCCTGCAAAAAAATTTTGTTGATATATCTTTTCTTTAAAAAAATAAGAAGTTTTTTTCGTTTCCTGAACATTTTTAAAAAGTGGACATGTCCCCTTTCTGCAATTAGCAATTCATCTATTTATTTGGTTGAACGCGCTAATCTCAGGAACTACCAGTCCGATTTGAAAAAATGTTTTTTGTTAGATAGCCCATTTATCGAGGAAGGCTTTAGGCTATATAATGTCACGCTACGACCAATAGGAGCGGAGCATCAATGAAAAATGTTGCAAAAACGGTAAAAAATTATTCCTTTTGGGAGCTTCCGTTGCGTGCGCTGCGTAAACGGTTAAAGTTACGCAAAAATCATTTATGACGGAATTGTTCCCAGAAGGTTTATATATATAGCTCGAACGAGCGTAGCGAGTGAGTAATGTAATTCCTAAACTACGCAACGGATTTTAATGCGGTTTTCACCATCAGTTAAATCATTTTTCACGGAAGGTTTATATATATAGCGAATGAGCATAGCGAGTGAAAAAGCGAACGAGCGAAACGAGTGAGTATTGTAATTATAATATTCAAGCGAAACGAGTGAGTAGTGTATTTATAATATTCAAGCGAACGAGCGAAGTGAGTGAGTAGTGTATTGCACCCGGACATTCTTAGCACCCAGGCGAAGCCGGACGGGGCCGCTAATATTATAATATAGGTACATAGATCGTGTTTCCTTTTTTGTTAACCATAATAAATAAAATAATATGGCTTTCTTTATATTATGTGACTCTCAACACTGTGGTTGAGTACCTGACGATGCTAAAATAATAAGCGAAACATTGTACAAAATTTAAAAAATGTTTTTTGAATTCTGTACCTGTCCACCTCCCTATAAGACATCATCAAAGATTAATACATAATGGACGTGAATCTACTTAATAAAATTTAAATGTTGATCTCCACGTTAAGTTTGAGGACCCCTGGGTACATTTTGAAGTGGCCCAATATCTTAAAATGACTTTTAGGGTAAATGCCCATTGCCCATGCTTTTATACAAAACTGAAAAATTGTTCTGGTATACCGCAACACTATAAGTATAATGAATGCTATTTTTAGTGTAGACGCGCATTAACCATGTCGTTATAATAATAGCTGTCGTATACCGGGTTTTACTTCTCTATTGAGCGCAAAATAATGAAATTGGATTTCAATGAGAATGGAATCAAATTAAAAGCTTATCTTGGAAGTTGAATATGTATTATATAAAGAACTTATACATGAATATAGGCTACATATACATGTATTATATAGGTAGTACTTGTGTGTGTATTTATTATGTGTATCAATCCATATAGGTACATAATACATATATCTACGGCCAAAAGTCAAAACCCCTTAGGGGTCAAAAATTTCGTATTTTTAGGATTCTGTATTATCTAAATACTTATTATACTAGCTTCCCACCAGCAATGTCTAGGGATGGAACTATTCCATATTCCACTTGATATTTATTTATATACCTATTTTATTGTCTCTATTTATTTATTTTTAACATTGGAAATGTTTATGTTCGTATATGGGGGCAGAGTTACGAGTTTCGTTCAAGGCCAAAAGACAATGGTGTCGCGATCAAGTGAGGAGCAATCATGCAAAATTGAACAAGTGCAATTTTTTCGAAATGTGTTTTATATCATGTCTAGTTAATTGAGAGGTATTTGCGACGATCTGCGGTGTTATTTTTGAGCAAATGTTAATAAATACTGTAGAAAAATCCATTTAAAGTTAAGTAATCAAGCAAAAGTTAACGCGTATATATAACATAAGAATAATAGGGTTATTCCTGACAAAACTAAACAGTGCATTGATAAATATTGTGTGTATAATAAACAGTTAATTATGTTTCATATATGCTGTTATCATTTCCAATGTCCTTGATGGTTGCAAGGATTGCGAAATCTGTGAATTTTTTATCATATAATTAAACTTTGCGGGGTATATACAATTTTAGTTTTGATTTTTTAGACGGACCCTCGCGGGGGGTGTTTGTGCAATGGCTTTTCATCTCGATGAACGGTACTGTTTCTTTTCATTGCAACAAAAAATGAAGAACTGGATAATTTATTGAACTGAATGATTAAATCGTCATCAAACATTTTTTATCACAAATCCGACGTAAACGGTTTTGTCTTTTGCGCCCAGATATATACAATATACATAAAGGATATTTATTATATAATACGTCATTAAAAGTTTGCTGTTTGTTAAATTAACACTTTTATTTTAACTTATGATTTTATTTTACAACTTCGTCTCGCCGAATAATTATAATTTAAATAGTAGGTACCTACTAAGTACTAAGTATATTTTTCTTGAATATTCCTCTTCAAGTCTGTGATAAAATCACTTCAACATATAAACTTGAAACATATCCGTCTTTTTGAGTGCGTCTCAACGTTTCGAGTCTATTAAGAGTTTAAAATGCAGTGCTGTCTCTTTTCATTGCAAAAAAAAGACTGCTTTTAAAGGGTTAACAAGCATTTTGAAAAGCAGTTTAAATTTGAAATTTATGTAGAGATAAAAACCTACATTGAAAAAGTGCATTGTATCAATAAAAATATTCATAATTTTTTAGCACAAGCCTGAATTGCGTTGCGGGTAATAGGGATTTAACCCGTAAAATCAAACTTTTGCGATTTCCTGCTTCCCTAATTATTTTAGGAAAAATATCTTCGAAGAAAAGTTTTAGAACATAAAATTCTGCGTCTAAATCACTAAACAAAATTAATTTAGCATACTTTGTAACGGCAGAAATTTGATATGAAAATGTCAAAATTACCTCAAAAACAGATAGCGATAGCCATGGAACTTGAACAGAATGATTAGAAATCATTCTGACAGCTATAACGTTATAATTTTGTTCAAGTTCCATGGCTATCACTATCTGTTTTTGAGGTAATTTTGACATTTTCATATCAAATTTCTGCCGTTACAAAGCATGCAAAATTAATTTTGTTTAATGATTTAGACGCAGAATTTTATGTTCTAAAACTTTTATTCGAAGATATTTTTCCTAAAATAATTAGGGAAGCAGGAAATCGCAAAAGTTTGATTTTACGGGTTAAATCCCTATTACCCGCAAAGCAATTCAGCACCCTGTATAATCTTTTCTATGGTTTAGAAAATTGGATTTTTGACGAAAATCGAAATCTCTCAAACTTACCATACTTGTAGAAAATGACACGCTAATTCCAATGAGCACAAGCAAACATCTATATCTCTTCTGGTTTAGAAGGTGTAGGTATGTGTTTAAAGTTTCTCAAAATTTAAAAAAAAAATTTCAAAAACATAATTTCAAAAGTATGTACGAAACCCTTCTATTTTAATGATAATTTTTAACTTCCCGCTATTGAAAATTAAAGATTTTCGAAAATTCGGGAAGTTATACTGGTTTCAGTCCGATTTTCGAAAATCGAATTTTCAACAGATCTCCACGTTTTGAAGTCCTAGGAAGCTATTCGCTCAAACTTATAATTAATTACTTAAATCTTTTTTAATTTCCTTTTGGACCGATAGAGTGTTTTACGAAAATATTTAAATTTTGTTATAATTTTCTTTATTAATAATTAAATATGTTATATAATAATCGATTCTGTCAACTATAAATATAAAAGTGGTCGACCACGTGTGGGTGGCTGGAAACCGGAGTTGCCTTTATCCAATACATATGTTATCAGGAACATTTCCGTCACATTTCCGATGATACCTAAAGCGAAAACATTATTTTGTAAATTATTTCTAAGCCTCTTTTGTATGTTCACCAAAGAGGTGAGAAATAAACGAGAGAATGTTTGAGTGGTGGAGTTCAATAATTCAAACGACAGAAATGATCATATTGAGAAGCCCCATTAGCCTGTTATTTGTGTATATCGTTGCGGTACCTATATTTTAGTGATAAATACAGTAGAATCCGGATAAAACGACTGTCAAGGGACCGGCAACATTATGTCGTATTAACCGGACAACGCACAAAGCGACCGCATAATTTAAGCTTGTTTTTATATAATACATATAAGTGTACAATAGATTAATTTCTATGAAAATAAAACAAAATCTATTAACACTTATAAATACATATGTATGTATGTATTATGTAACTTTAATGAAAATTAAACATTGCACATATATGTGTGTATTACAGATCAGTGGAACAATATGTATTGTAATTTCGTTCTAACCGGACGATTATTATAAAATTAGGTCGCTAGAAGTGAAAACTTCCTTAGGCGCGTTAGGCACTCTTTGAAATTCAATTTCCGGTGGTTCAAACCCTGCTAAACACAACCCTGTTGTAATTTTTTCTATATTCCAATCAGATGACCCCTAAATCAGTACCTTAATTGAAAATTCTAAAGTTGTTTGGAGGTTTTTAGAGCCAATAAACATAATTTAATCATTGTTTTTTCGAAATTATAATCAACTTTTCAAATAATGAGGTTATTTTATTATTTAAAATGAGCACTAGCTCCCTGATATAAGACGTATTTAAATGCTAGTAATAATTCATTTGAAATCCCAGAAGTTGCCATATTGTTCTCTTCCCTTACAATTGATAGAGTCCCTCCTGTATTTCTTACCTCTGATTATATATTAAATTACCTATATATTATAGAAATTATAGAAACTGTCTTTAAAAATAGAATGGAAAACTTTTTAACACGGTGTAAAATTTTAAGTACTCAACAATTTGGATTTCGTAAAAATATGTCAACAACCGAGGCTTTGATTGCTATGATTAATAATATTCTAGAATCACATAAAAATAAAAATCATGTCGCATTGACTCTATGTGATCTATCCAAAGCTTTTGATAGTTTATCACATGATGTACTACTCGAAAAGCTGAACAGATATGGTTTCAGAGGAGTGGCACTCAATTTTTTATCATCCTACTTATCGAATCGATATCAGAAAGTTGTTATCAAACAAACTAACGAATCAAGCTTAGACCCGATAACATGTGGAGTTCCACAAGGATCTATTCTTGGTCCTTTACTCTTCATAATTTATATCAATGATCTTACGTGGTTTTTGCCCAATATCAGTATTTATCTTTACGCAGATGACACTTCCCTGCTCACTAGCAACAAAAATATAGACACACTGTTACAAATGTCTGAGGAAGCATTAAATATAGCGTCAACATGGTTTACTGCAAACAAACTATTTCTAAATAAAAATAAGACACAGCGCTGTGTTTTTAAGTATAAAACTCCTGTTTTCTCCGCAGAACCTGTTACTAGCGTAAAATGTCTCGGGATTCATATTGATAATAATCTTAAATGGAACACACATATCGATTCGATTTGTAATAGGCTATCGCAAATCTTATTCCTTTTAAGGAAAATTGTAAACATAGTGTCCACAGATATATGTATTACAATCTACAACGGACTTTTCAATTCTATTTTGCAGTATGGACTGATTATATGGGGTGCTGACTCTCATGTTGATAGAGTCTTTAAATTGCAAAAGAAAGCAGTCAGAATAATAGCTAAAGCGAAACATAATGCTCATTGTGCTCCTCTTTTCAGGGCTCTAAATATCATGACACTACCCTCTCTTTTTGTTTTTGTCAATCTTTTGTACGTCAAACGAAATTTATCTAAATTCCAAATTGTTGAGGAAGTACATTCTCACAATACACGTGGTGCGAGAGACATCAGAGTGCCTTTTCATTCTGTAAACAAACAGAAATATGGACCTAATTATTGGTCACTAAGATTATATAATTCTCTACCTTTGGAAACGCGTTCTCTTCCCGAAAATAGTTTCAAAAAAGTTGTCAAAAAGCAACTAATGGAGATTTGTCTATACAATTTTAAAGATTTTTTGAATATTAATGTAACATGACATATTTTATATTATCATTGTATTTTGACGTTTTGTCAATCTTTATATAGCTGTGACAAATAAATATTCTATCTATCTATCTATCTACTGTGCGAACATTAAATTTAAATAATTTTCAGCCTATTGTGCTCGCGCCAAAGCAGCTTAACAAGTTTATGGTAATTAATATAGGTAATGTTAATTATCAATTTTGAAATTAATCCAGTCCTGTTTTCAGTAACTAGTGACACGTCGTGCAGTGTACCCTACATATAGCAACTGTTATTTTAGCCGAGAGAAGGAGAGAGAGATATGAAGAGCGTGAAATTTGCATAATAAAACATCGCGTGTGCAATTCACCACCCACCCGTACAATGCACCCGTCTACCTCTACACCCCTCTTGTTTCAATCTATTTCCACCCCGTTATACACACATACACATAAACAACCTAGTTGGTGAGGAGTCCTATGTCCTGTTACACTGAAGATATACAATCGACTAACCAGCCCGTTCTGGAGTTCTGTTGCATACAAACATCAATTGCAACAGATTTATAATTCAAGTGTGCAAGCTTTCACGGCCGGCATTGTTCCAAGTCTTCATGGTTTCCGGGCTTGTAGGCCGTGGTCCGGTGGTATTTCTACCTGACGTTTCGTCTACAACGGCGGTAGACATTCTCAAGGGCGATGTGGCAGCGGTCGAAGTGTCCTCCTTGGCGGCTCACAGGTCAGTGTGTCAGTGACTGGTGTTTTCCCGTCTTTTATGCCTAATGCCAGTGTGTTCTCTGTTCGGTCGTAGTCCGTCTCTCTGTCATTGGTCAACTGCGCAAGGTGTAGTGGTGGGCGTGAGTTCTCTACTCGGTCGTATTCCGTCCTTGTACGATTGGTCATTGGTTTTGTATGTCGGAGTGCTGGTGCCCAGGTTTTACTGAGATTGAGGCCTTCATCTTTTCGGTTGAAATTCTGTATGTGTTTATGTATTTCTATGGCCATAGAAATACACGCCCACCACTACACCTTGCGCAGTTGACCAATGACAGAGAGACGGACTACGACCGAACAGAGAACACACTGGCACTAGGCATAAAAGACGGGAAAACACCAGTCACTGACCTGTGAGCCGCCAAGGAGGACACTTCGACCGCTGCCACATCGCCTTTGAGAATGTCTACCGCAGTTGTAGACGAAACGCCAGGTAGAAATACCACCGGACCACGGCCTACAAGCCCGGAAACCATGAAGACTTAAGAATTATAATTTAGAATTTGCCTTTAACCCAGCGCCGATTTGGCACATTTTTAAAAGCTTTTATTTAACTTTACCTGTTGTCTGTCTGTCTGAAATCTTGCAATAAAAATTTCGACCTGTTCTAATTGAGCTAGAGCTTTGAAATTTTGCACACGTGTATAAATCCCGTGACAATGCAATATATCTATTATCGTTCTAAATCCAACGTTGATGGCATGGGGTGGATAAATAGGATACAAAATTGTATAATATAATGTATTAAATACAAATATACGACCTTGGATGTACCTTGGATGTAGCGACCTGTGACACGTTGTTTCGTTGGCAACAAAAATAATAATAATTGACAATTTTCAAAATAAGCTAAGTGACGTCATTCTATAAAGACTAAAACGTAAAAAATTAAATTAAAAAAAATTATAAGAAAAACTTTTTTTCTCCTATCTAGGCCGAAAGTTCGTACTTTCGTCCCTGCCAAGCGGGAACAAAGTCGCTCTTTATTCCCGTGGTACGGACAAGTGCGCGTGCGCAATAGTACTTATACCGGCTCTCACGCACCTACTTCTGTCTCCTACACATTAAAATTATTTCCTTTAAAATTATTTTTTTAATAATTTTAATAATAAAATAAAATAAAAATGATAATTTTAATAATTTTTTTTTCAATTTTGCGAACTTTCGGCCTGGGAGGAGAAAAAATAGTATGCGCAACATGGGAGGAAATTATAACTACATTTCCTCCCTTGTGGCACAATGTACTATATTTAAAAATTGTACTAAAAAGTAAAAAAATAATTTTCATACATATATGGAAAATAAAAGCTTTGGAGTGGTCAATTGAGCAAACTAACTGTATGCATTAGTGTTATAAAACCGCTTCAAAGCTTTTAGTTTCCAAATGTATGAAAATTATTTTTTTTCTTTTTAGTACAATTTTTAAATAAAAGTTTTTCTTGTAACTTTTTTTTAATTTTATTTTAATTATAGACCTTTGAAATTCCGCCGCCCTTATATCTTTATAAAATTATCATATAAATACGCCAAATTGTTTTGTTCCAATTATTTATTAAGATAAGTTAATGAAGATAGAAAAGTAATATAACTATGAGGCAAATTATTTAAGATCTACCACATTTTGTAGTGTAGTCTCCCAAAGCTGCCGTCCCCTTAAATTGGCCTACTCGGCCTATTAGTAAATCTGGTGCTGCTTTACCCGCAGCGTCAGACGCTAATGACCTAAGTTGTCGAGCGTCTATAATTTACAATTCATTCATTTACCCGCAGCTGCGCTCGCGATAATTTCGGTTATTACAAAAACCATTATCGTGCCTGATCGCAGCAATAAACAGACCTCTTAAGTAGTATATGACGTAAAAATATCTTAGTTTTAAATCCTCCACGACTCTAGCAACTGACCGAAGTAATAATAAAGCTTTTACATGCGGCTTCGTTTATGTTAATGTCGCTTTTGACGGAATTCAGTGTTACTTTCGAACTGTGATGAATGCCCAACAATTTTTGTTTCACCGTATTAAGACAGCATATAGTTTACAGTTTAACCGATTTACCGTGTCTCCGTGTGTTTGTATATTTGTATACTGTGCATACACACACATACATATATACATACAATCACCATACACTACCCCTTTTATCGCTAACGAAGTGCGCCATCATTCACTCTGAAAGGAAGACGCTCTCCGCCGCGACGACCACATCAACGTCATACTCTATGTACAATATCAACCTACTAAAGCTTCTTGCACATAATACGAAGGTGATCGTGGCAAAAAATCAATCGATTTTGGAATAAGTACTCGTAAAATCGTTTACTGTTCTAAAATACTAAAACAGTCACGTGTTGATATAAACATTTTTTTTCGAAAAGTTCATCGAAAGAAATAAAACTTTAGTATATTAAAAACTAATTTCATTGTAAGAATAAAAAAAAGTTATTGGCTGAAAAACTATTTTCATTTTGGAATCACACCTCGATTTTTTTAATGCAACGTACATTTTTTATTTTAATCTAGGAAGATAACTGTAAATAATAATTTAATATTTTAGACTATATTGTAGATTTAAGTACCAATATCAGATAAAAACGGGAAGTGGTTATATTAGATTGTAGTTTATAGACGCTTAACAGTGGAAGTCAGTAGGGAAGTGGGGGTTTGTAATAGACGAACCACTGAAACATTATGTTAAAAAATAACATTATTACCCCTACTATATGAGATCTCAGTTAATCTAAGACCCATTGATTATTTTTTTAATTGTTTAAATTTTTTTATACGCTTGTTTTACGCAGTACTATCGTTGGGTGTGAAAGCAATTTTAAATGTAGAAAATAATAGTAGACGTACATAGAATATACATGCAAAATTGCAAACGTCTTCGACTTCCTGCCTAGCGACTTCCTTTCGCCTGACTGTGTACCCTAAAATACGATCTACCCTGTTCGTCTTATCTAAGACCACCACCACTACCGTCTCTAATTCTACAACGTCGAACCAAAAACGAAAACTGTTATTTTATTATGTTACATCGATATAAAAATAAAATTCTTTGTTATATTGAAATCGAAAAAATAATTGGCATTTTATCTGCCATTAGACGCTAATGACATCAGTTGTCGAGCGTCTATAATTTACAATTCTTTTATCTGCCATTTTTTAATTTAATTTATGAATTCGGAAATAATAATAAAAAATGTCGAAATATGACGTCTAATTAAAAAAAAATATTTATTACGTTTCCATCTCGACAACATTTTTTTTAAATTTATAATCTAATTTCACACCCGACTGACAGGGAGCGCGTATATGCATATAGTTGCTATCAACGATTTTTTAAAAAAGTAAGGCATTTTAATATCGTTTTTATCATTTTGCATCACTCCTTTTTTGAGCATATTGTTATCAAATAAAGGTTATTATATCAATTTACAACATGAATATTTTTTTTATTGCAGGCTGTTTACTGGACAGTGTCCCTCGACCTCCAGATGTACCGCCCCGTAACCCCACAATGAATAGGCTAAACGGCCGCGTGGCGGGCGACCCCAGCGCCCCTGAATTCGAACCGTCCTGTCTGGTGCGAACGCCTTCTGGAAACGTTTACATTCCTAGTGGAACACTTAGTAAGTTTTAATTACTTTTTTTTCTAAGTTTTTTTTTTCATCCAGCACACTGAGTACTGATAGTTTTAAGGTTGACATTTTTACACTGTAAAATCCACGAAATAAATTATTATTATTATTATTATTATTAAACAAATGGGTATCGGCGTCTCACCAGTGGCGTATCTACCACAGGTGTTCCAGGTGGCAATCACTGGGGCCCCCTAACCTCGAGGGGCCCCCAATTTTTGGGTCAACTACTGATTGATTAATCCTTACACTCGATTTTTTTCTCAGTCTAATTATATATGATCTAAGCGCAGATTGCATTTACTTTCTTTGCAAACTCTATATTGTTTATGTCAATAATTATGATTTGATGAAGACGACTGGAGGATTTATTTATCCTTAAATATAGAAGAGCGCAATATTATTATCTGAAGAATACCAGTAGAACTTCTTTAAATTACAGAGTCGTTTATATATGACGTAGAACATTTTGAGAATACAATCAAATGTTGATGGGATGATGATGTCATGAATAATTGGAAATTTTTCTTAGTTGGGCAAAGTGGGAGGAGGGGGGCCCCCAAAAAAAATTTTACACCTGAGCCCGGCGAAGTAAAGCTACGCCACTGCGTCTCACATCGCTATAACTGAGATTGTCTCTGCCTCTGCATCACGGACAGACATAAAAAAATCAAATTTTAAAATATGTCCGTCTCATGGGTAGATCTTGTTGAGTCTATTATTAAAGGGTCTCTAGAAAACAACACTTAAAATTTACCTGAAATATTGAATTAAAATGAAATGTTCCTCTTTGATTGTGTTCCCGGTGTGTATTCATTATTTACTTACAATAATGTGACAAAAATAATATATGTTAATTTTTTTCAAAATACAAAAATTCAATAGTAGATACACCTACTCGGGTGTGAATCGAACTACGTTCCGAATGCATAATATCTAACGCATTCATCAATGAAGGTATACTCTATACTTAATTTTTGACATTTTTCTTTCAGATATGCCAAAGAACTCAACAATGGATTATAAGTCAAATTCTTCATGTAGCAGCCCTTCAAAAGAACAAAAAAGTTCAGAACGTTGCAACCTAGCTTTCAGCACAGCCGTTCCAGGGCTACCTGTACGGAATAATCTAAGACGGCCTACTTCAAGCCATTTTCCACCAGCATCCCGCTTCCATTTTCGTAAAGGATTAGCTACTAGATGCACGTGGCGGTGTACAGCCATTGTCTTCATTATGCTTTGTGTTGTTCTCACAGCTGCTCTGTCTTACATCACAGGTAACAGCGATATAATATAACTGTAATATTAGATAATATTAAACTGTTCGTTCATTCATATATGAATAAAATCACTGTCAGATATAAGCAGATGAAAATTTTAATCAATCTCCAATTTACAACAATGGCCCGTAAAAGCACGTTAAATTCTAAGTAGAAATATAAATTAAAAACCCCATAATAATAAATTTACATGAACAGTTCCTATAATAGATCTAATACATAGTTTCTCCTATAACGCGATAGGTAGGTACCTATAAATATTGTTTTTAAAAATCACCGCGCTATCGCAATTCGTGCAATAAAATTATCAGAGCCTATGGGAAAAATACAGTTAAGGACAGAACACGCAAAAGCTACACAAGTAAGTATTACACACGGGAAATTACGTTCAGCTGGACGCCGTCTTTCGCATTCACCTGGAACTACTCGATAGCGCAAAACATAACCTACTTGTAATTTTGCTGATTTTATTTCTTTGTTTATCAACCGTATAGGTATTTATAAAACGCTATGCAAATACATTTTGTAGCAGAGGAGACTGTAAAAAGTTAAATATAAAAACAAATACCTATGCCGAAAAATTTAGATTACCTATCACAAACTTTCCACATGTAAGCATGTTATATAACTGAAGAAGACCGCTACAAGATTAAGTACTTTGCATTTAAAGTTAAATGTGTTGAAAGTTGCATGTCACTAATAAAGCCTTATAAATCAATTCAAACGCTTATGACCTCTGTTGTCGAGCGTCTCAAACACGTTCATAAATATTTAATAACTTTAAGGTTCTGAAATTAAAAATAATATTTTTTTACAGCATCAAATGTCCTAAATTGGTCATATCAAAGTTCCAAAGCTTGTACGGTACTAGTCGGTGAAAACCCCGAAGTATTCAGTGCTTCGAAAGCAACATCTGAAACCAATCAATCCGCTTCGAGTAGACCAAAATCATCTATGTCAGGTGGCGGTTCTGGAACATCGACAAGCAGTGCCACAGGAGGTAATTCTTCAATGTTTCGTGTGTTAAAATACAGTCGTCGTAAACGTAGAAATGTTGAATTAAATAATATCCCACCGTTATTGTCACAGTCACAGCATGTATCTGTTATTACCCCTGTTGATAATCACAGTGTAGAAACATTGCCACCAGACAGCACTACTGTTGGTGCCGCACAGTTAAATGTAGACCCTAGTGTGCATGATGATCATTCCTCCACTATGCATGACGAAACCACCAGCGATACGTTCAGCGAATTATATGTTAGCAGTACACTGTTGCCTGAATTGCATGACATGAAAAATACGAGTGATGTCCCGCTTCTGAGTGTTAATGTTAGTGACAATACTAACACAGATGATGCAAGCGATTCTTCACTTACCAGCTCACAAATTGTAACTGATATTTCTACCAAAAATCCGTTCGAAATTGTTATTTCAACGAGTATTCCAACAGTAAAAAATACTTCTGAATTAGCTGATTATATAGATGAGGAAACAACAACCATTTCTTTTGAAACAACATTACCAGATGCAGAAAATATTAGCAACGTTGAATCTGCGGATGAATTTACAACATTTCCATCTTTAATAAAAAAAGATAACATAGAACAAGAGCGTTTTAATAGCGAAACAGTGATTAATGACAAAAATAAAAATATTGGTAATGAAAGTTTTAATGCTGCTCATCCAGTTGAAATAGAGAATATTGAACCAGCAAATTTAATAAAGCCTATGGCCTTAATTGCAGAACCACAATCTGGTGTTTTTAATATTAGTTCAAAACAAAAAACCTTGCAGGAGAGTATTACCAATAAACCGTCTGAAATTGAAGGAATGCATGATGTGCTGCAACATGATTATCCTGTATTTTCTTATGGACAAGAAGAGGTAGAAATTGTAAAATTAAAACAAGAACTTGTGACAACAACAATTAAGCCTAAAGTAGTTTATAATGATATTCAAAACTCATACGGAAACAGAATGGAAAATGAAGTAGAAAACAACGCTGAAAATAAGCATGATGAGTCCATTTCAAAATCTATAATACATACAAGAAATGAGTCAACGAATGATGAGCAGCCAATTGAAACAGTTGAAGAGTATCAAAATAAAACATTTGAAGTACAAAGAAAAACACTGGAAGAGGTGATTGATAAAACCTCTTCAGAAGTAAATAATAGTATGAGTGACACTAATAGCACTGAATTGCTTGCCTTTATAAATATGCATGAGAGTGATGAATCCTTACTAATACAGTCTCGTTTATCTAACCGTTCCACTCAGCTGGAATTCAATAATGCTACTTCAAATGCGAGTGTGTCTAATAAAACAACGCCTGCTACTTTTACTTCAGTGTCTGTGCCAAGCACTGAAAATCACGCTGATTATGCACCACCTCAACAACCTAATTCCTCTGTTCATACCGAATCCCTTGATTTAGGCACAGCGGCGAAAAGTGTCAACCGATTATTTGTCAATGTAACTATTTCTACTAATGGAGAATCGGATGATCCTTCTGTTCCAAAACCTGTTTATGTTTTGTCTATATCAGTACCAACAAATGATTCGAATCATATACCCGGCATTAATATATCGCCACAAACTCAAAGTCCTCTTCAAATGGATCAAACTAATTTTCAGTATGCCCAATACACCAAGAATTATCCACAAAATATCCAAACTCATCCTTATACACATGATTACAGTAAGCATCCTTCAGATAATTTTCAATATACTCAAAACCGTCGTCACCAAGATTCCTTCTATCATCCGATGTGGCCACCTGAATTTAGTAGATATAATAACAGCGCTCCGATTTATCCTACTTTACCATATCACCAGCTGCCTGCTAGTTTTTGGGGTGGTGTATGCAAATGTTCGTGTCCCTGCTTAGACAACGAAAGTGAAGAAATAAACGATGAAAGTGATTTTGCAGAAAAGTCACATACCTCATCATCTCCACTACCAATTAATACGAACGATAATACAAACGATTCTTTTAACGATCATAATACTACGGATAGAGGAACTGTTTCAGCAGATTATGAACAAAGTAGTACCGATTATAATAGACACAGTACTACAGAAAATTACATCGGTACCACTTTGTGGAATGAAGAAACATCATCAACGACAGAGGCGGATTGGAGTACTGAAATAGCTGCAAGCAGTTGCCCTCCACCGCCTCCTCCTACCATTCTCATCTTGGAAGGTGAGAGGCATTATTGCCAATAGTGTCATGGCTTCATGCAACATCTAACAACTGATTAATATTTTCTAATCTTTATCTTTACTGTTGCGCACTAACTTTATAATATGCTTCGAAAATTTAATGAGCTAATGTAAATATGCACGATATATATATTTTAAATAAGCACTATACTTTATAACAAGGTATAAATTGATTATGTACTTATTTGCATCTATAAGTTATGTAATTATTAGGTAGGTATACAGGTTATCATCATCATAAAACTATATTATGGATGAGCTATATATGGACTATTACATTGAATATAACGGTAAATATTTTGGCATCCATTTAATTTGAGTTTATAATTTACTGAACTCGCAAGCTAAAATAACAATATTTGGCAAATTTACAAGAATATTATGCATTGGATGAGCTATGCATAACTCATTTTCTTAATATTTCTAACAACACACGATTTTACTAGTGAAAATGAAAGATGAAAAGGCTGCAACTTTCTTATGCAATATGATCATCGGTGTCTGATTATTTTGAAAATGCTGAGCTTTTTGATATTTTTAGTGTGGTATTTTAATCTCTTAAAAGCTTTGTGATTGCTGTATATATCTATTTTATATTAAACTGACTACGTATTTTAAATACCGTATGGGAACTGAAAATCCGAAAATAGAGGTACTGTTAAAAAAAGATCCATAAATACTACCAGAAGAGAATGTACGGGATTCTATTTTGTGCCCTTGTCTTTCTGAAACGATAAAATTCCAGATAGCTACTGTATGAGAATTTAATGGAACTTATGAGCTCCTGATTTTATCGGGAAAACATTAATTATTATTATTATTATTAGTATCATCAGATTTTATTATTTCCATAGCATTGGTATTGTTGAATTATATATAGAATAAAAGGAATCTCAACATCCAAATTCCAATTTAAAATCGACACTCTGAATTGAATTTGTACCTACTTATAAAATAGGTAATCATTAGGATGGTTCCAACACTATACGTTTAAATGCAGTCAATTTATAAAATGTCGTAAATTAAATTGAAAAACCATACATTTTTTATTTATTACATTTTAAAAACGAAAGTATAATATCAAAATAGATAATATCAGCAGTCACATTATTTGAAGCGCATAAATTTATAATGCTATTTATTATAATACTATTTAACAAAAAGCTTTAATTTGCTGAATTTCAAAAGTAGAATATTTTTACATATATTAATCACTGATTCGTTATATGCAGGTGCAAAAACATTTCCAGCAAGATCGTTTCCACCGGATGGAACCACGTTTTCGCAAATATCATTAGGACAGCGTCTTTCAAAAGAAATTCCTCCATATAGTTACTGGAATATGCAATTCTATCAATCTGAAGCGGCATACGTGAAGTTTGATTACAATATTCCTAGAGGAGCAAGTATTGGAGTTTATGCAAGACGTAATGCGCTTCCTACACATACACAATATCACATTCTTGAAGTACTAAGTGGCTTTAAAGCAAGAACAACACGGGCGTCTCATGTAAGTAACATTCTACTTATAACAAACGATACGAAATGTACGTAAATAAAGCTAGCAGGGCCAAAGCTTCGTATGACGGAATTGATGGTATGAGAATTAAGAGCTATTTAAAGACTAATTTAGTGCCCCTCTTTTAAATTTAGGGCTCTTACCCTCAAAAGCGTCAAAAACTGCAAAGTATTTAAAAAGAAAGTAGTAAATTATCTTACTGACTAGTGCCCGTACCAAATTTTTTGAACTTGTACACATTTAATATTGTACGTATCAAATTTAATATTGTACATTCTTGACCGACACATTCTTTGTCATTGCGACATTTTACTGAATAAAGTTTTTATTCTATTCTATTCTATTCTATTCTAAAGGCAAAATCTGTGGTGCTACTAGCTTTAGTAAAAGTTAGCAGCGTCAAATTGTCGGATGACGAAATTGATGGTATGATAATTAAGGGCTATTTAAGAGCTCATTTAATACCTCTAATAGAAATTTGAGGGTTCTTACCTTTTTCGTAAAAATCTATGATTATCTTTCATACGGTGGAAGTACAGGTTACATATGGTGGGAGGCACGGGTCACACATAATGGAAACACCTATACAATATGATAAGGTAATTTTTCAATAGGTAAAAATACACGTATAATATTTATTCAAAGAATAGTAATAACCAATAAGTGTATATCGCACATAATGATTAAATATAATATTTATTATATCTATGGGTCGAAAAAAATCAACAGCCGGTAAAACTATTATTGTAAAATAAAGGAATAAAACGAAAAAAATTATAAATCATGACTTATTATTGTAACAATGTTGAATTAAATCAAAAATGAGGAACAATAAAGAATATTATATCGGCTTTAATAATAAGAATTTAATTTACTGTCGCCATTTTTTATTTTTATGTATGTACACCGATTTCTCCTGCATTTATGAACCGATTTTGTTGATTGATATTTTATTTAATAAGGCATACCTTCATGGTAGTCCCATATAAATTTTACTTAAATCGTTTCAGTAGTTCGGTTGATTTTTTTTATATTAGATATGTAATTTTTTATGTATGTTACGTATGTGTTTAATAAAATTAAACGTTTAATTATATAAAGTAGATAGAACTTTTCTAAATTCACAGTGATATAAATAAATAAAATATGCAGAACATTTCAAACCGTTGTGTGCTGAGACCTTAAGGTAATTTAAAGTATTTGGACGTTAAAGTAACCAAATTAACATTACCTTAACAGTATGTTTCCATCATATGTGAGCCGTTCCTCCCACCATACGTAAACCCATACTTCCACCGTATGAAAGATATTCATAGATTTTGACGAAAAAGGCAAGAGCCCTAAATTTCTATTAGGGGTATAAAATTAGGTTTTGAAGAGTCCTTAAATCTCATACCATTATTTATCATGTATAGATGTTTTCACTATCTGTAACCCGTGCCTCCCATCATACGTAACCCGTACTTGCACCGTATGAAAGTTATCATAGATTTTTACGAAAAAGATAAGAGCCCTAAATTTCTATTAGGGGTAATAAAAAGTGGTGGAACCTTTGGTGTAAAGATACGAAATGTTATAATTACCACAAAACACCAAACCATAAAATATTTTATGGTTTGGTGTTTTGTGGTAATTATAACATTTCGTGTCTATTAGGGATATTAAATGAGCTCTTAAATAGTTCTCATACCATCAATTTCGTTATACGACGTTTTGGCCCTGCTAGTTTTATGTACAGTCGCGGACTTGATAAAGTTTACACTTGAGTTTTTTAGTGTAAGTTCACAAAAAGTCAATAGCTTAGCAACAAATTTAGTTTTTAATAGGTAAATGTAAACGTCAAAAATTAAAAGAAATAATTGTCGTTTAAATGCCTCGAAATTATTAAAACGATGAACAAAAAAGAAGAATCATTGCAAGATTGGAGGAAGGAATTTGCTAGTATCAAATATATCAAATCTTTTTATGTTTTAGTTGAATAATATTGAGTAATTTGGATTATATAATAAACAATTGAGGTGTTTTGACAATAATTTTTATTGAATTTTTAGGATGTAACCTTAGTAATTGATACATTACTATCAAAAGCCAAATTACAATATGTAAAAATTAAAAAAACCGGTAACTAGATGATACAGGTGTAAACTTTTTTAAGTGCGCGACTGTACGTACGGATTGTGACTTCTCGACTAACGTCAATAACCATAAAAAATAAAGTAGAATAATTATTGTTCATTATATAAACCCTTAAATAAAATTTCGATACGGTATTATACTTCAAAAATCATCAGGTTCCTTTGCCGCGCTTTGTATAATTATCTAAGAATGTACATTGTTATTTATTGAAAATACATTTGCTTGCTTACAGCCTTCAATGAAAAAAGAAGTAACACATTATATGGAACAAGGCCATTGGTTCTTGTCATTATACAATGATGATGGCGATCCGCAAGAAGTAGCTTTCGTGGCAGCAATTGCAGATGACATGACCCATAACTGTCCCAACGGGTGCAGTGGAAAGGGTGAATGTCTTATGGGTCATTGTCAATGTAATCCTGGATTTGGAGGAGATGATTGCAGTGAAAGTAAGTGCAAAAAATATTTTAATATTACAAAATCGAAAATGCCAATGTCTATTGCAAAAAATTGCTATTGTTTTAACAATAACTGCTTGAATATGAAGACAGTAATTAACCCACTAACAGCAAATAAATCAATATAATAGTATATTGTGCAACTAGTGGGAGAAAGAGGAGATTCCTCCAGTGTGGATTTTGCCGCACGAGCGTAGCGAACACACGAGTGGAATCTCCTCTTTCGACCAATAGTCGCACACAATATTTTGTTCAACTACCGCAAGAAATATGTCATTTCGTGGCTCTGCTGAGCGTGGGCGAAATAATGGGTGACCTGATTGATTGCGTAAACGTTCCCCGTAATGAGCGTGGGCGAAATTTTATCGCTCACTCTGCCCTGATTGATTGCGTAAACGTTCCCCGTAATGAGCGTGGGCGAAATGGCATTTCGCCCACTCTGTACGATCAACAGTCAGGGAATTCATTATCTCGCCCACCCTCAGTAGAGCCACGAAATTACATATTTCTTGCGGGTGTTGAACAAAATATATAACCTTCTTCTTCATACCTAATATTATAGGAAATGCTTCTTGTTGCATTTGCATTTGGTAAATGTCTGCCAAGGATAGTATTATCTATTAACTAATCCAATAACATTATTAACGTAAAACAGTTGAATGTGCATGTATACATGTTGGTCCTATGCAGGTGTCTGCCCGGTGTTATGTAGCCAACGAGGAGAATACATCAATGGAGAATGTCAATGCAATCCTGGCTGGAAGGGTAAAGAATGTAGCTTACGGCATGATGAATGCGAGGTGCCCGACTGTAATGGACATGGCCATTGTGTCAATGGTAAATGTGCTTGTGTCCGCGGCTTTAAAGGAAAATTCTGCGAGGAAGGTAAGCATCACATAAATTCTTCTTACACAGGTTGTCCCAGGCGACATTGGCTAACATGGGTATCTTTATTATTAGTGGAGATAGAAAGTCGGTTAAATGGGCAAAGTAGTGCAGAATTATGTGGTCGATAACGTCCCGTCGAAAAAACAATTGAATTTTGACACACTCTGGATTTATTTAGAAAATAGTGAAAATAGCCGTTTTTGAAAACTGGTCTTAACTTTTTTATTTGTAAAGGTATCTGAAAGTTTCTTTAACCATTCTTTAATAACTTTTTAAGATCTTTTCAGTTGCGTAGGTTTATTTTTTTGACATCAACTTTAGATTTTTTATGGTCGCCATTTTGAATTTTTATATATTCGAAGTCTCATACCACATTTAAAAAGTTCGCAATTAACGTCCCATATTAGAGACACATAAAAAACAATTAACAGTCAAATTATCCAAAATGACGTCCATAAGAAAAACCAAAGCTCATGTCAATATCTCATTATGTAGTGGATATAAAAAAATTAAACCTACGCTACTTAAAAGATCTTAAAAAGTTATCAAAAAATGGTTAGAGAAATTTTCAGATATTTTCATAAATAAAAAAATTATGGCCAGTTTTTAAAAACGGCAATTTTCACTATTTTCTGAATAAATCCATAGTGTGTCAAAATTCAATTGTTGTTTCGACGGGACGTTAATGAGCACATAATTCTGCACTACTTTGTTCATTTAACCGACTTTCTATCTCCATTAATAACAAAGATACCCATGTTAGCCAACGTCACCTGAAACACCTGTATGTTGTAAAATATACTCTTGCTTTCGCGCAGTCAATAAAAAAGAATGGAACAAATACAACTATCAAACAAGCCGTGAGGTGGGTCGTTTATTAGGACTAAAGTGCGACCCTTGAGGTCCACACGACGAACTTCCCAGTTTGAAAAATATTTAATAATAATAATTAAATTAGATATTACACAGAAAAGTAATCATTTTAATCATTAAAACATCAATAATTAAAAAAAAAAAAAAAAAAAAAAAAACGGCTGAACCGATTTTTATAAAATTTATGTCGGATCAAAATGACGTTAACACGCCTCGATTGACACCCTTACGAAGTCGATATAATTTTTTATTCGCGAGATATTGTGTAAAATCTACTTTTTTGGAGGTTATTTGGTTAAGAAAAAAGAACGGCTGAACCGATTTTAAAAAAATTCCTTTCAGATCATATTTACGTTAATACGCGTCGATTGGCACCCCAACGTAGTCGATATCATTTTTCGTTCTCGAGATTTCGTCTTAGAAAGAAATGGACACATACATACGTACGTACGTACGTACATACGTACACACACACACACACACACACACACACACACACACAGACATCTTTCTAAAAGTAGTATAAAAATAGTGTAGTGACCTTGAAACATAAAAATTTTTTTTCCTTTTTGATTTCGATTTTCGGACCCATTACAATAACTTCCAATGGGAAGTTAACAAACATGGAAGTTGCTAGTCACTTAAGTTCGATGCAGATTATTTCCAAACCTTTGTTCCAATGCGTCTTTATTATTTTATGTACCTACCTACTTACCTGTTTCAAATCGTCGCCACTTTATGTATGCGAAATTATTTAATATATAATTTTCAGTGGATTGTCCACATCCAACATGTTCGGGCCATGGTTTCTGTGTGGAGGGGACATGTTTATGTAAAAAGGGCTGGAAAGGTCCTGACTGTGGACAGATGGATAAAGATGCTCTTCAATGCCTGCCCGACTGTTCTGGACATGGAACATTCGATCTAGATGCTCAAACATGCTCTTGTGAACCAAGATGGTCTGGTGATGACTGTTCAAGAGGTAAATTATTATTATTTTATTTTAAAGCTGCGAACTGCTATTGTTATCTGAGTATCAATTTATATTTTAAATTTCAAATTAATTTTAATCATACATTGAAAATCCAGTTGATACTTTCACCAGTCCTCAAATTATAATCTGAGATCTGCGGGATATTGTAATAAATTTAAGTGGATGTAAATTAATACTGATTTTTGAGAAGCAATTAAATCCGAAGATTTTATCAGTTTCATTTACCTACATTAAACAAAAAATTTTCATAAGTTTATGAATTCTACAGTACAAATACATTTTTGTATTGAATCGTTTTTTGCAGCTGTATTTTTTCTAGTGCATCCAAAATTCATATATAATTTCTTTTTAGAATTGTGCGATTTAGATTGCGGACCTCACGGTCACTGTGTGGGTGACGCTTGCGTCTGCGCCAGTGGCTGGGCCGGAGAGCAGTGCAACTTGAAACAGTGTGATTCTCGATGTAATGAACATGGACAATGTAAGAATGGAACGTGTTTATGTGTTACTGGATGGAATGGCAAGCACTGTACACTCGAAGGTTGTCCGGGAGGCTGTTCAGGACACGGACAATGTCGAGTCAATGGTGAAGGAGCATGGGAATGTAGGTGTTATGAAGGATGGGATGGCAAGGATTGCAGTGTATTACTTGAACAAAACTGCAATGATGACAGAGATAATGATAAAGGTACTATTTTCTGTTTTAAAAAAAATCTATTATGCTGTAGCTGTTCAACAGGTGATGCTTATTGAATCGTCACTTTGGTGAAAATCTCGAACTCCTGGTAGCCCTATATCTTCCTTTTTTTAATATTAAATACCAGATCTACATATTACATGTTATACATGGTAATGACTAATGAGCACTACAGAGATGTAACGATAAAGAATGTTCTGCTCACTTCACTATGAATTATAATAGGTACATTATTACATTGGTAATTGGTAAATAATTAAATAAATAATAATCTGATTGTTCACTATAATGAAAACTTTGAAATCAGTCACTTTCGCTAAGTAACACATCTTGTGGCAGACGTTTTTTAAGTCTGTTATTGTGGCTTTTTTGGCCTAGTTGGAAGTAGGTCGCGCTGGGACATTGATTAATGTTGTCAAAGAATTTTTTTGCTGTTTTTCGGATAAACTCGGTGATGGTCGGTACGTTTAGTTCTCTGTGTGGTTGGTGGTTCCGAATAAACCATGTCGAGTTAGTGATGATTCTCGGTATCTTATTTTGAAAGATCTGTATTTTTACTTCCCACCTCTACTATGGTAGGGAAGTAATGGATTTAGTCCGAATAAAATATTTTTTTAATATGTGTTTGGTTTGCAGAGCCCCAGACAGCCCTATATCTGTTTTTAACTGTAATAAGAAGATTAATAAACAACATTGTCGTTTTCATAAAAAAAAATAATTCGGAGGACTTTAATTCTTTTAAATATGTGTAATTACCATACATTTAATTCATTGCACTCGGCAGATGATTTTTTTATATTTGTCATTATTGTTCCACACTGCACAGTTTTATGGAATAAATTTATATTTATTTATCTATTGTTCTTTTCAGATGGGTTAGTGGATTGTGAAGATCCAGAATGCTGTTCTAATCACCTTTGCCGAAGTAGTCAGCTTTGCGTTTCGTCACCTAAACCTATCGATATTTTACTTCGTAAACAACCTCCAGCCATTACAGCGTCATTCTTTGAACGAATGAAATTCTTAATTGACGAAGGGAGCTTACAGAATTACGCCCGCCCAGAAACATTTAACGAGAGGTAATATTATTTCTGAAAATTTATAATCTGTTAAAATATTAACTGAAACTTCAAATGTATTTTGTATCTACGTATACAAAAAACAGTAGATGTTTTTTTTTATTACTGTTTTCTAAATGTTTCAATGGCCCTTGTGTATTAATTTTTTATTCATACAGGGTTTTCAATTTATAATCATTATTGCATTGTTGTGCCCCATGTCATATCTCTAATCCCAAAACTTTTGTGTGGTGTGAAATACAGATATAAGTATCACTTTTTACTATGTGCGTTTTGTGTGTTTTATCATAATATACCTTTAGTCAGATGTCTTTGCAGTGTTATTTATTGTATAATATAAGTAACACTATATTCAAAAACAAATGAAAAGTAACGTACAGTCGTTTCTCCTATAACGCGGTATGCGTGTTCCTAAAAATCACTGCGTTTTGAAAATTCGTACAGTAAGAAAAATAGAGTTACCAACACTCAAAACCGCGTACTGTCTCCTAAGTTCCTAGCTAATAAATAATAGCAAACCGAATAAAAATAAAACATGAATGGAAGGACCATCATCTTAATATATCAAATACATCATCATTTTTAAAACGAAATGTTGTGGCACCAGAGGTTGATGACTGTTCACCTGATGTTACACGCTAGCACAAAAAATCACCTTGTGAAAAATAGCGTATGTTTTAACGTGATTTCACATTTTAGTAATTTATGTACCGCGTATGGATAAATTCGCGCTTTATGGAAACGTCTTATAACAGAAGAGACTTTACCTACGTTATTTTTTATTTCGAATATGTAAAAAAATGTTACTTTTATGTTTATGTTATACCTAGCATTAAAATATCACAAATCAGATAAATTATTAAAAAAGCACTGCATGACCGATTTTCAAAATTTGCTAAAAATGATTTTTTTAATTCTTTGTGGCTTTACTAATCGCTTATAAACAGCAATATTACTAATAATTCATTTTTTCGTAGATATTTTCATAAAATTATTCCAATCTGCTTTAAGTTTCTTATGAAAATATCTTTTAATAAAACTATTTGTATAATGTTAACCTTGTTGGGCTTTGTTTCCTTGCTGCTCTCAGTGTATTTTGGAATCACTTCAATTCAAGGTAAGAATGCTAATGGTACATACTAACTTTCCTATCACAGTTTTTTATAGTAAGGAGCATTGCGTCTAATTGTTTTTTATGTTTATGTACAATCAATTAATGATCTGTTGGATTTTTTGTTTCTTATTAAAATACTTTCATTTGAATTTAATTTCATTCTATTTTCAGTTTAATTTTAAACAGTCATTAATTGATTAATTATCGTTTGCATGCTATATATAACTCCTCATCAAATCCCAAAAATGTGTTCGTGACTTTTTAGTTCGCTTTTTTTGTATTATTTGTAGTTGATTCAATTTTTTGAAGCAAAAAAAAAACTCAGTTTAATAAAATCTTTTAACAAACAGCTAATATTTTTGGTAGTGCAATTTTTTATTTTGAATAATAATAGATTTAATTCTTTTCGCTTCACCATAATAATAATATTCATAATTTTTGTTTATGCAGTCGTTCAGCAGTAGTTCGTGGCCGCGTCATTACTTCACTAGGTATGGGTCTAATGGGAGTCCGTGTCAGCACTAGTACATTATTGGAAGGCTTTACATTTACAAGAGATGATGGATGGTTTGATTTGCTCGTCAATGGAGGAGGCGCTGTAACTTTACAATTCGGCCGCTCACCGTTTCGACCGCAAAGTCATGTAGTACTCGTACCATGGAACGAAGTTGTTATTATTGATGACGTTGTAATGAGCACAAATGAAGATAAGATTACTTCCTTGACACCTCATTCGTGCGCCTCTCACGACTATGATGTTATGAAACCAGTTGTTTTAGCTACATGGAAGCACGGATTCCAAGGAGCTTGCCCTGACAAAAGTGCTATTTTAGCTGAGTCACAGGTATTGTATTATTTTTTCATTAATAACATAAGAATTAAAATAAACTACCATGTAAAAAAATGTCCATTCGGCCATGGTTTTCGGACAAATCGCTTTGGCATTATTTTAGCAATTATCGCTTAACGAGTTCCCGAGTTTACAAGTTCTTGTTTTCAAATATCAATGTCGCTTGCACAGTTGCACTCTCAGTGTATGAATTTTCGTTTTACGAGCTGTGCTAGAAACTCCTAAAGTTGGGAACTAGCTGTACCTGACTACAGAAAATCCAAATTACATTAATATCAGAGTATAGATGTAGTTAAAGCTTTACTTCAATGTAAATTAAATTTTTTTTCTCATTATAACATATTATCACTGTCCTATATGCGGACCCAGACTGGCCGCCATTTTGCTACCGGGCAATTTTTTTACCGACTCTGATCTAATTTTTTATAACAGTAATGTGTACAAAGAAATTATAATTTTTTATTTACTTAAAAATTATTTTTAAAATAGGTGGTACAAGAGAGTCTTCAGATACCTGGAACTGGTTTGAATTTAGTGTATCATAGTTCACGAGCTGCTGGTTATTTGTCTACAATACAACTTCAATTGACTCCGGACGCCATCCCATCCACGCTCAACTTAATACATCTACGAATTACTATCGAAGGAATTTTGTTCGAGAGAACATTCGAAGCGGACCCTGTAATTAAATTCACATATGCTTGGAACAGATTAAACGTGTATAGACAGCGCGTCTATGGTGTTACCAATGCAATGATTAAAGTTGGTTACGAATACAGCGATTGTAAGGATATAATCTGGGATGTACAAACTACTAAGCTAAGCGGTCATGATATGAGCATATCTGAAGTAGGAGGATGGAATTTGGATATCCATCACAGATATAACTTCCATGAAGGTATCTACAAATATAATATATACATTTATACAATTAGGTAAATTTAACTATCACGGTCATTTCTTCTATAACGCGATATAAACCATCGTGTAATGGAAATTCGCATAATAAAAATAACAGGGCTTATGAGAAAAGTAGTGTTAGGGATAGATTAATCAAAACTAGTATAGTATTGTAAATAAATAATACATGCGGTTATAATTAGTTCAGCTGGCAGAAATTTTCCCATTCATCCAGTCAGCGCTGGATTTGCCAATAGGCCGTATAGGTCGCGGCCTAGGGGCGGCAGATTTCAGAGGGCGCTCGCTCGCATTAGTAAGCCGTTAAGTTCGTGCGCGATTAAAGTTAATTGGCTTGCAGTACTACTTAAGAAAAGTATAAATCCAACATTGCGTCTAGTAGAATTCAGAAGGGCAATGCATACTGCAAAGTCATCTCGTGATTATGATGGTTCTATTTCCATATTTATTAATCGCGCATGAAAAAATCTACGCAGTGCAAACACCTCTTACAGAAAAGAAAATAAGGTTATGATAAAAATTTTTGAGAACATTTTTATACTTACAAAAATAAAATTTCGATAGTTCAACTATGTTAGTAATTTGAAACGTTTGACATAACATCTTTGGTTTGACAGACTGACTAAATACTGTATATTTCTATAGGTATTTTACAAAAAGGAGATGGATCAAATATATATTTAAAACACAAGCCAAGAGTGATAATTACAACAATGGGTGATGGACATCAACGTCCACTGGATTGTTTTGATTGTGAAGGTCAAGCATCAAAGCAACGACTATTAGCACCAGTAGCACTTGCTACAGCTCCGGATGGATCAATTTTTGTCGGAGACTTCAATTTAGTCCGTCGTATTTTAACTGACGGAACCGTTCGAACAGTCGTCAGGCTAAAGTAAGTAAAAAATATCGTTTAATAAGTTGGATATTTTCCATGATAGGATATGTGTTAAGATAAATATTATTGTAGAAATTAGGAGAAAAACTCAGTGGCAAAAGGATCAAATAAAATTTTCAATACTGATGATTAAATTTGCATTTATAAGCTTACGTTTCGGTGCTCATTGCACCATCCTCAGAGCATCTAAAATTAAGTTTGATTTATAATCTGTTTAAAATTGTAAGAATTTCACATTAAAAAAAAAACAAAACAAAGCAAGCGAAATTCTTACAATTTTAACCAGATTATAATTCAAACTTAATTTTAGATGCTCTGAGGATGGTGCAATGAGCACCGAAACGTAAGCTTATAAATGCAAATTTAATCATCAGTATTGCAAATTTTATTTGATCCTTTTGCCACTGAGTTTTTCTCCTAATTTCTACACCATTTACGGATCATCATTTCTCTATATCATAGAGTTCTTCAACATAAATATTATTATTTAGTTAAAAAATAAAATGTATTAAAACATCAAATTTATTTTCAGTGCAACGAGAGTATCGTATAGATACCATTTAGCACTAAGCCCTCTGGATGGTACACTATATATTTCTGATCCTGAATCACATCAAATCATCAAAGTCCGCAATACGAGCGATTATTCCGATCCAGACCGTAACTGGGAAACAGTTGTCGGTTCAGGAGAACGATGTCTTCCGGGTGACGAGGCTCACTGTGGGGATGGAGCTTTGGCGAGAGATGCCAAATTGGCGTATCCAAAAGGTGTCGCCGTATCAGTCGACAATATCTTATACTTTGCCGATGGCACCAACATTAGAATGGTAGACCGTGATAATATTGTAACAACTGTAATTGGCAATCATATGCACAAATCTCACTGGAAACCAATTCCATGCGAAGGAACTCTCAATGTCGAAGAAGTACATTTACGTTGGCCAACTGAACTGGCAATCAGTCCTCTTGATAATTCATTACACATTATCGACGATCACATGATTCTTCAGTTAGCACCGGACGGCCGTGTAAAAGTAGTTGCTGGTCAACCATTACACTGTTCTTCACCGCTGTCGAGTCACGATATGGAATTAGCTACTCGTGCTACTCTGGTAATGCCTCAAAGTATTACTTTTGACCCTGCTGGAAATCTATATGTGGCTGAAAGCGACTCGCAAAGAATAAATCGAGTTCGTGTAATTAGTACAGATGGAAAAATTGCACCTTACGCCGGCGCAGAATCTAAATGTAACTGCTTAGAACGTGGTTGTGATTGCTTTGAAGCAGATCATTACCTAGCTTCAAATGCTAAATTTAATACAATTTCAGCTGTGGCTGTTAGTCCAGACGGTATTGTACATATTGGGGATCAAGCCAATTATCGTATTCGTTCCGTAATGGCTAGTATACCAGATGCGAGCGGATCGCGTGAATATGAAATTTATTCACCCGATACGCAAGAAATTTACATTTTCAACCGTTTCGGTCAACATATTGCAACTAAAAATATTTTGACTGGCGAAACTAACTATTTGTTTACATACAATGTAAATACAAGCAACGGAAAATTAAGTACTGTGACTGATGCAGCTGGAAACAAAGTTTTCTTATTGAGAGATTATTCTAGTCTTGTAAATTCTATTGAAAACACAAAAGGTCAAAAATGTCGATTACGAATGTCGAGAATGAGAATGTTACATGAGTTAAGCACGCCAGATAATTACAACGTAACATTTGAATATCATGGCACAACAGGTCTCTTAAAAACAAAACTGGATAGCAGCGGACGTAGTTATGTTTATAATTATGATGAATTTGGCCGACTGACATCAGCCGTTACACCTACGGGTAAAGTAATTGGTCTCTATTTCGATTTGAGTGTCAAAGGTGCAAGCGTAATGGTTCGTCAGAATAACAAAGATCCTGTGCAAATTTTGATTAAAGGACCGTCTGTTATTACAAAGAACGGTGAAGCAGAACATCGTACGATTGTATTAGCCGATGGAAGTGTAGCTAGTACAACTCCATGGGGTCACAGTGTCACAACAGATACGGTGCCATATTCTGTTTTAGCTGAATTAGATCCACTGCTAGGCGAGAGTTATCCTGTACCTGCTAAACAGCGCACCGAAATTGGTGGTGATTTAGCAAACAGATTTGAGTGGAGATATTTCCTAAGACGTGTCCAAGGCTCAAAGAACAAAAGTTCAGGAAAACCTGTCGCACAAGTTGGTCGGAAGCTAAGAGTTAATGGAGAAAATCTATTAACTTTGGAATATGATAGAGATTCTGCCAGCGTAGCAGTATTTTTGGATGAACGAGTTGAATTATTGAACGTTACGTATGACAGAACTGCTCGACCAATTAAATGGGGACCACGAAACGGCATTTTTGCAGGAGTTGATTTAGAATATGATAGATTTAGCAGATTAACAAGTTGGCGTTGGGGCAATTTAAGTGAAACGTATGGATTTGATCGTGCTGGCCGTTTATATGAAATAAAGTATGGCGATGGATCTTCTATGATTTATACTTTCAAGGACATGTTTAGTAGTTTGGTAAGTTAATATCGTTTGGTTCACTGTATCAATTATTATTCTAATAGGTACACATATGTTCAACATCAATATCAGAATTCCAGTTCTTAGAAATAGCAACAATGCAGGTATAACTTATACAATATCACATTTTACAGTTATGCAATTATTTACTGAAGATTAAATTAAGCCAACATATTAACAAAAATAAAATGGCATCTTCCACAACACAGTCGTAGCCATTCGTTGAACATACGTTTACTTACAATTATTATACTTGCTTATATGTGTAAATTTTTATTTAGTTTGTAATTATATTTTTTTAACAATTGCAGCCGTTAAAAGTGACTACGCCACGTGGCAGTGACTACTTACTTCAGTATGACGACGCTGGTGCTCTACAATCATTGACGACACCTCGTGGACACATTCATGCGTTTTCACTTCAAACTTCACTTGGATTTTTCAAATATCAATACTTTTCTCCGATGAATAGACATCCATATGAAATCCAATATAACGATGATGGACAAATATTAGCCAAGGTCTATCCTCACCAGTCTGGTAAAGTCGTTTATATTTACGATCAAACGGGAAAACTTGAAACTAGTCTTGCAGGATTATCATCCACTCATTATGTATATCAAGAATCTACGAGTTTAGTTAAGAGTGTAGATATTATTGAACCCAATTTTGAATTGAAACAAGAATTTAAATATCATGCAGGAATTTTGAAAGATGAAAAACTTAAATTTGGCAGCAAAAGCGGTCTTGATAATGCTCATTACCGGTATCAGTATGATGGAAATGCGAGATTGTCCACTATCGATGTGGACATAAATGGAAAAGAAATGCCTCAATTGAGACTGAAATATAATCAAAATCTTGGAATGCTGGAAGGTGTCAGTGATTTAAGAATTTACAGAAATACGTTTAATAGATCAGTTATGCAAGATACTAGTAAACAGTTCTTTACAATTACGGATTATGACGATCATGGCAGAATTAAATCACTTTTAATTAATATAAAATCTTTTGACGTTTATCGACTCGAACTAGAATACGACTTACGCAATCGTATTAAAACACAAAAACTAATGATTGGACGAACTCAGTCATTGGATAAAGTAACATACAATGCGGATGGCCATGTTATGGAAGTAGTAGGGACCAGTAATTGGAAATATGTGTACGATGAGAATGGAAATGTGATTGGTATTATCGAACAAGGAGAAAAGATCACATTAGGTTACGATAGTGGCGACAGAGTGGTACAGTACGGAGATGTTGAATTCGACAGTTACGATGGACGTGGATTTGTCGTAAAACGTGGCGAACATAAATATCGTTACAATTCTCGCGGTCAGTTGATCCATGCCTTCGAACAAGAAAAATTCCAAACTTGGTATCATTACGATGATAAAGGAAGACTGATTGCATGGAATGATGACAAAGGAAACGTTACCCAATATTTTTATTCGAATCCAAGTACACCAGAATTAATCACACATGTACATTTTCCAAAAGCTGGTCGTACATTCAGATTCTTATACGATCAACGCAATGTTTTAATTACGGTTGAAACTTCCGAACAGCGATTCTATGTTGCATCCGATCAGAATGGATCACCCTTAGCACTTTTTGATACTAATGGTAATATTATAAAAGAAATAAGACGAACGCCATTCGGAAAGATCACAAAAGATTCAAATCCAGATTTTTATTTGCCCGTTGATTTCCATGGTGGGTTGTTAGACCCAAATACAAGATTAGTTTATTTGAATAAACGATTATATGACCCAGCCGTCGGACAGTGGATGACTCCTGCATGGGAACAGTTGGCTACAAAATTAACTACGCCTACAGATGTGTTCATATATAGATTCCAAAATAATGATCCTATTAATAAAATTCAAAACATAACCTACATGACTGATCTGAATAGTTGGCTAAAATTATATGGTTACGATATGAACAACATGCTAGGCTCCCGTTACACAAGCAACATGGTGTATCAACCGCAGGCTACAGTTACATCTCCTCAACTGGCACCCGAATTTGGAGTAATGTCTGGTTTACAATGCATCGTAGATAAAGTAAGTTTCAACCATTGGATTTTAGATAGAATATTTAAGTCTTTTATTATTAATTTGATTTTTTTCTTAAAGGTAAATGAGAAGTTCTCTGATATGGGCTTCGTACCAAAACCAATTTTGAAAATGGAGCCGAAAACACGAAATTTGTTGCCTCGTGTTGCGTATAGAAGATCTGTATTTGGAGAAGGAGTTCTCATTTCACGTGTAAATGGTCGTGCACTTGTCAGCGTCGTCGATGGTGTTAATAGTGTTGTGCAAGATGTCGTTACATCTGTGTTCAATAATTCCTATTTCCTAGAACTTCATTTTAGTGTTCACGATCAAGATGTATTTTATTTTGTCAAAGATAACGCTTTGAAAATTCGCGATGATACGGAAGAATTGCGTCGGCTGGGTGGCATGTTCAACGTATCAACTCACGAAACCAGCGAACACGGTGGAGGCGGCGGCAAAGAACTAAGATTACATAATCCAGACGCTTCCGTCATAATTAAATATGGAGCAGATCCTGAACAAGAAAGACATCGAATACTAAAACACGCTCACAAACGAGCTGTGGAACGCGCATGGGAACTTGAACGACAACTAGTTGCTGCCGGTTTGGTCGGTCGCGCACAGTGGACCGAAGAAGAGAAAGAAGAACTCGTATCTCACGGAGACGTAGACGGCTTTGAAGGAGTCGATATTCACAGCATCCACCGTTATCCTCAACTGGCCGATGACCCTGGTAATGTCGCATTTAGGAGAGATACGAAACGAAAGCGCAGAAAGAGCGGCGGGCGTAGATTACGTACGCATCGTCATTCGTGATTTTGTAAGTAATTTATCAAATAAAAACCAGATTTATCAAAACTTTAGTGATCTCTCTATTTTAAAATTTTTAAGAATGAATCTGAAAACATCACAGTATAAGCTGAACTTGTGCCATAAGCAACATCACGTTAAAAAACTAGTCTAATAAAACATGATATTATAATATTTTTATTACTTCTTGAAATGAAATTTAATACCAAATAAATTGACTGAGAAATGTGAAGTGAAACGTCTGAAGTGACAGAAATATTTATATAATAAATAGAATTATTTGGTGTGAAAGCAATCAGATTCGTAGGCTTATTTATTTAAAAAATAAAAGAACTTCTATAAATATTATTGTGCGCCCGAGTGTTCTCTTTTCACACAGGGTACGTGCTCGACAAAGTGAACTTTATTAAATTGTGATGAAAAAGAAACAATAATAGGTAGTATACTGTGCTTAATTTTTTTTTTAAAGTATACAACTTTAGTGACGAAAAATGTTCATTTCTCTGAGTTAAATTTATTTATGGGAAAAGTAATCGCATAAATTAAAACTATTTAATTATTAATGTGAACTTGCATATAGATATTTTATTAAATTAATTGTATATAAGAATATTAATATAATGAAAAATGGCTTTTTACATACAGAGCAAAAAAAATAGTGCAGTGCAAGAAAATAACCTAGTCCAAAATTAATATGGATAGGTGACATTAAGTCATTATGGAACTGTACATCTATTGTTCCATTTTCACTCTGAGTAGACTATAATAAATAACTAAAGTAGATTAGTTACCTACAACAATAATAATAAATAATACTCATTATCAATATTAGGGTCTTGTATACTGCATTGAAATAGAGTGTTAAATATCTTTGTGTATATATTTTATTTTATTTTAAAGACAACCTCAGTATAGTTATTTTTATTATTTTTTTTACCTTTTTTGGTGCTTACAAAAACAATTGTACTATAAATATTTTAAAAAATTTTATTCTCGTAGAGATAACTGCGCGACATGTGTACCATACCTACTGTATCGTATTGGCAAAAAGAGTTCATTATCATTAGAATAGCAAGTACTGATCCGTATACTCAAATATTATATTATTATATAAACATGCATACATACATAAATAAAATATAATTAATTACCGTTATAATACTAAACTACAATTTGTAATAATCACAGTTTATTAGATGGACTAGACATAATATGTTGTGGCGATTTTTTCTCATTTTTTTTTCGACAATATTAATTAATATTTCTAATCTTCTCATCAATCTCTTCTATAAATACATAATATATTAAATGCGCATAATTCAGTGAAAGACAAAATAGTAACAATAATAATATAAAAATGCATTTTTTTTTTGAAATAACAGTCAGCGTCATGCGAATATATCAGTCACAGTAAAAATAACTTTATATTTTGCTAGCATCGATTTCTGAATAAAGAATCGATGAAAAAGGGTCGAATATTTTAGTCTGTTATTAAATTAAGCATGTTATGAAAGACATATCAGTTTTATGTTTCATTTTTTTGGTGACACAATTTTGATATCTAAAATATATCGGCTGTTAATCATTGAATATCATTTTTGCCAATAGAATGACAAACTATATAGAATAGACTTATTGACAAATGACAAGTAAAATAACAAATTATTATAAAGTGGTAAGGATAATTTATTGTTACTATTGTGTTTATTAAGCAGTGTATTCAGGATTAGTCCAGCTGGCGGTAATGCTCTCTTAGTAAAGTTTCTTGTAGGTACAGCTGTTGTAATGATGTATGGACAATTATTAATTAATCAACATTAGTTTTTATATTATAATACCTTATTGTTTCTTATTACAATAAAATAACAAGTAATGTGAAAATAGAGGAATAATAATTTGACATGGCTGATTATTATTATTATGAATGCTGGCAACCGATTTGCCGTTTATTATGACTTTGGAGAGAAGTGATATTTTTACATAATGTGACTAAACAAAGAAAGCAATACTTTGTATCTTAATATATACGTCTTAATCATAATTAATCATAATATTATGTGCAATGTTGGGCTTTATTTGAGCCAACAATGATCTGCATTCAAAGTAAAGTTAATTTTGTATATGTACATAAATTAATTGTGAATATATTGTCTTCTTTTATTATGTATATACAATGTTTTTTTTTCATAAATATAATTCCTGTATTAAATAATGATAGTTTATTTATTCGACTTCAAAACCAATTATTCACCTTAGGACCGGGCGCATACATCTTACTATTGTAGCTATACCATTATCAGATATGAGTATCGGCAGTTCAAAAAACCATATTTGTATATGACCGTACCGCACACATCCGATCAGAACTTGTATCGGACGTCCGATTGAATTCCGATAAAAAAGTCTTATACTATGACTGTCTAAAAGCGTAGATACTCGGCATACTTAAATCGTAACATGACGCAAACATCCAATTTGTTTTCATTTAGTTCCGGTGTGGTTGCCGTTCAGCATAGACGTTTGTGTGTGTTATCAAAAATAAACTGCGATACTGTTAATTACGATTTTAAAAAAATATGCATCTTTATAATAATCATAAAATTTGTCTGGTTGAGCATTTAAAATTAGCTCGTAAACAGTACAATTGACTTTCTTCAATTCGCCGTGTGCTTATTATATATGAACCCAGTTGCGACGTTTTGTCTTTTTTCTCCATTGCGTCCATTTTTAAACTTCGCTAAACTGATTAGATTAAATTCGAATATAGACGCTCGACAACTGAGGTCATCAGCGTCTAAAGCTAAACTGAGAAAAATCAAATCGGAAGCACGCAGTTGAATGTATGCGACAGTTCTTGAATCCGATTGTCAGACCGATTATTGAAGCTGGAATCTGATGTGTGCGCCCAGCCTAAAAGTAACCCTAGTCAGAGATCTGAATAGAACCAATGGGCAACCAGGCCAATATCTGATAGGTTGGAGACATTGAGCAAAAGGACCGCTAAAAAATTAGAATAACATTTTAGTAATATAGAGGTTTAATCTAACCTGCGTCCACATTGCATGGGCATTTACACAGGTCACAACTCACAACATCCTAAAGTTTTACAGCTGCAGTCAGGGCCGTCTTAGGCCATGCAGGGGCCCTTGGGCACACAGTTTGATGGCCTTTTTAGAAAGCCAAAAAAAACGTGAATGAAAACATCAGAATATATTTTTGTTTAGTGACTTTATTGGTTATAATGGTTAGCTTTATACAAATCAATATAAGGGATGTATAATTACTCTTTGCATGTATAGGCACAGGGTTTCGGCATTTTGGGGCCTCCATCAGGCCGGGGGCCCTGGGCTCGTGCCCCACGAGCCCTTATGACTAAAATTCGACCTTGCTTTAGGGGGATGACATGATTTAAACAAAGTGTTTTAATAATTTGTTTAAAACATTATTGAAATAAAAGATGTTTGAATTTAAATGATTTAAACAGGTTTTTTAAATGTAGTTATAACAAATAAATTGTTTTCAAAATTTCTACATTTTTTTGTAATCAAGTTTTTCAACTTTTATTAGAGGAAAACTTGTTCATACATATGATATGTGTTAAAAGGGCTTTCTTAGAAAAAATAAATAGCGGTATGATACACCAGTAGGTACTTCTAGATACGGTTCATTTTAATTTTTAAACTAGCGACATTTTCAGTAAGATCGAACAATTAATGTTTTTCAAAAACTTTGTATCAGGCAAACATATAGATGGATCGGTTTTGATAATTTGCTGGTCACCAATGAAATACTTCTGAATCGAAGCTCAGCCGACTGTCAAGACAACGCCAGAAGGTTTTCATTGCGCAATGATTTCATTTAATAATAAACCCCGCCTTTAGCAAATAATAAATATTACATAACACAATTTTTTAAAGACTCCTCTCCTGATAACAACATTGCTCTATTTAAAGGCTGTTTCAAAACATATGGGATTTAGAACAAAGAATGAAAAAAATTCACAGCTGCTTTATCATCTAACCCAGTTCAATTAATTTTAATCCGATGATAACAGAGTTTTTGCAAAATCTTGCTTGAGTGTATTTTTCAGATTGCAGTAGGTAACAAAGAACTGATTTATTAAAAACAATTAATTAATTACTCTCAGAATGTAGAATATTTTTATAAATATAAATAAATATTATATGGATAAAATATCTATGTATAACATAAACACGCATTAACAATGTCTCTTTGAACCATTCCGTATAAATTGCTGTAAAGGAATTGCATAACAGTCTATACATAATATTTTGGAATTCTAATAATACGAGCCTCCAGACTATGTTATAAACATCGGCAGAGCCTTGATTCAGAAGTGTATCATTCGTGACTAACAAATCAGCAATACCGATTGGTCTTTCTGGTTCCCGGTTAACAAATTTTAAAAAACTTGTCTTAAAAATATTTCCATACAACTCCATCTAAAAAATATTATTTGAATAAAAATAAAATTAATTATTTTAAAAATCCTGACAATGTTATCGTCGTGTACCAGTGGGTTCGTCACCGTGGATTCGTACTTAGCTATAAGCACTAAGGGAAAATGATCGAGGACGATTCTTAATGATCGAGGTCGATTCTTATAATGATCGAGGACGATTCTTAATGATCGAGGTCGATTCTTATAATGATCGAGGACGATTCTTAATGATCGAGGTCGATTCTTATAATGATCGAGGTCTATTCTTAATGATTGAAGTCGATTCTTAATCATCGAGGTCGATTCTTAATGATTGAGGTCGATTCTTAATACGTAAAACACCGAAAGTTCTCATCGTTCATTTTACTATTTATACTATTTGTACTATTTGGAGTGTTCTAGTGGCACCCCCTATCTACCATTAAAATTTCATCAAACTTCTAATTAACGCAATTTCAGACCTATTTTTTCGACTATTGGATTGGACTAGTCATAGTAAATTCGAAAAAATCATAATAGTCATCACGAGAGCGTTGTAGGTACTAAGTACTTAACCTACTGTGCAATAAATTACAAAATTGCAAAAGTGAAAGCTGGCGCGATGGACAAGTCAAGTATAGCGCGTTATTAGGACACTCATGATCTGCTGTCAATGAATAATTATTTTATTTGCCACCTGGCAACCGTTAAATCTACACAAATCTGCACAAGCAGCTGTCGATAATATTATGTTATGTAAGCCCCATTCTATTTGTCATTGTTACGTAGAAATGAATATAATTATTATTCTATTGTTCAATATTTGGACGTGGCATAACTATTCTACGCAACAAAGGTCAACAAATTATATAATAAAAAAAAATGTTCAATTCTGTGGCATTTTTTTTACTTTCCTAGTTTTACAGTAATTAGTAAAAATATGTATTATGGGAACTGCATATGCGAACAGAACATATTTTACAATTTAACAATTAAAAAAAAAATTAAAAATTAAAAAAAAAATAAAAAAAAAAAATTTTTGGAAAGGATTTCTTCCTATTTTTATTTTTATCTTGATTATTCCAAATTTATGTGCGTAATAGAATAATTAAAATTTCGTCTCCACAGTAAATCATTACCTACTAATCGAGTCTTATTAAGAGTAGCTTTTTTGTAGCAAATAAGTTACTGAATCTAAATTTTATACTTAAACCCCTTTTCTTCAATTGACGTAGAAATTTGAAACGTTCAAGTATTAAAAAACCCGAGTTCTACGTCTATGGATTAATATTAATCATAATTTTGATATAGGTTTTTTTGTTCCATAAAATTATGTCAACGTGCCAAATTTTAGCAAAATCGCACAAGCCGTTTTAAATTTATAACAAAAAACGATTTCAAAATTGTAACTTCAGGGCCGTATAACACCCAAACTAAGCAATTTTGTAAGAAGGTAAGTTTGCTTAAATCGGCTTATTTTGGTCTCAGGAACATATGGTAGGCGTGTGTTAAGTGTCTTTGAGGACACCCTGTATATAGGTAATTTTTACCGATTTAGGAAATTAGCCCAATCATTTTAAATTTTTTCAAAAGATTAACTGTCGGATTAAAACTTTTGACGCAGTTAAGTATCCCCCGCAAAGTATAGATGAAGAAATCATATTTTGGCCCATTAATTAATTATGAGAACTGTCCGCCATCTTGGATTTTGTGTTTTTGTCGATTTGCACGCGTATTTTGCATTTCTCGATAAAAAAGGTAAGTAACAAATTTGTAGACAATTTAATTCTCTACAACCCTCACCTATATAGTCAATATTTTAAAAAAAAAATATTTATTGCTAATAATAAGCAAACTGTATGAAAAATTAGGAGAGTGGTTGCAGTTTCTTAAGTAATCAAAAACATTAAAATCAAATTAAATTAAATTAGACGCATTAAAAAAGAAATCTTGATTTTTTTTCATTTTAATTTTAACACTTGTACCTATTTACTGAACCGGATAGCAATAAAATTCGTATTCAGTGCGTGACCTTTGTAAATTATTATTATATTAATGTTTCTTTATTGCATATTATGTACTTACCAAAAACAAGTTTGTGTAAATTTGACACGAACGTCGAACGATAAATTAATTAATTATTATTGTCTCGATTTTATAATAGTTATCATTACGTGCCGTTTTTAATACTTATTTCAGAAGAACCGCACGGGCAGAGTTTTATTTTTTTACTTTTTAGTGGCTTTGCAATAGATACGTATGTATGACAGACAGACAGACAGACATCGTTGGCACAACAATAGGGTTCCTTTCTGGTACAAAACCCTAAAAACTACTAAACCGAAGTAAGCGAAAATTATTCACCTCGACATCTTCCTGAACACAACGGAGTCAAAATCATTCAAATTGGTTAATCCCTCAACAGGTTAAGGATGAACGTGTACAATGTACATAAAGAAATTATATTTGATTAAAATAGAAAAAACTTAACTGGTTTAAGTAAAAAAAACTCGGGTCGCAGTTCCAAAACCCTGCCGACATAGTGTATTTGCTAATACAGGCCTTGTGGCTTTATTATGTGAACTTAAGTTTGTTTTTGGACAAAATGAAAAATTTAACCCCTTAATACATCCCTTAAAATAATATTTTTTTTCCTAATTTCAATATTATTATCAATGCAACCTCTGTACCAAATTAAATACACCCGTCAGCAAATAAATCACATTCCGTAAGCTAGTGTTTTCATAAAATTTGTAAATCCGGTCCTGTCGTGCCGATTTTGTTAAAATTTTAGCAACACATTTTAATCTCTACTAAAGGGTTAAATTCCAATTTTGAAACAATTCTGGGATTTTTTTCGGTATTTTCGGGCCCAAAAACTTTTTTCAACCTCTAAAAACTACCCTTAAAATAGTCCGATTGGGCCCATTTTAAATAGGTTCCGTGCGGTGATGGATTCCAACGTGTCTACCAAATTTCGTTCAAATCAATTAAGTCTTTCGAGAGTTATGCCGCGAACACATATATATATAAACATTTCCAAAAATGGTGCCAAATTGTTCAGGAGGCTATGAAACGTCGAGAAATTTTGGTCCGACCCCTAGGTCCCGCCATCCGACCGACGCCAATAGTGTATGTGCCATATGGCAAATACACTAATTATATAAGTAAGACCATTTTGTCATCTTCCTGAACAAAACAGCTTCTAAACTATAAAATATAAATTATTATAGCTTATAATTATCACTCCTTCTATTAGTGAAAGAATTTTTAGAATCGTTTCAGAAGTTCCAGAGAAAAGAATTTATGGTATATTATCCTACCCCCCGCGAGAAATTCTCCCTCTGCAAAGTGATGTCGGCCTGGTGGTGTTTATAATATTAGTAGAGGATTCCGCCATTACGCTAAAATGCAAAAAAATTTCAGAGTTACGTTTTGTTACTATCCCACAGGAATTATCCCCATAACAGACAACCCGATTCCAATTTCAGTTAAAAATAAATAACTTAAAAAAAAACTTTTTAAAAAATAATGGTTTTATTTTGAAACAAAAGTACACTAAAAAGTAGGTAGAAAATAATTTTTTTTAGTGATTATAAGTTGATCAGATTAGTTTTCAACATTTGTTAAAAGAAAACCATTGGGCGCTCATAAAATATTAGGTACTGATGCTGTTATGATGTTTTAACGCCCAATGGTTTTCTTTAAACAAATGTTGAAAACTATTCCGATCAACTTATAATCACTAAAAAAAATTATTTTCTACTTTTTAGTGCATTTTTGTTTAAAATAAAACCATTGTTTTTTAAAAAGTTTTTTTTTAAGTTATTTATTTGTTACTTTTTAGTCTTTATTAATTATTTTAATTCTATACAATAGAAAAATATATAAATTCTTCACTTTACAAAAATATAAAATCTAAGTCCTAAATTTTCAATTTTATATTAATCAGCTAACCCAGTTATCTAATTTATTAAAATTTAAATTAAAATTTATTAAAAAGAATAAACTATTGAACTCAGCCCAACCACATGAATTGAATCATAACTAAGTCTATCCTTTTTTGTTGCACCTTATCTTTTATAGCGCGATCCGAGAGCACTCTTCTAATACTTTGCAAGATGTTGTTAGCAATGTACTCAACCAGGATTGTGTAAGAAAAAGGAAAGCCGCCATCTTAGGGCGTCCGCCATTTTAATTTTAGAATGATGTCATGTAGCTTATCGTATTCTACTCCTCAAACCATTTAATTTGGTACCCATGTCATATGGGAGTTCTGAAGTAATAGGTAACCCGTCATCTTAGGGCGTCCGCCATATTGAATTTAGAATGGCGTCACGTAGCTTATCGTATTCTGCTCATGAATCCCTTTTATTTGATATCCATGTCAAAGGGGTTGTAAAGAAAAAGGTGAGCCGCCATCTTGGGACATCCGCCATTTTGGATTTAGAACGATATTAGATATACTATATTGTATTGTCACCGAACTTATACACGTGTGCAAAATTTTAACTCAATTGGATAACGTGTAGTGTGTCAAAACGATCTCATATATCATTACTTCCACTTGTTCCACACGTCTTAGTGATCTAGGTCGATTCTTAGTGATCAATATGGTCGATTCTTACAGATCCAGACATTATAGAGAGTGGGGATGAGTCAGAATTTTAATTTTTTATAAAACAAATTAAATTATTTATGTAAACCATAGTACCTACCTACTTTATAATGACGTTTATTATTTTGTTTAATTTGCTACTAATTTTGTGTAAAAAATATTTATTTTCCATATTTTATTATAACATAAGTCAAATAAATGTTTGTTCCTAATCACTTAAGTCAAAAGTTTGTTTTAAGCCAAAAGTGCACTAAATTTTCAATTATTTATTGGTTTTATGTTCTACAACTAGTTTTAAGTGAAAAATGAACCAATTAAATTTAAATGTAAACAAAATATCAATAAATTTGGATTTCGTAAACTTGCGTTGCAGATTTTATGCTCTCCTGTAAAATTGCTAAATTGGACTTATGTACTTTAGTCTGCCGACTCTATACCATTAATTATACAATTTTATAAAATGTCAAAGTGGAAAAAGTAAAATAGCGCGTCTGCACTTCCTATTACGCATTTCCGTTGCATTTCACGAAATTACTCCCAGCAAATTTTATACATCAAACCAAACGCCGTATACCGAGAGCTAAGATGTTACACATCAAAAATTATAAATTTACATGTCGAAATGACAACCCCCGTTTTTTTTTTAATTCAGTTAAAAATAATAAATCGAAAAATATATGAATTGGTGCTGGCCCCAAATAACCCTGGCTGTTGTTGGCCTTAAGAAAAAAATACATTTGTTTGCATTTTTCAATTATAATCTATAATTAATGATAGAACACACAAAATATTTTAAACAAACAATATCTTCGCCACAGCTGGTTTTTTATTTGTAAAAAATATACACGTACGGGTAACGAATTACGATATCCCCTCCGCATAGAACTTACTTATTATTAAAAAAAGTCTTTAATCTAAGATAAGCATAGCAGCGCGTTAAAAGTATAGTTTTCTATGTCAGCTGACAGAAGACAGACGACATAATAATATTGATTATAATATTAAATTATTAGTTATATTAATATGATAATACATTATACTTAATATTATATTTTATAATATTCGGATTGTCAGAACTGAATCGATGTTAGTATAAGTTTTTACTTTTTACTATAATATAATCTTAATTTTATAATATTTGGGTGTCGTTGCGTACTCAACTAAATACATGTGCCTATAGTGAATATTTTTTGTTTGTTTTGTTGTCGCGTCGGTAATAATAATTTTTGTTTGGACGACACGTTCGCGCCATGAGCATCGTTTGAAAGTCTACAGCCGTTATACACTTCGACAATTCATTGATATAAATAAAATATAATAATAATAATTTTGCTGACCGCGTTAACTCTGATTCAAAAGCCATGGAAAACAAACGATCGACGTTTAACGGTGCGCGTTTGTCGACAAGAGATACTAGTTCTGCAATAATGAGCAATAATTCAACAAAACTCCATGTTGACAAAATCAACGATCAAGAAAACGACGGCAAGAATGTGAACGGCGTGAAAGACGGCAACTTAACATTTCCCTACGGGGTGTCGTTTGTTGACGAAGAAATTAATAAACAATTACTGGAAGACTTCAAAGGTAGGTACCTATTTAATATTAGTGCGCGAGCCGCGATCTGATATTATTTTGTATACCTATACTTTATAAGTATAGGTGTACAGTCGCGGACTTAAAAAAGTTTACACTTGTATCATCTAGTTACCGTTTTTTTTAATTTTTGCATATTGTAATTTGGCTTTTGATAGTAATGTATCAATTACTATAAGGTTACATCCTAAAAATTCAATAAAAAATTATTAACAAAACACCTCAGTTGCTTATTATACAATCCAAATTACTCAATATTATTCAATTGAAACATAAAAAAAATTTGATAATATTTGATACTAGCAAATTCCTTCCTCCAATTTTGCAATAATTCATCTTTTTTGTTCATCGTTTTAATAATTTCAAGGCATTTAAACGACAAATATATCTTTTCATTTTTGACATTTACATTTACCTATTAAAAGTTGTCGCTAAGTTACTGACTTTTTGTGAACTTACACTGAAAAACTCAAGTGTAAACTTTATTAAGTCCGCGACTGTACCTATACGACTTACTTATTTGTGTTATGTTTCAAAAACAAATAAGTATTGTAATATTTAATACTTACAAACGATAAAGAGTGATCATATTCTTTTTTTACGCCAGGCTGTGTAACTGATTTTCAAAATCAAAGCCTCAGTTTCGAAAAAAATCGCTGCTTTATATTTAACAAACATTTTGTACATCTAAATAATAAGCATCAATGTCGAAAACAACATACCAAATAATTTGTTTTAATAAAATTATAAAAATAAAATAAAACATTAAAAAAATAAGCAACTACAGGCCGATTTCTGTACTTCCAAACATTGGTAAATTATTTGAAAAACTATTTCACAAGAGATTATTAAGTTTCTTTTTAAATAATAAAATAATAAGTAAAGATCATTTCGGATTTATACCAAATAAAGATACTAATTTAGCATTAGTTGAAATTATGAAAACAGTTCTAACAGACATGAATAATGACATAAACTCGGTTGCAATGATATTAGACCAGAGCAAAGCGTTCGATTGTGTACATCATGGACGACTATTATCCAAACTTTCAAGGTACGGGATTCGTGGAGTCGCACACGAGTGGTGCAAGAGTTACCTCAGCGAAAGGTTACAACGAGTGCAAGTATCCACTGAAACATCAAAGTGGGAAGTAATAAATAGTGGAGTGCCACAGGGAAGTGTGCTTGGGCCTTTATTCTTCCTAATCTACACTAACGATCTACCTCAAAGAATACCAGCTAAGACGATCATGTATATGCTGATAACATAAGCATTATTTTTAAAAAATGGAACGACGTAACAGTAAACTTTGATTTGATAAATGAGTGGTTTTCTACAAATGGTTTTAAACTAAACTCGAAAAAAACCCAATTTATACAATTTAATAAACGTAAAAACTTAAACAACCCAGTAGTAAAAATAAATAACAATGATTACCAAATCACGCAAACAATAAAACTATTAGGTGTAAATATTGACAGTGATGTCTCATGGACTACACATATCGATTATCTTCGAAAGAAAATATGCTCTTGTATTTACTTATTACGTAACCTGGCAAGATATACAGATAAAAAAACCGCCTTAGTGGCGTACTTTGCCTACGTCTATTCTATACTAAGATATGGAATTGTACTATGGGGAAACTCAACAGACATCCACATTATATTCACGCTACAAAAATCGTGTATAAGAGCAATCTTCAATTTGAAAAGAAGAGACTCTTGTGTAGAATACTTTAGAAGCCATGGTATCTTAACGATATCCTCTATCTATATACTTGAATCTGCCTTACTAGTTAAGGCCCATCCAGAATTGTTCACTTTTATTGAAAATACTAACAGCCATAATACAAGACAGTATCGAGATACTCTGCATCAACCATTTTCAAAAAAAACTTTCATAAATAAAAGTGTATATAGCATGGTAACAAAAATATACAACAATATACCAAAAAATATAAGAGAACTACCTACACCAAAATTCAAAAAAGAACTAAAGAAAATTCTTATAGACAAAGCTCCGTATAGAATTAATGATTTTATTAAAAATTTTTAGTTTTCATTGCTCTTTTAAATGTATTTCATTGCTCTTTTAAATGTATTGTAATTTTTCTGTACCTTTGACTTGTTTCATACACCTTTCTGTGTCACCATGAAATAAAGACGGTTTATTATTATTATTATTAAACCAATATAAATGCTTTAAAAAGAAAATAAAATTTTAGAAAACCTTCGAACGACGTATCTGATATGTGATAGTCATTTAAAAAAAATCTGTCTTCAGTTATAGGCAGCTGTGGGTTCATTAGCGCAGTGGTGAGGTTACCCACTATATGGCACTGACGAGAGAATATTTTTTAGAACCACCTATTACGTGGGGGTGGGGGTTTCTAAATTTTTTAATTTATTTTTATTTGGTTACTTTTTTAATGAAGTTATTTTATTACTGAACATAATATCACATTCACATTACAAACCTAGTTAAAGCAATATTTTATCATTTCATGTTAAAGTTGTTATTTGTGTTTAAATAGTTGAGTTGGAAAAAGGTTAAAAATATACCTTTGACTTTTTTCGAAATTCGAATTTTTAAAAACCGTATAGCTATAAAATAATAAAATACTATGCAGTTTAAGTTAGCTTACATACATGCTCCTATATGTAGATATGAGATATTATACTTATTTTGTTACAGGGGAACGCACCGGTTTTGTCCAAGTCGGTCCCGAAAAATGGTTCTTTCCAAGCAAATATATGGAAGACGGCGCGCGCTTTTACAACTTCGACGTAAGATCAGACGACACCTGGGTGGTCACTTATCCCAGATCAGGTAAGTTAGCCGGTATATATAGGCATATCCTATACTTAATACTTGCGTTAGGTATATATAGTTATATACCTACACTAATTATCTAAGTATTGATATCCAACTGAATTGGGTTAATATTTTTGACGCAATTTAGCGAACTGAGTTATTTTTATGGTTTTGAATGATTAGCGCATGCGTAGGTATTTAAAAGACTTGCGTTCGCGCAGAGATTTCGATGCTCGGTCTGAACGCATTCTGTTCTAAAAATAATCAATCTATTTAATATCAATCTTTTTTTGTAATACAAACTTAGTCATTTTAATATTGTGTATTGTTTTAAAACAACAATTAGCTGTCCCTTTGTATAATTACAGAAAATTGTATTTTTGTTGTACCTATAATGACATGTTTTGGGAACAAATAAATATTCTTTATTCTTTAAAACATTACTTTTGGAACGTAAATATCTATTTAAAATTAAAATCGACCTGAATGCGTGCGAAACGACTAGGAATTATAATATAATTACTGGGAGTTTTTCACATTCTTTTCGTCTTTGCAACTTTTGGGGGGATATCATAAAGAGCTAAAATTTGTTTGTATGTATAGGGAGTAATCTCTGGAATGGAACTAATGAACCGATTCTAAAAATTCTTTCACTAATAGAAAGCTACACTATCCCTGACCTGAGTGATATAGGCTATATTTTGTTTTGATAAATTTCTCGCAAGGGAGGACAATTCTTGTGGGATAGTAACAAAACGTAACTCTGGATTTCTTTTGCATTTTACCGTATTGGCGAAATCCTAATAATATTATAAACACCACCAGCCCGACTTCGCTTCGCAGAGGGAGAATGTCTCACGTGGGAGGCGGGGCGGATAATACATCATAAATTCTTGGCACCCGGGCGACGCTGGACGAGACCGCTAATTGTTTATATTTTTGTTATTACAGGTACAACGTGGACACAGGAGTTGGTTTGGCTGCTGTCGAATGATTTAGATTTCGAAACTGCAGCAAAGGTGCCCCTGACTGAACGCTTCCCTTTTCTCGAGTAAAGTCGTATTATTATTATCATTATTAAATAGACAGTAGCCATTCCACAAGCAAATACTTTTCTTAACGTAATCAGCTGTCGGCAACCTGGATATAGGAAAAGAACAGATCCCACTCTCGGGGCACTGTGTGAGTAAGTGGTAACTCAACCAGCCGGAAACTGGGAATTTCGGGTTCAAGTCCTGACAGTGGCTTCTGATTTTTTCCTTGTATATCTTAATTGTTTGACGTTTAACTTCACGATGGCAAGTTGCCGACTGATTACGTTAAGAAAAGTATTTGCTTGTGGAATTGGCTACTGTCTATTTAATAATTTTTATATTATAACCACAAAAACTTAACTCATTGCAGTTGTACGTATTATTATTATTATTATTATTGTAAATCAACAATACTTATTATTATGCCCGCCAGATTGAATCAATCAATTTTTTACACGATTGAAATTTTGTTTTAGATTCAGTATGTTCATTCACGATGAGACGAAGGCTGAATTCTTGGCAGAAAACGCGCACTCGATCGAAAATCAGGCGGCGATAGAGGAAATCGCTCGGCCCGGCTGGCAGACGTTGGCCGAGCTGCCGTCTCCTAGATTTATAAAAACACATTTCCCGTTCAGTTTGCTGCCACAAAATTTATTGAAATCTGGATCCAAAGTAATTCGAAATAATTAATTATAAGTCGAGCACTACACCTAGCTTACCTTTTCTGGAAGCGATTCGGCGCATTTTTGATCCCTCGAAACTTCGATCTGGATAACACTTTAGGTCTCAAATTTTCAGGGTAGGGTGGGACCACCAAGATTATAGAATGTACCAAGTTTCATTTTTATAGCCGTGCTACTTTAGATTTTATTATTACGTAAAGACAGTAAAGTTCATTGATTTTGTCACTCACTTATGTACCTACTTACTTATTATGATCATCAAAAATCTAGGATATTTCCCGTAGTTCTAGAAAGTTGAAATTTCGTATGTAGGCTGCGTTTCGCATACAAGTAACGAGAAAATTCAACCATCTGTGATTTTCCAGCTCCCTAAGTGGCCAGTGGGGGTGTGCAGATTTTTATAGGTCAAAAACCTTTAGGGAACTTCCCGTATTCCTAAAACGCTGAAATTTGAAATGCAGGCTAGGAATCGCGTACAAGTAACGAGAAAATTGAAAAATCTGTGAATTTTCCCGTTCAACCCCTCAAAGTGGGGCTGCAGATGTCTATAGTATATAATAAAAAATGATCTCTATAAGTGGAAATTTGGCATGCTGGCTAGATTTAGTGTATAAGCGACATACTACAAAAAAATTGAAATCCCATCAAAAACAATTCTTATAAAAATAAGGCCAAATAGAGCCAAGTATAATTAAATAATAATTTGTAAGTGAAAAGTGAAATCTAAAACTTGGCTAATTTCAAAGTTTCACTGCCCTTTAGTAATTCGTCTGTTATTCTCTTAGCGAACTTTGAGGATAGCCAAGTTTTTAGATTTCACTATTTTTCACTTACAATTAATTGTACTTGGCTCTATTAGATCTCATTACTTCTTACTTCTACGCGATCGCATAATCTAGACCAATTTTTACAAGATTTGTTTTTAGTAGATTATTTTGTCGTCGATTATGTTATTGAATTATTATTATTTGTTTACAATAATATTTTGACAAACGTTTTGAGAGAAAATTTTGCAACCGTATCTAGTTCACCTTGACGGTGTTTAAACAGCGATATTATCTATACTTCTTAAATTTGCGTGATATTTCGTTTACCTGTGTGCGGTTTTTAATGAGAGCGGCATTTTAAGTTTAAACCTTGTACCATAAAATATAATTATTACAGATTCAATAACACAACCGTCAAAATTTTCCGCTTTCTATACAGATTATCACACGGTGTAAATAATAATGTTGTATTCCCAAGGTATTAAGGTGTTAAATTTTTTATTTTGTCCAAAAACAAACTTAAGTTCACTATAGGTATTGTCGGCAGGGTTTGGCACTGCGACCCGAGTTTTTGACATAGAACTACGTCTTTCCCGGCAGTATTATGGAAGGATAAAATGATACGTTACAAAAAATGTGTGACAAAAAACTGTGTGACGCGTGCTACCATAGTTACGCCATAGTTTGTGTTTTGTATCATGTAGGTGTCATGTTAATATTTTTGGACAGATGTTGGAAGAATCATGGCCTTCGTTAAATTTCAAATTAACTGAATACTGTGATTACATAAGTAGTTCTACGTCTGTCGTCTTCGGTTGCCGCACAATCGAAAATACTGTGCCCCTTGTCATTATTATTTTACTATATTGCTTCGAATCGATTGTACGTCCGCCCTAGAAGTTTTCATTAAGCACACACAATTTTCTTTTATAGTACATATTATATTATTTCGGTTCAAGACATAATCTCTATCTCTAAATAGTATAAAACAAAGTCGCTATGTCTGCCTCTGTCTGTTTCTCCGCTTACTTCTTCTAAACCACGCAACCGATTTTGAAATGGTTTTCACTAATAGAAAGAGCGATAAATGAGGAAGGTTTGTGTATATAATTTGTACAAAATGGATGAACTATGACGGTGTTTCGTCAAAAAAAAAACTGTTTTCGTACGCTTAATCTCTAAATAGGTTTTATACTATTTAGAGATTAAGCGTACGAAAACAGTTTTTTTTCAGTCGCTGTCTGAATAAAATACTTAATTATTTCAGGTGATTTACGTTGCCCGAAATCCCAAAGACGTTGCCGTTTCGTTTTATTATTTGAATCGTCTGATACGAACGCAGGATTACAAAGGTGATTTCAAAAAATACTGGAATTATTTTGAGCAAAATTTACGTAAGTTTCGACAATTTGATGCGATCGAGCATTTGTTTAAAAATATTAGGTACGTATTGATTATTTATTTTTTTTACAGATCCGTGGACGCCATACTGGACACATATAAAGGAAGGTTGGGAGAGAAGGCACCATCCGAACGTTCTGTTCATGTTTTATGAAGAAATGAACAAGGTAATATTTTATTGAAAACGTGTTAAGTTATTAACTGACTTCAATAGAAAACGGAGGTTTTCAATTCGACAAGTATGTAGCTATACTAATATTTTATATCACATATAGATTTTTTTTAATGTCTCTTCAGGCAATCAGGCATAACCAGCGTCGGACTAGGCCTAAGGGGCCCGGGTGGCATTATGATTTTAAGGGCCCGCTGCCCGCCTAGGATCAGGGCAGAAGAAAAAAAGTTCAATTCATTTTTAGTTTTAATGTTTCATTTCTCTCCGTGTATGCACTATTTTGCGTGTAGATAGTAAGCCTGGGGGGGGGGGGCGCGCAGGCTAGGGCCCGGGTGGCAAACGCCACCCTGACTCTATGGTCAGTCCGACACTGATTATGAGTGTCGATACCATAAGGATGGTGTAGAAGCTGACTATGGTGAAAAAATTAGCAAAACCAGTCAGTATAAGTATATCCCGAAATTAGCTCTTTTAAACTGAAACAAACAAATAAACTCTTCATAAATTAAATTGGTAGTTTGCAAAACATTTGAAAAATGTCGTTTTTAAAAATTTGTTATCCAGCCCCCATAAGCATTAAAGAGGTATCGATGTTGATTTTATAATTAGTCTGTATTCTGCTTTAGAAATATCAGGGGATCATAATATTGGGCAGAATATCTATTCTGCATTCAGCTCTAGACGTAAAATTTCAAGTTTGATTTTCAAGTTTTAAAAAGATGTCCATAGATGACACTGTTAGTAATTTATTTTAGCCCAGTGACAGTCTGTTGTCCCTAGATGTCACTGCTAGTGTTGAATCATAATTTTGCGGAAAATCAAATATGTTTGTATTTGATTTATACTTTATAGTTTTACCAATCGTTAGAGATAAGTGACTAGCTTTTGCCCGCCACTTCATCCGCGTGGATGTTTTTTTTTCCTACGAACTCATTGGAATTCCGAGATAAATAGGTAGTCTACATGGGTGAACTCGCGGGAAAAAGCTAACATAAGGATTTTCATGTCTTTATCGTCACTGCCTCAGCCTTCCCTTTTCATAATGATTATGCCGCATAACTTCTCGAGGGGACGGGGTTAAGAGTATTCTCTATCGGAAACTACCCTGCACTCTTCATCTCAAATTCTTTCCCCTCGTTTAAAAACGGTTACAGCTCTCCTGACGCTATTTTGAAAGCTAAAGGGTTCGGGTAAACGCCAAATGAAGGACCAAGATTCACACAACAAATCCTACAGCGAATTTTTTTAAAAAAAGTTTCGGTTACGTGTGAAAGATTACGTAATTTTTAAAAAGTTGTAAGTTTTTCCAGGAAAATGTTTTTCAATTTTTCGCCTGAAGAATCTGCAGTATGATTATTGGTCCTTCATTTGGCGTCTACCCGGACCTTTTAGTTTTAAAAATAGTGTCGGGAGAGCTATAACCGTTTTTTAGGCGAGGCCAATGGATTTGAGACGAAGAGTGCAGGGGATAACTTCCCATAGAGAATACCTACTCTTAACCGATTTTGATTCCGTTGGTTTCAGAATGTTTACGGAATGGTTCCGTATATCTTTTTTTTAAATCGGTTCAGTAGTTTCTTTTTTTCTAGTAATTAAATTAGTTTTTTGAGTATGTGACCTCACATCTCCTGGATTGATGAAATGATAAATTTTACTTAAATCGGTTCAGTAGTTTTTTGTTTAATAATCAAATATCAAGAAAGACGTCAATTAATAACGTGCAAATTACGTATTGCAAAACCACTGAAAAGTAAAAAATTCATAAAAAAATAATATCTACCTCCTTCAATGAAAAGCCTCTAAAATGCGAAAAATAATAAAATAAAAGTAGATATACAAGTATAAATGCCTAGTTTTAGTAATTAAATTGGCGCCGACCTCACATTTGTATTATTTTCCTCTTTTTAGTGGCTTTTTTGAAGTATGTTCAATTTTTAACTTCCCATTGGAAGTTATTGTAATGGGTCCGAAAATCGAAATCAAAAAGGAAAAAAAATTTTTATGTTTCAAGGTCACTACACTATTTTTACACTACTTTTAGAAAGATGTCTGTGTGTGGGTGTGTACGTATGTACGTACGTACGTATGTATGTGTCCATTTCTTTCTAAGACGAAATCTCAAGAACGAAAAATGATATCGACTACGTTGGGGTGCCAATCGACGCGTATTAACGTAAATATGATCTGAAAGGAATTTTTTTAAAATCGGTTCAGCCGTTCTTTTTTCTTAACCAAATAACCTCCAAAAAGTAGATTTTACACAATATCTCGCGAATAAAAAATTATATCGACTTCGTAAGGGTGTCAATCGAGGCGTGTTAACGTCATTTTAATCCGACATAAATTTTATAAAAATCGGTTCAGCCGTTTTTTTTTTTTTTTAATTATTGATGTTTTAATGATTAAAATGATTACTTTTCTGTGTAATATCTAATTTAATTATTATTATTAAATATTTATCAAACTGGGAAGTTCGTCGTGTGGACCTCAAGGGTCGCACTTTAGTCCTAATAAACGACCCACCTCACGGCTTGTTTTTTTTTAATTTTAATAATTTCAATTATTTGATCGTCGCGTTGAATGAATGAAACCTGTTTTCCGTGTTACAGAATTTTGAAAAGACCATTGCGAAAGTGTCCGACTTTTTAGAAAAGCCGTTGTCCGAAGTGCAACTGAAATCGTTGGCAGAATATCTCAACATCAAGAATTTCAGTAAAAACAAATCAGTCAACATGGACGCTTTGGGTGAACTCGGCATGCTGAAGTTCGGAGAACAAGGATTTGTCAGAAAAGGAAGAAATGGCGGGTGGAGAGAAGAATTTTCTGCCGATCTAAAAGAACAAGCCGACAAGTGGATTGAAAACAATATAAAAAACATTAAAGATTTTAAATTTCCTGAAATATAAACAATATCGATTTGGGTTTTTCACATGCTTTCTTGTATATGACATTTTTTTTTATTTTCTTAAATAATTATTTATTGCATCTAATAATAATAACGTTAGAAACGATAGGCGCGTAGTGATTTTATTAAATTAATTTTTTAGGAAAAATATTGATTATTATGTAACCCTTTGTGACCAACAATTTTATCAAAGAATAAAAGCTCACTTAAATTAAACATAATAATACGTAAACAGAAAGAAAAACTATTATTTTTAATTTTAATTAAAAAACCCAGAACCACCCTTATCCCGACGCTTATGAAAACCGTATCGGCAACAGAAAATGTGACGAGTGTTGACGTGGTTTTATTTATTATTCACTGTATATTGTGTTATTTCTGTTTCATAAATTCAAGATACTTACAAAGTAATCGCGATGTGTGGCTGCATAATAAAAACAAAAGCATTTCAAATTTTATTGTCCAAACGCGAGAAAAAGTGTTATCGGTATTATTTCTATTCACACAATTACCAATATGTGCTAACTTCTACACATTCAATTCACACCAAACAAACGTTCCCCTCTTACCACCCGCAACGCCGAGCAAAACCTGCCAGATAGCCGAGTCGCCGTGCATAGTTCTAGCTATTACCGCCAGAACAATTCCGCCCGCTTGAGTTGTACATACCCCTTGTTGCAATGTCAATAGTTCTACGCCAGTGACAGTAACATTTTGAATTTGACATACATACCTACCTTATTTTTAAGTAGATGAATGCATAATGACTGCAAACAGTATATGAAAACACCTGTTGTAAGAACAATGACGTAACACAATGCTGTAATCAGGAAAAATTCATTAATTCAAACCTGTCACCGTAGGGATTTTAACCCTAAACTTTCCACTATCGCGGCGGACTGAGTTGACATTACTCACACAGTGACACATTTTCAAACGATTGACTTTCTCCCTTTAAAGCATTCTGTCACTGAAAAACCACTGCATGCGAGAGTCAATATTCCAACACCACTGCTAGACTACAACCGACTCAACATGTAAAGTAAACACAACATGTGAATACAACCATGAAGTATCCATTTGAAATATCCATATTTTTAAGGTGTCTGAAAATTAGGTTGAGAAAAATAATATACATGTACGTTTTTTAATATACAAATATATTATTCATTTGTGAGGCGAAAAGCATCCGCAGTATCCATCTAATAATTCATTTTCGAATGGCAGTATCATCAATAGCGGAAAAAAAAAAAAAACAGATTTGACAATATTATGACAAATTGGTTTGATTCACTTCTAAAGACAATGCCACACTAAAATCAATTGCATAGCATCATGACCTTCTGGATACTGAAGTTTACAAAAGGAATCGAGGAACAAGGAGAGAAATTCAAAATGGGAATGAAAAATATATTCATAATAAAAACATCACATAAAAAATAACAAAATTTAAAGAAAAAACGACCAATTGCGAAATGTAAACGCATAATTCGTAACACACTAGCATTTAGTTCTTTTTACTTATCGGTACAATATTATTTAAATTCTCTAACATTAGACAAAACAATTTTAACTTTGCCAAAATATTTATTTGTTGTGTCATTTCCTATCCTCCAATTTAAAAATGGGCAGTCTCTATTATCAATAAACTAATTTGTGTCTTGCTAGCCTATAATTATGCCGGCACCCAATCGAAATTGGTTTTTGTTGTGATTCATGGTACCGCTGAGGGCAAAGTTGAATGGCAATGGCTGTAATTTTTTTTCGAGCACGGCGCCCACATTCCAGTTTGAGTCTACCATTGCTAAAAAAAAAAATGATACATTTAGCACTAGCACAACAGTTATGTCACCAAAATCAACATTTCTTACATAAAATTTTCTTAATATTATCAATTTTGAAATAGTAAAAGTAAGTATTAATTGGATTTCCAATAAATTGTTCATAAAAATAATACGTACATTCAAAATATGAATCAGCACTAGGCACAGATAACTCTGGTAATAGGTGGCGTTAAATAAATATAAGTAATAAAATAAACCGATGAGTAATTTTCAGTTTTGATTAAGTCATTCATTTTCATTGTAGATTATAGACGCGTCGACATCTCAGGTCATTAGCGTCTTTCAACTACACTACATAACAACTTTCTGATTAGTTGTTAAAGACATCGGTTTAGGGTATCATACATGACAATCTATATGAAATTGTGATTTCCTGACCATTCTGTATCACGCAAAAACGACTAATAACAACTAACTATAATATACTGACCTTTAAATACTAAATCCGAACGAGGTATATCGGCTTGGTAGGCAATTGTTGCTACTGATTCCTGCATTCTAAAATTAGTTTCTAATTCGACACCTATTTGTAACTGCGACGATGCTTTCTGCCAGAAACAAACATGGACACCAGCTTCCCCTAGCGTTCCAGAAGCCGACCAATTTTCTGTGGAATATCTAAAACAATTCTAATTTTGTAAACAATATAAAACAAAGTAATATGTGTGTCGTTACACACGGCTGAAGTGAATACTTCTTACAGCAAATTGGTCGATTGATGTAGAAGAACGAAAGAGAAAGAATGTTGATCTTGCGTGGCCTTGCGTTGCACTACTGGATACTGGTAGGGCTGACAGAACTTCCCGTACCCCGCGTCTACCTCTCATGGAAAATAGTGGGGCGCGTGCGTCATCGCTTTGCGCAAACGCGTTCAGTCGTATAAGAAGTATTCACTTCAAAAAGACACAATTTACACATTTTTGCATCTATTTTTTATTTAAATTTTTTTAACGCTATTAAAACAAGACTTTCTTCACTCTTATGCTCGCTCGAAAGTAAATTTGTGAAATTCTGTGTCTACTGTCTAAGCAACTGTTACAAATATCGAATTTGTTTCTTATTCTATGAAAAACTAGAATTCTTATTGAAACAATATAGTACGAATAATATAGCAGCATAAGAAATAGCCTAATGCAGAATTTCCAAAACTATGGGTCGCGAGTGAATGTTGGGCGGGCCCTGAAAAATAGGACGATATATCGACCGACCAGCCACTGACGGACGGCAAGGAAACAAATACATTCTTCTCATTGGAATAGTACTCCTTGTATTTAATTAAGTATTAAAATTTTCGATTCTAACTGAATGTTTTTTTCTTATTTGAACAGTCCTTCATTCATATAATTATGCCCCTTTTTTCTTCATGACAGCCAAGAGATGAGTCCCGAATTTGGAAGTTATTGTTGCGTGGGTCGCGGTCCAGTCAACTTTGGGAACCACTGGCCTTACGAAATAACAGTAAAAATATGAGCGTTTTACCTGGCAGCTGCGCTAAGTACAGCAATTTCTCCATTAGGTACTTGTGGACCACACTGGTATGCTAATTCGGCACCTAGCGCCAATTTCGACGTAATCGATTGAAGATAATGAAGCACAACAACTCCAGAGTTATTGAGAATATTTGGATTTCCTAGCGTAACTGTCCCCGTAAAATCCTCGCCACGGTAATCTACTGATGCTTGTGCGGCAGTAAATTTCGAACCTTGAACCTGCAAAAAAATTAATGTTACCGCTGACACGAGTTACATCGTTACTGTTTAAATTTGCGTTACTTACTTGTGAAGCGAATTTACATCGAACGTTTTTGCCAAATTGATGTATAATGTTAGCATTTAAATTTCCCGATGGATCTATATCTCCGAGTAAAACAGGAAAAGCCTCTGTAGGAGATAACTGTTTTGTTCCCACATAAGTAGCACCAAAACGATATCCACTTGGTGTTATACTACTCATGTTTACTGTGTGAGAAACTTGGAAATGACTGCTAAGACCCTTGTTAACCATCAACTTGGCTCCCTCAAAACAAGTGGGGAATATATCTACAAATGAGAAACAAATTAGAAATACAAAAAAGCACAACTAATTCGCTGTATCTCCTCAAGCCATTATTTAACGCAATATTATACAAATACAAATATTTTTTTTGTCTTAAATACTTGATAAACGTCTCAAATATAAGTATTAAAAGTAACCAAACCTATCGATCATATTTTACGAACGTAGTTACTGAAGAAATTTAATTACAAGATAAGAAGTTCGCAAAATCAACATGAGATAAGGTTATGTCAAGTGACAAAAACAAAAAAAAATATTATACAATAGATAAAAATCAGACCTTTGCATTTTTTGTGTAAATCTTCCATCGCTCCCGGATTTTCGATTTTTTCTGGTTCTTGAGAACTGCCTTCAGCATCCTCTGAGGTTTTTAATAAAGAGGGAAATTGAGTTACTCCCGGAGGAGGCGGTGGTAAAGGCCCCGAAGTTGCGAGTACGTTACCCATTTAAATGATGAATTGCACAAATTTCACGATAAATAATGTCTATTTATATTAAAAATTAGCCGAGCATATATATAAACACACACTTTTAACAGACAAACCACATAATGGATGAACGCAAGGGTTACCAGCACGTTGGAAAAGAATTCAATAAATTCTGTGAAAATAAATGGTATGTAATTTTAACGATAGAGGGCAAATTAAAAAGGCCGGTTTTTTCAAAAAAAATCTGTTGTACGAAAACAAAATTAATCATTCCCTGACAACCGTCTTGTTCTATTTGAACATAGGAAAATAAAATAAAAAAAAACTCGGGTCGCAGTGCCAAACCCTGCCGACAATATAGTGTATTTGCTAATACAGGCCTTGTGGCTTTAATACGTGAACTTAAGTTTGTTTTTGGACAAAATAAAAAATTTAACCCCTTAATACATCCCTTAAAATAATATTTTTTTCTTAATTTCAATATTATTATCAATGCAACCTCTGTACCACATTAAATACACCCTTCCATAAGTAAATCCGTATCAACAAACTAGTGTTTTCATAAAATTTGAAAGTCCGGTCCTGTCGGGCCGATTTTATTAAAATTTTAGCAGCACGTTTTAATCTTTACTAAAGAGTTAAATTTCAATTTTGAAACGATTCTGACAAATTTTTCGGTATTTTTGGGCCCAAAAACTTTTTGGAACCCCTAAATACAACCTTGAAAATGGTCCGATCGGGCCCATTTTAAATAGGCTTCTTGCGGTGATGGGTTTCAATGTGTGTACCAAATTTCGTTTCAATCGATTAAGTCTGTCGAGAGTTATCGTGTACACACATATATATATAAATATATATATATATATATATAAATATACATATATATAAATATATACATACATATATATATAAACATTTTAAAAAATGGTGCCAAATTGTTCAGGAGGCTATGAAACGTCGAGAAATTTTGGTCCGACCCCTAGGTCCCGCCATCCGACCGACGCCAATAGTGTATGTGCCATATTATGGCAAATACACTAATAAACTTTTTTGATTTCTCATTCTTTTTATTATATACAATAAATGCGCATAATATTTCTAGTGGAATATTATTATTGTACCCGTGACCTCTATAATTTAGTGTATTTAACACTAGTACCTTAGTATGTCCTAGTATGACGCAATTAAAAATTGTTCCAAAAGGGGGGAGGGGGAGTCAAAAGTTATTAGAGTAAATATGGACATCCGGTTATCATTCTACAGTTAGGTCATAAACGTTCAAACTTCAAACTGTTCAAAGTTCAAACGCTCTACGCTGTTTTTAGGCGCCAAAGTTCACGAACGGGAAATGAATTAGTATATGAAGTAGGTAAACTTCCTGAATTGTTACACTTTATTCCATTATTCTAGCCCTCCTTTTGCGTACGCCCATGAGTATTGACTATGCCAAGAGAAAACTGATACAAAAATTCTAAGAAACCACGCGTTTTGAGTTTTCAGATTAACGCCCGTACTATTAACTTCAAATCAAAAACGGCACAACAGTTTTCTTCGACTTTTTGAATTCAGCGTGTCGGTTTCTCAGAGCATATTTTAAGTAATTTTCACTGGGCGCGGCACTAGAGTTCGAGAGTTAAGTCCACTAAAAAAATGTTGCAAAGCGTCAAGGATAAATAAAAAATATGCAATTTTAAACCATAGTACATTTTATTATAGCTATTTAATGAATGAAAAACTAAAAATTTTTAAATTATAGTGTGGTGTCTTTTGCATCTAAACCTGCCTACCCCTCATACTGCAGTGTGCAGACTGCAGATACAATTACGAAATCCGGACGGATTTCGTCCGTCGCTAAATCAAAAAGAGCGCGCTCGACATCAAAAGTCGAAACCAGCCGAGAGAGTATATTCTGTAAAAATATATTATGCCGAGAAATTAAAATTATATCTCTTGTGCCGCCGGCACAACCGACTGTCACTAGGCGACACAAACTCGTTACTAGGCGGCACTAGTGCCGCCTACTTTATATGTTATTTTATGCTATGCGGTTTCTATAAAATAATGTAGGTACTTTATTTGAAAAAGACCAGAAACATTTTCCAAAAACTCGAAAAAAAAACTAAGAAATTAAGAATAGCCTTGATATTTACTTTTTTGAAAAATCTCTCCAATTTTTTTAAAATTAAGTATTCCTGTAGAAGAAGACATGCTGAAAAAAATCGCCTATCTTGTTTAGTTTAGAAACTACCCATGTTTTAAGTTTTCAAAGATTAACGCCCGTAGCTTCTAAACTAAAAACGGCACAAAAGTTTCCTATGTGTACCTAATATGTAATAGAATGATCAGTGCGATTGACCAATATTAAGCGCACAAGGTATTCGGTATTTTTTTTTTCTCACTTTTTCGGAAATACAGAATTTTCAATATTGTAACGACTAATTGATACAAAATTCATATTTTCCTATGTCAGAAATTATTGTATCTAATCAGTTTTTGCAAAAAATGATTTAAATAGCGCGTTAACATCATTAGAATACGTGTAATGGCAAAATTCCCCCTGAAACTCGGAGAAATTTAATCTCCTGTAATGCAGGCAACCTAGCATACGTCGTTTCACACGAAACTTGCGTGCTTGCAGTAATCAAACTTGCAAATTTATGTCAATTTATTCTAATCAGATCTTTATAGAAAAACACGCTTAATCTAAAAATTCACAGAAAACTCGTCTATCTTTTTTGGTTCAGAAACTACGCGTTGTAAGTTTTCTAGGAACTTCTAAACCAAAAATGGCACTACAGTTTTGTTCGACTTTAATTCAGCGTGTCGAGTCCTACCGTCCTATACGCTATAAGTGTACTTGAATTAAAAAAGACCGGAAACATTTTCCAAAAACACGAAAAAAAAAACGAAGGCTATAGTTTAGTTTCGATTAGAACGTTTAGAATTTAATAATGTGGCCCATGACAAGGAAAAGTTGCCCGTGCCTTACACTAAAGTGACATCATTTTTCATATAGGGAAAAAAACAAACAAAAAATAGATGTAAGAATGACTAATTTTAATAATTAAATTATTTTGAAACAAAAAGGTACACGTTACAAATGGGTTTTATAATTTTTTATGATAATAATAATATTACAAATACAACATTTAAAATTACATCTTTTTAGTAATAAACAACTAAAAACTAGTGACTAGAATACTGATAAAATTAAGTCTTTTTGTTGTATGTATTTTGTATGTGTGAAGACCGACAAGGGCGTCTTGTCAAAAAAAAATAGTTTAAAGGCCGAGCAATTATGAGTTGAACTGTTTTCACAAGCTTTTATTTAACTTGCTGTGTTAGTTAGTCTGTTAGTATGTGTGGGTCAAATCTTGCAAGTCAATTTTGAACGGCTTCCACGTATCCGATCGATTTGAAATTTTGTACACATATGTATTCCCGATGACAATACATGAAAAAATCGTTTTTAGAATTAAATTCAACCCCTGAGAGGTTCAAACGGAGGTGTAGAGTTTTTTTGACAAATCAACGCCCAGGCCAAGTTGCTGAAGCTAGAAACTTGAAATTTGGACAGTAAGTTCATTTTCCACTAAGAAGGGATTTTGCGAAATTCAACCCCTATGCGGATCAAAAGGGGGTAAAATTTTGAAAGACAAAAAGTAAAATGAACAAAAAATATTATTAAAAAAAACTTTTTAGCGACAAGCTTTTGTTGAAATGTACCAAAAAGGAAAAAATAATATTTAATAATTTAAGTTCATAATTATTATAAAAGCGTGAATTTTGACTAATAATCTACCATAGAGTTTCCAACCCACGCTTTTATAATCATTATGATCCTTTTTAGTACATTTCAATAAAAGCTTGTCTCTAAAAAGTTTTTTTTTTAATAATATTTTATATAGGTATTGTAATAATATGAGCGTGTATCGTGGGTGTTGCCTTGAGAACAGTTCAGTTTCCTTTAAATAGTACAAAACAATATAATAATTAATTAAAAAAACTATAAAATAAAAATACCAAATTATTCTTCTTCGGAATTTTTTGACCACACTCACGCCAAGGAATGTACTATTACTTTAATATGATAGCAAGTAGTCTATGCGTTGATCTAGCACATTAATTGCTACTGTAATTTTAACAAAAAAAAAGTTAATATACATTAATCTTTGTTAAATGTAGTACTTCAGATATTGCTTCTTGTATGTAACTTAATAGTTGAAAATTTGTTTATTACCGAAATAATAATTAAACAATTATTATTATTTCGGTAATAAACAAATTTTCGACTATCACATTAATCTTGTTAAATTAGCTATCATCGGTACCTAATATAGTTCATTTTCTAAAATCGGTAATTATTTCTTGTCTGGCCATTTTTACTGATATACAGCGTGTCCACGAAAGTTCTTTACAAATGGAATTTTTTTTTATTAATTATTGGAGCAAAAATTGTTTTCTGTGGAAAAGTTCTGCTTCGTCCAAAACCTCTAAAACACCAAAGAAAATTTTTGGGATTTTGGAAGGAAAACTGTTCTTTGTATGGAGAGAGATGGAGCACATGTTGAATTCTGATTTATAATTCTGAATAAATAATTACTTAGAAGTTAGTTATGTTATAATTTCGAATTAAATTTGATTATGTAACTAATTTTGCGAAAATCTTGAATATCACAAATAATTTTTATTTTTAGTAAAATAAAACTTTTTGATTTCCCTCGTATAACTTTAGGCCGAAAAAAATTTTCTTTGGTGTTTTAGAGGTTTTGGACGAAGCAGAACTTTTCCACAGAAAAAAATGTTTGCTCCAATAATTAATAAAAAAAATTCCATTTATAAAGAACTTTCGTGGACACGCTGTATTTTCAACATTACATCATATGAAACAAAAATCGGTTACTGAAAACAATCGACAAAAGTCGATAAAGTGGCCGATAAATGATCTTGATCGATAATGCGAAAGTATCTTAGAAAAATTTATAGGTAAATTTTAACGGGCGAGATTCCTCGGGCAAATTTAAGAAAAAGAGTTTGAGTCAAATTATTGATAAATTATTGATAAGACACGACTGAAAGTTAATTGAATATTAGATGTAGCTGCGTTTTATGTAGGTATATTGTCCGTTTTTAGTAAAAATTTCATGTATTTAATACATATTTTAATGCTACTATGAAATTTCGAGTGAACTATTTCATGAAGAAATTTACATTATTAACACAATACTTTTGCGAAATGAAAATCCTTCATTATAAAATAGTAGTACGTTCAAATAAATAAATAGTTTGTTTTATCGCCGTGGTTCATGTGGAAAATTCTTTGCTTTGATAAGTTCATTAAATCGTGAGTAATCGTCAATTTATATCAGTTACCGATTACCTGTACTCGTATTCTACATTTCGGCGTCAACACTGAGATCAGACAGTCGAGGGAGCGCGCCGAGCGTAAGTACCAGCTAGAAAAAGAATTTTGAGGGTAACGATAATAAGTAGTCAGTCGGTAGTCAACAGCGATCCAGAGTAATTGTACTTTCAGATCTTCTCGAGTAACGATAACTGGGTAAAAATGGATACTGAAACATTGATATCACTATTATAGAGTATTTATATCACTTAGCGCGTCATAGCCGCCATGTTTGTGCTAGTCCGCTAATAAAAAAAAGTCATGAGGTGTCGTGGGACACCCAACAAGAAGCTATGCTTCTTATGCACTGTATATATTTCTTGTTTTCTTATTATAAATATTACAATATAAACATTATTTGCCCGACAACAATACGCGCTGCCCAGCGAATGAGGTGCGTTGCATCGTACGTGACGTTGCACTTTTAGGTCCACATCCCAAACGTGCATTAAGAATAAGAAGCATAGCTTCAAAAACTGCATGTCACAGCTATGAATATTACAAGCTATATTGTTATTAAGGTACGTGCAGTACGGGGCTGGGATTCTAGATGGTAGCGTAGATCATAGCAGGGCTTGCTTAAATTAATGCATTGTTATATATGCGCGCGTACACAACGAAGCAGTGAGTGTAGCAGCGCTCTTACAAGAGGTGGTAGATACAAGAATGTATCTCAGCATTCTTTCAGCGCGCTGACTACTACAATCAACGTGTGACAACTGTCAAATGGCGGTTACAAGTTTCACAATGCATGTGACTAGTTTAATAAGTGAAATTTTGCCAGTTTTTATTTAATTTGTTTTGAGTTTTTTCTAAGACGTATTTAAAAGTGTTAAAATGTCAAAAAACCGGTTTGGGTAAAATTTTAAAATTCTTAGTATAAATGATGAAATTCGCCATGTTTAGATCGTTTTCTATTAATAGGGTGGACATGATAGCTCCTACCCAAATTTGTATTTAAAATATACCACTTTGTAGCAGAAGAACACAAATATTCGTCCTCGCTATCTGACATTTCAAACGCGACTTAAGCTTGTATCAATGCTAGTATCAAAGCTTCGTTATGCAAACCTATAAGCGCTTATAATTTCAGCCACCATACATGCTACCATCTAGAATCCCAGCTGCGTATTGCACGTACCTTTAGTCGACTTCACTAAAAGACAAAACAAAAACATAAAAACAATAGCATTTAAAGTGCTTGGAAACGGTAACAAGCGTGATTTGGGTTGGCAATGAAAATAGTTACCGTCAATAAAATACTGTTAAACATTGGTCACATATTTCTTAATAATAATAACATTGTAAATTTATAAATATTATATTAAGTACATTAAAAATGTAGTATTTTGTGTCCGGATTTAGTGAGGAATATATACATTTATATATTATTATATGTAGCCAAAACGCAATACTGCTTCAAATGTCGAATTTGTAGTAAAATATGATTATTGCCATTTTTAATCATCCAGCTCATTGTTATTGATCATGTTCTCAACTTTTCACTGCAATGAAAAGAGATAGCACTGCCGATCATTATAGTTCAAAGCATCTTCCTATTACGCGAGCGTTGACACGAATGAAGTTCATTTTTCACAAACTCGAAATGGTAATAAGGTTCCCCGTGAAGATCTCATTTTTGCGAGTCTATTTTTATTTATGAAATGTGATCGACAGTACGTACTGTTTTTTTCATTGCTTATTTAGTAAGCCGTTCACGTCTTGAAATGTATGAATGAATTGTAAATTATAGACGCTCGACAACTGAGGTCATTAGCGTCTAATCTTGAAATGTAATTTAAATTTAAAGTTTATGCAGAGATAAAATACAAATGAAGATAAGAAAAAAAACAAAAATTCGACCTGAGCAATTGTGCCTTTTGGCTGTGTAATATTATCACTATACGTAAAAATACGTACAAAATTGAAAAAATGATTATAGGCCATTTCTGCACCTGTTTTTTTTATTATTAAGCTGTGTCAAAATATCGTCGATGGATGAGCAAACTGTCTGCAATTGAATAGTTTTCTTTTGTATTATTTTTATTTAATAAAACATAAATAGAAAATAATTTAACGTTTTGCAGCACTTTACAAAAATCAAATTAAAAAAAATTAACTTCACTAAATTGATTAGAGATAACAAAATAATATTATGTCTTGAAATTTATAATTTATTTAGTTATGGACAAGGCAAGATGATTAATAATACAAAATTACCCCATATCAAACATTGCAATTGTTGTAACAAATACATTAATTTAATAATAAAATCACCGCAAAAACCGAACGAAAAAAATCGATCAATATTTATTTAGTTTAATAACATTGCGTTTTTTGTATTTTTTTTAACGCAGACATTTGCGTTTGCAAATGTGACGTTATCAAGTCGATATAATAACCCCCCCCATTGCTGACTTGTCGAACGAAAATCATAAAATGTGCATTTAAATAATAAATATACGAGATAGAAATAGTACAAAGTAATATTATGTAGGTATTAAAAATAATGGGCATCTTATTAGAAAAGTGAGTCGATTATACATTTAAAAAGAAGTTTTCCTTTTCGAATTAAGAATATGATAGTCAAATTCGTAGGTAAGTAATAATATTATAATCTTTAAACTGCAATTATACAAATACATATTAAAATTTAATAATAGGCAGGAAAATACATTCTAGATACAAATTGTGTTGGAAAATTAGTGGAAATTTTGAAATCTCAAAATACTTGATTGAAATACATAATTAGGTATGGCACAAACAAAAACTTATTAGTATAACAGTTCCATTTATTTAGGCGCCGTATTTGTTTTGTTTGCTTTTTTCAGGTCAGTTCTAAGTGATAACCGCTAAAAATAATAACGATTCTTAATATTTATATTAGAAATCGTGTCAATCGTGATTATAATAAAATTAAGAAAAATCGCAGGATAGTGGACAAAATATTTGATTTATTAAATGTACAACGTTTCGTCTATAGATTTAGACTTTTTCAAGTACATACATAAAAATAACATGTACATTTAATAAATCAAATATTTTGTCCACTATCCTGCGATTTTTCTTAATTTTATTCTTAATATTGTTAAATAATAAACGTCTTTTTAGAGGGAGAACTACAAAAATTACAGTTTACAAAACTGAAAATATTTATTTCTGAATAGCAATTCCGAAAACTTTCGAGTAATAGTTAAGAATTACTTGGGGCGTTGAGCATTAACGCATTACATTCACTGCGACCTAAAAGGTCTTTTGTGAGTTAGAGTAATAGTTCTATATCATTTATTAATAAAAATAAAAATCATTTTACAAAACTGAATCGGAAAAGAAATAGGCAAAAAAAATTTCAGATACACATTTTCCAAAGCATTTGTATCCACATGTAGTTAATATAAATGGCATATTATAATATGTATATATTTATATAAATATATTATATAAAGTCAGTACGATTTCTTACGAAGTATTGTTCGCTTCCTGTTTAAGAGTTTTGTGTCTCTCCTTTTCTTGATTGTTCTCCGGCTGTTCACATTCAAAGCTGGCAAGTGCCAGAGCATTTTCACTCTGAACAGGACTTATCTGTAACAAATGCAGGACTCGTGCATTTCTTTCAAATGGACACGTCACTTGTTTCCAAGCCATGAATTCGGTCACTTGCTTTGCCAGCTGCCAGAACTTCTCAAAATTAATATGTCCGTTCGGCAATCTGTGAAAGAAAAATATTTTATAATTAACGATGAAATGATTCGTTGCGAGAAGAATGAATGAATTGAGGATTATAGACGCTCGACAACAGAAGTCATTAGCGTCGTTGCGAGAAGAAAAGATCAAAAGTAAACAAACATCTTAATTGTAAGAGAAAGTTTAAGAATTGAAATTAGCACTATTGAGCATTAGAAATAATTCATTTTTTTTGTGAAATATCAAAACCTAATCACACAGAGTCAAAATGTCGACAAAACAGTAAATAATAAGCTAAAAACACAACAGCTCTCAGTAAACCACCGCTTAGGTAGGTATATATAAGGATTACTTCGAAAATAATGATGTCACTTTACCCCGTAACTCGCAAGTAAATTATTATGGACACGCGGGAGCGTTTGTTATAATTTTTTTTCGCAGCAAGATGAATAAATTATGTCACTGTCAATAACTTACTTATTCGAACATCCCTCATTTAAAAAATACAAATCTTTGACTAAAAGACTGAAGAATGGTATAACGATTCTTTGCCGTTCATCTCTAGCGCCGGCCGATCTCCACATAGCTGCCTTCAACGTTGATCGATAACTGCTAAAATTACTGCTTGGATCCATTTGATGTTCCAAAATTGAGAATTTGCCCGATTGAATTTTATTCCACTACAAAAAACAAAATTATTAGTTTTATAAATTATTTTTCCATACCAAGAATGACTGAAATAAACCGTTATACCGTTTTCTTAAGACGCGAAATTGGTGACATGTTTAATCCCGCAATAATGGCCATTAAAGAATTAAAATTGCCAATATTAAAACATTCCCTAGCCGTTTCTATCCAATATTCTACAACTCGAACCCGCTGTTTCTTCTTGGGATACTGTAACAAAAAAAATTCGACTGATGACCAGTCCTATACTTCCCACCTAGTAAATATTTGCAAAAAATAAACACTCTTTTTTTTTATTCTTTGACTAGGCCCAAATAACCTTAGCTGTTGGTGGTCTTTAAAACACAATTTAATTTTTATTCTTTGAAAAAAGCATGGCCTTCTTTTTTGTTTGGTGATCTACTGATGGCTAACTTAATATAGCAAAAATCATGGTTACCTTGATTTACGAACAATTTTAATTTTTTTTAGTAAAATATTTTTTTTCTCGAAAACTATACATTTTAGAGAAAAAAAATATTTACATTTTTTTCATATTATAACATCTAGAATTCATTTATATTTTTTTTACCTATGTTAATACGTGACATTGAGGACGTTTTTTTGAATATCTCAGGATCCACTGAACCGATTTGACTCAAAATCTAATCAGATCTAAGTTAAAGGCTGATAAACACAATAGAACAATCGGCATGCCCGTATGTTGTTCCGTTCTTAAGATATCGAAGGCGAAAAATTGACCACACACACACACACACACATACACACACACACACATACAGACATCAGTCAGAAAATGATCTTAAACGATTGCTAGGGTCTCAAAACGTGAAGATCTATTAAAATCTCGAAATATTTTTTTCGAACTAAATCCATTACTTCCCTACCATAGTAGAGGTGGGAAGTAAAAATGATAATCAAAAAACAAAACATACTTGAAAACAAAAATACATCGTTTTATTCATTATTCAGAATTCTGTTTTGTTTTAAATTAAAAGTGCAGGAACGGAAGTTCTTAACCTTTTCACTGCGCATTTATTTTACGAGAGTGCATGCTGTGTGCGCAATTTTTTCGGCCGTTCCGTATAGATACGTCTGGAGCAGTCCACTGTTGTTATCAGTGGGGTAAAATAATGAAGCTAAATCCCGTCAAATCATATCAAATTGTTTTTTTTTGACTTTTTTGTTTACAACATATATTTTTATCAAAAACAGAACAGTCAGCGCATGTATACACGTGTAAAACATACGCATTGACTTTAAAAGAAAAAAACCACAACAAAGTTCAGAATTGGTGTTCTAATAGGCGTTGTACGTATATATACGGCGGTAGCAGTTTATCGCTGTAAAAAAATTCTGCGGTAAATCGCAAAAAACTTCCGGATTGGCCAGTATGATCTAGTAGGCGTTGCTCGTATATATACGACGGTAGCAGTTTATTGCTGTAAGTATTTTTTCCAGCCCGAACGTAAATATACGGCTGGAGCAGTAACCCAGGTAATCGTATATATACGTCTGGAGCAGTCAAAGGGTTAAAAATCAAAATACATACTCTATAAAAATATGATATACTAAAAAACGAAAATTAAGTTCAAAATTTAGAACAATGTCTTGTTTTTGAACTTTTTGAATTTGGGACTTGTTAAAATAATATTTTTCTCACCTTGACAACTTCGGTAGCAACTAAATAACTTAACCTGTTAAACCACTGTACATATGATTCTAGATTTCTAGTCTTCTTCATATCTTTAAAAGACGTTTCTAAATTTGGATTCTCTTTCGCAAAAGCCTGTACAAATTCTTCTGGTCCGATATAAGACAGTCGTTCTAATTCAATGTGAGTCAATTGTTGAGCTAAAATTCCGGGATTCTGAAAAGACAAAATACAAACTTATCAGAAAACACAATTTTTTAAGTAGTTGCGAATACGGTTAAATTACATATTGTATAAGACTTCAGAGGTTGAGGCAGGCGGGAACGATTTTCGAAATTTGACGAGCCCCCCTGAGACCTGAGTACAATAGGTAAATTTTCTAAAACTAATTTTTAGCATCAGGCACTTTTCTTGACGTCCAAATTGCCTTTCGACAGCCCTATCTTAGATCTATAATATGTAATGCGTCACTCAATATTAATTGTACTACCGACTGGAATTCGCATTCTCTGGGGCAGTGAGCCCCACCAAAAATATCAATTCTCAGTTGAAATCATAATATGGCATGTCTGTTTGCCTATTGCCTATGGAAAAAGATACGTTGAGCTCAAAAAGACAAACAAAAATAGTCTATCTCATTTAGTTTAGAAACTACGCATGTTTTAAGTTTTCATTGATTTTTAAATTCAACGTGACGTTTTCTATAAGTGTACCAAATTTGAAAAAGACTGATCGGTGCTATTTCTCATTATTAAGCGCACAATATATACAGGATTTTTTTCACTTTTTCGAAAATGCAGGGATCAGTATTCCGTGTTATTTATTATTAAAACTAATTTTTACAAGATTAATATTATTCTGTATTAGTAATTATTGTAATCAATCAACTTTTGTATGAAAACAACGCGTTAACAACTTGAAACATCATCAGAATTAGCCACTGAAACACGTTGAACTGTAATCGCCTCAGATGCAGGCAACACAACGTGCGTTGCTATGCGACTGGCTGCCTGCTTGCAGGCGCATTCAAGTGTAAAAAATCGTTACTTTTTTGCACTTTTTTGGGAAATCTCTCCGGTTTTATTCAAATTACGAATTGATGTTTTTTAGCTTACACCCTAAACCACCTTAAAACACGTGGCTGGTTTAGTAAAAATCAATTCTGTCATTTTTGCCTAATGACCGATTAAACAGTAACTACTATGTTTTTAATGCTTTAATATTACGAATTTTTCTAGCTTGTATAAATAATTGCACTGCTGTTGTTGAACACTTTGAAACTACACATCCCGTCCCAACAGTGTGTAATCTGATGGATACATACTCAGAGGCCCTTTAATTATTTAGTTTTCCGTACATTGTGTACACCAATGTAATACCAATGTTTAGAAATTACACCAACGAATCTTGCGAATTTTCAATTTCACATTGCAATGATCATGGTTTCGGATTTGATTGTCTCTTTTTTTACCATTTTCGGTGTTTCATTTAAATATTGATAAAAAAGAGTTAGACACTAACCGAACATAATTCCGTAACGTCGCTAATTGTTTCGGTATCTTGCAATTCGGAATTATTACTGATCTTTTGCAGGAACTCTTCGTAGTTTTCTAGCGTCGTCAACCTTTGGAGGAGATTCTGAAGTAAACTCGACACATCTTTTCTCAACAGTGGATTCAACGTGACGCACTTTTGAGTAATGCTGCGCACGTGTTGCATAACTCGTTCGTCTCTGAAGTCGTACGGAAACGTTTCCGTCCACTCGGCCAACAACTGAACCAGGTAGGTGGCGAATTGTGGAGGAGGCCGTTGTGACGGATCGCCGTGATGATGATACTGCGATTGTTGTTGCAGATCGACCGCACTGCCCGTGTTACTGTGCTGTGCTGACGGCGGGTCTTTTGGACCTGCGTCTGTTTCTGTAATGAAAGGAATCATTACGCAAAGTCAGCCTCCGCTCGTGTTAATGTCGGTTTTGACTTATCTTTACCTGATCGCAGACGTATAAAAAGTTAGGACATTAGTAGATATTTTACAGAGTTTGATCAAAATCGGTCTCTAGCGATGAACAGCGATAAACAGACATGCAGACAAAGGTCCCGTTACAATTTTATATATTAATATTGATTAGACGAACAGTCCCGTATACTCATATAAAGTGATCAGGTATTCAATGGTGAGCTTGTGAAAGCAATTTAGTTCCAAAGTATTTGATACCAAAGACTTCATGTTTGCAGAACACTAATAATTGCCATCGGTGGTAATGGATTATCGTAGATCAGATCATCAGACTGTAGATTGAAGAGACGTTCGACAACTGAGGTCGTTAGCGTCTAATGGGAGTCACTTTTAAGAATGAAGTAAATAAATGTACTTACTGTCTCCGCTACTTTCGGCGGTGGCGTCTTCGTGCTGAGAAGTTTCTGTGAGACGTTGCTGAGCTTCACACAGGGAACAAATTTGCGCCAGCAATTCGTGGGGTTTAATGAACAGTCTTGAGCTCAACAGGAATGCGAACAAATAAGCCCTATCCGGATAATATTGGTTGGTCGGTACCATATGTTGGACCAACGCCTCCAATGGTCCAGATATTAGGTTGCCATCTCGATATACCAAAGCCTTCAACAGAAAAACAGTTGGATTTGTTTTGGAGAAACTCATAGACGAATCAATATCTTACATTAAAAATAATTGATTTGTATCAAGCCATTAGTTAATTTTTACACTAACTGGTAACGCCCTGTTGAAAATAACTGACAGATCTTGACAAAAAACATTCTATAAGAATGTGACGTGTTTTTGTCACAGAAATGGTATGCAAGCATCGCTAAAAACTATACTTTTCAAGTAACTGAAAAATCTTGGTATTTTCCCAAAATTCAATTCAGTAAACCGATTTTCAGTTGGATTTTATCTGAAAATGAATGAGTGAAAAACTAAAACTGTTATTATTGTTATTGCAGAGAGACAATAAATTAGTGTTTTCGAGATAACTGTTTGAAATCTGGATTTAAAGAATAATCCTCATAGTTGTCCTTCCTTCACATATTATGGACAAGATAAAAATCCATAATATTGTGTTCCCTATATTCATGTAACGTTAATTAACAGATCTTTTAAATAGGATGCGATCAAAGCTAATGCTAAGCCATTGAATTTTTTTCTTTTCACAGAGTCTTGAGACGAAGATACCAAACAGAATAATATTATGAAAAATAGTTATTGCACACAAGAAACGAGACGTAATTTTATTCTATTTAATGCTTACGTTATCTGGCGTAAATTCTGAATCGGGTAACAATTCCACACTTCCCCCGACATGTTCGCCGTTGTATAAAGCCGAGAAACTTTTTGAGGTCTGTGGGGTCTGAGGCAAACTCTATAACAATGTAAAAATTCACGTTAAATTTGCAATTGTTTGTGTTTTTAAGATGAAAAGGAAAAAAAACTAGTCCAATCATCCAAAATTTAAAACTCACCCTCCGATTGGCCCCATCTTTTGGCGTGTGGTCTGACGCAACAGTGCCGAAAATGGTTGGCTGCAGAAGAAGAAAAAAACAATAATGTTAATCAATCACAATAAACAGTACAAAACACAGTCAATCTAATTTAATATAAATACCATGATATTACACAGTGTATCATTTCATTTAGTCTTATGGCAAAATTACTTGCTTTTGATTAGTTGTTTATTTTCGAATTAAATGTTCGAATTTTATAAACGCAATCTATAGCAAAATTTCTTGTTTTTTTAATCAAAGGTTGCTATAAGTCATTATTGATGTTTTTAATAATTATACCATGAATGAGAGTAGGTGGTACATGTAATAAGCTTTATTTTACACATTTTCGTGAAACCTTCGACATATGTGCAGCTGGTAAAGGATTCATATCGTGTTAAGTAGATGACAAACTAATACAAATGGGTTTTAAATTGAACATAACCGACTTCTAAACATCGGCTATGCTATCAAAACATATTTCACCCGCATTCAAAATACACTGCAGTTTCCAATCTGTGAAATTACTTCAATGTGTTTTTCATATCTATTATAAGCCCAAGGCCCCAAGTATTAACTTTATTAGTGTATTTGCCATATGGCACATACACTATTGGCGTCGGTCGGATGGCGGGACCTAGGGGTCGGACCAAAATTTCTCGACGTTTCATAGCCCCCTGAACACTTTGGCACCATTTTTGGAAATGTCTATTTATATATATATATATATATTTATATATATGTGTGCGGGCAATAACTTTCGAAAGAGTTAATTGATTTTGACGAAATTTGGTAGGCACGTTGAAATCCATCACCGCACGAAGCCTATTTAAAATGGGCCCAATCGGACCATTTTAAGGGTGGTTTTTAGGGGTTGAAAAATGTTTTTGGGCCCAAAAATGCCGAAAAAATTCTCAGAAACGTTTCAAAATTGAAATTTAACCCTTTAGTAACGATTAAAATGTGCTGCTAAAATTTTAATAAAATCGGCCCAACAGGACCGGACTTACAAATTTTATGAAAACACTAGTTTGTGGATAGTGCTTTACTTACTAAAGGGTGTATTTAATTTGGTACCGAGGTTGCATTGATAAAAATATTGAAATTAAGAAAAAAAATATTATTTCAAGGGATGTATTAAGGGGTTAAATTTTTTATTTTGTTCAAAAACAAACTTAAGTTCACCTAATAAAGCCACAATGCCAGTATTAGCAAATACACTATATTGTCGGCAGGGTTTTGGCACTGCGACCCGAGTTTTTATTTGTTACTTATTATAAAGGTTTAGTGTAATAATTAATTTACATAATATGTCTTATTTATTTATATAATACACTACTCACTCCATCTAACTGATGGTGAAAACCGCAATCAAAATCCGTTGCGTGGTTTAGGAATTACATTACTCACTCACTTCGCTCGTTCGTTATTATATATATATAAACCTTCCGTGAAAAATTATCTAACTGATGATGAAAACCGCATCAAAATTCGTTGCGTGATTTAGAAGGAGTTAGCGGTTAAACAGACAGACGCAGAAAGCGACTTCATTTTATACTATGTAAAGATTAAAGAATTATAGACGCGTCGACATCTCAGGTCTTTAGCGTCTTTCAACTACACTAAATCAACTAAATAACAACTCTCTTAAAACTAAATAACATCACAAAACATCCATCAGCGCAGGTGGGAGTCCCGAGTCGAACCCACGACAGTCTAGTCCAGAGGCTGCGGAACCAAATACGCTATCCACTAGGCTATACTGACCTCACATGCTAGAGGCGCAGAGGTGAGAGGGTGTTCTGAACGATCAGACGTGTAATATAAATCGACCTTTATATTTGACTTTACGAGAATCAAAGAAACACGAAGAAAAGTATTGCAAAGACACTAAGGTTAAAGTTATAGAGGCGCTACAAGCATTTAAAATTGAAGCCAGTCATTATTTTTACTCGGCACTCATTTTATATGTAAGAAGAAGACGAAGAGAATAATATTCCCAATCCATCCCGTGTTTTGCCGTCATCTTTGATGAGACCTGTGACGTCAAACCTGGCTTCAATTTTGTATAAGCAGTTGTATACGGTATGCGTCCTCTATGAGTCTATAGATTTTACCCATATACTTTAATTATATACTGCGGATTGTCCATTTACTCAATGTGCGGTGAGTGAAGTCCACAAAGGGAGCAAAAATATATCTGTGTCTCTTTTGACGAAGTTATTCCGCATTTATTCCGATGAAGTCGTTGGTCGATGTACGGACGTTCCATCTGAACAAAATGTGAACAAAACGCTTGACAGCTGTTGTCATTATAACGTAACCTAGTTTAATTTTGTTAAAAACAGTTTTTTACTCATATTCCTTGAAATTCATAGTGATATAAGAAGTAAACACATGTTTCGGATCTTTTTGGGCATAATAATATCACTATCAACTGAAGTATTCCATGAACTGAAGTATAAACACCACTTGAAACGTAATATATAAAGACAAAAAATATGTCATGGATGCCATTGACGTAAAACCTCAGTGCCCCAGTGGTCGATAGTATAACTGCTCTCTTTTAAAAGTTCTGTCTTTGTCTATGGAAGTAGCCAATCAGGAACCTGCCAGCTGGGTTCCCATAAAAAAAGACAGAAATATATACCCGCACGTATGTTGGCTTCACGATTTTTGATCTATCAGCAGTACAGATTTCTTATGTACATGATTTTACCTCTGTGTGCAAAGACTAGAAATTATCTCTTCTCTTCTTATACAAGGTGCAAGTCGATTGAATAAACAAGTCGTTTGCTAATTCATTTGCAATGCCGGTTTGTTTATTCCATTTCCATATAAGAACTTTAAAAGCAGCTTGCGCCTTGTACCTACATTCCGGTAGCACCGGCTCTTATAAATAATTATATTATTCTTGGTATATAACAATTGCGAAATACCAATAGATAGTTTATTAACACTTTGCCTGCCACGTTTCGTTTTATTCCAAGACTCGACATCGCAAAGAATCAAACCTATGTTGATTAACAAAAAAATCGGAATAGACTTTCAAAAAAATCATTTAGAAAATTAACCACGATTTCTATACTTAGATGTTCACTTGCCTTTTATATATAATATGTATGTTACTAGCTGTCCGGTCCGGCTTCGCCCGAATGCAAATCGGATTGTTAAATTAAAATAAAATAGCTGTCAGCTGTTTTAATATTACATTTAATGTCGATTTTTTAAATAAAATTGACTGCACCTAGGTGATGCCGGATCGGGTAGCGTAATGTTCCAATCCAAGGGCAAGATACAGTATATTATGTAAGTATATTCAAAATTTCATTGAAATCGTGAAAGCGTGAAAAAAGACAAACAAACAAATAAACATTTTCATTTTTATATAGATAGATAGATATAACCGTAACAACCGTTTCATATGACTATCAATTGAACAATAACCTTCTGTTAGAACAAAATATTATCAAAGATTTGGGAATACTTATGGACAATCGGTTGGAATTTGGAAATCATATAAACCAAATTGTGTCCAAAGCGAATCAGATGTTGGGATTCATTATGAGAATAGCTAAACCGTTCCACAGTATATCCGTAATGAAAACATTGTATTGTTCGCTGGTAAGATCTCAGCTTGAATATGCGTCTGTTGTGTGGAGCCCATATTATTTTAACAATGTAAACCGCATTGAATCTATCCAAAGAAGATTTCTGAGAATCGTCAATTGGAAATTTAATTTACAATTAACATATGAAAGCAGACTATCTTTAATGAAACTACAAACTCTTGAAGTTAGAAGAAAAATTACCGATCTATGTTGTTTACATAAAATTATAAACGGAACAATTAATTCACCCGACTTGCTAGTGAGATTTTACCTGTCCGCTCCCGTCTACCATACCAGGAATAGAGATCTATTTTATTTACCCCCAGTCACGACCAATTATGCCTTTAACTCTCCACTTTTCAGGATGGCGCATATTTTCAACGCTATCAATAATAAAACTGATATTGATATTTTTGGGGACACTCTCTGCCGTTTTAAAAGACAAGTTTCTGTTTTTTTGAAGGAATAGTGAGTTTTATTTATATTATTTAATTATGTATTTTTACTTCCCACCTCTACTATGGTAGGGAAGTAATGGATTCAGTCCGAAAACAATATTTCGAGATTTTAACAGATTTTCACGTTTTGAGACCCTAGCAATCGTTTAAGATCATTTTCTGACTGATGTCTGTATGTGTGTGTGTATGTGTGTATGTGTGTGTGTGTGTATGTGGTCAATTTTTCGCCTTCGATATCTTAAGAACGGAACAACATACGGGCATGCCGATTGTTCTATTGTGTTTATCAGCCTTTAACTTAGATCTGATTAGATTTTGAGTCAAATCGGTTCAGTGGATCCTGAGATATTCAAAAAAACGTCCTCAATGTCACGTATTAACATAGGTAAAAAAAAATATAAATGAATTCTAGATGTTATAATATGAAAAAAATGTAAATATTTTTTTTCTCTAAAATGTATAGTTTTCGAGAAAAAAAATATTTTACTAAAAAAAATAAAAATTGTACGTAAATCAAGGTAACCATGATTTTTGCTATATTAAGCTAGCCATCAATAGATCACCAAACAAAAAAGAGGGCCATGCTTTTTTCAAAGAATAAAAATTAAATTGTGTTTTAAAGACCACCAACAGCTAAGGTTATTTGGGCCTAGTCAAAGAATAAAAAAAAGAGTGTTTATTTTTTGCAAATATTTACTAGGTGGGAAGTATAGGACTGGTCATCAGTCGAATTTTTTTGTCATATGTTTTGTAATGTAGCTACTGTGCTGCAAATGTGAATTTGTTGTAATACCGTGTGCAGGCTTGTTACTGGACATTATTTGTCTGTTAGCCTGCCAGATTTACAAATTAAAATAAAAAATAAAAATAAAAAAAATATATTTAACAACATTTGGTACAGTTAATACAATAGTTGCAAGTCAATACAAAATATACAATTAAAATGTATGAATTAAAAAACTCTTCCACAGAATAGAAGCAATTTTCAGTCAGCAATTTTTTAACATAGTTTTTAAATTTTTGTAAATTATATTCTTTTATTAAAAAATAAAAATGGTACCTAGTTTGTTATATAATTTTAAGGCATAATAGTCCGGGACGGTGCGTGATCTCGCCAATCGGTGGTCCGGAAGACGAAATTTATTTCTATCTCTATTAATACGGGATATAAGAATATTACCTCTGAAGCTCAGATCATAATTTTCTATCGAAAAAACGTTCTTGTTTATAGGGTTTAAAGTAAATACGCTAATAAAACTATAAAATAAACAATTTTTTTAACACTGGTGGGGAGGCCTCCCCTTGCCTACTTTTCACAAAATCCCGTCTATGAATAAAGCTATGGCAGTTACGATAAACGACACCTATAAATCGGTTCCAGTGATTAAAGAACACACTTTTAAGCGGCCGATACAATTAGGTATTAAAATTTAAAAAAAATTATTAATTTTTTAATTTTTTCTAATAATTTAACATAAATAATATTGAAAAACAAAAAGAAAATTTTTATTAAAGCCATAGGTAAATTACTAAAAATTAATTAAAATGTATAAAAATTTAAAAAATATCACATGACTTCAAAACGCGCCAGAAATGTTTGTGACGTCGTTATGTTAAAATGTGTGTGCATTTGTTGGTATTTGTTTATATGTATTACACATACTATCAAAAATAATAAATTTTTAACTTGGTAACCATGGATACAAAGGCCATAGAGAACATAATGACGTCACACTCGTTCGGATTCTTTCGGCGCGTTATCGGAACTGAGTTTAAAAATTAATTTTTATTTAAATATAACTTTTTAATTAGTAAGCAAAAAAATTAAATAAAAACAGTTTTGCTATAAAACTTGTATGTGGTCCTTCCATTTAAGTAAAAAAAAAAATCATTTAAAAACCCAATTCTCTAATAATATAAAAATCGCAGCTAACACGCATATTTTGAATTTATACTGTGAGTGGTTTTGCGACTCTTAGCGGCGGCGCAAGTCAATGCAAACGCGTTGTCGAGTTTAAATCAAATATGGAAAAGACACGGTTTTGCTGTTGCATTTAACTTGGAAAATATCAACAAACGCGCGAGTGTGAGTGATGGACATTTTCGCATAATATATAAATTGCATCACACATTCAGGACCGACCTCAGCAAGCGTGAGACTAGATCCGAATTATTCGGGCGAAAGGAAGTTCAGATTTTAAAACGTTTCTAATCTGAATCAGTAAAATAAATTTTTAACATTGGAAATGTTTATGTTCGTATATGGGGGCAGAGTTACGAGTTTTCGTTCAAGGCCAAAAGACAACGGTGTCGCGATCAAGTGAGGAGCAATCATGCAAAATTGAACAAGTGCAAATTTTTCGAAATGTGTTTTATATCATGTCTAGTTAATTGAGAGGTATTTGCGACGAAGACAACGGTGTCGCGATCAAATGAGGAGCAATCATGCAAAATTGAACAAGTGCAATTTTTTCGAAATGTGTTTTATATCATGTGTAGTTAATTGAGAGGTATTTGCGACGAAGACAACGGTGTCGCGATCAAGTGAGGAGCAATCATGCAAAATTGAACAAGTGCAATTTTTTCGAAATGTGTTTTATATCATGTCTAGTTAATTGACAGGTATTTGCGATGATCTGCGGTGTTATTTTTGAGCAAATGTTAATAAATACTGTAGAAAAATCCATTTAAAAGTTAAGTAATCAAGCAAAAGTGAACGCGTATATAACAGAAGAATAATAGGGTTATTCCTGACAAAACTAAACAGTGCATTGATCATTTGATTGTTACGCATTACAAATTTTTTTGTGTTTTATACCATGTCTAGTTAATTGAGAGGTATTTGCGACGATCTGCGGTGTTATTTTTGAGCAAATGTTAATAAATACTGTAGAAAAGTCCATTTAAAAGTTAAGTAATCAAGCAAAAGTGAACGCGTATATAACAGAAGAATAATAGGGTTATTCCTGACAAAACTAAACAGTGCATTGATAAATATTGTGTGTATAATAAACAGTTAATTATGTTTCATATATGCTGTTATCATTTCCAATGTCCTCGATGGTTGCAAGGATTGCGAAATCTGTGAATTTTTGAAGAGATCGTCTAAAATTCTGATTGATGTTATAAAACGGTAGTCCTTATTAGATAACAACCAGTACCTATTCAGTAGGGTGGACACTGGACATAGATAGATGCATTGTGGCAATTAGTTATATGGCTGTGACAACAGTCCGGCGGTTTAGATAAAATCGCTGACATTCTGGTGTCACGCGAAGCAACCATCGTATCGGTTAAACACTGCGAGCCATCTTGTCTGATTGTCGCGTCGTCGTTAGAATAATATAATGGCTACGAATTAACATAACGTTTAACAGGATATCGCAAAAGCAAAAAACTGAATAATGTAGTGGAATTTACTAAACTAATTCTGTATTTTTTTTCATAATTTAGAATGTTCTGCTTCTTGGCTCAGCTTGTTTGGGGTTTGAGAAACAAAATCTCTTTTGTAAAAAAAAACTAAACTATTTTCAGATTTTGGCAGTAATGAACCCACGATATGTAAAACGATTGCTATACGTTTTTTGATCACGCTTTTACACAAATTAGAAAAACAAAATCAAAAATTTTCAAACAGCGCAGATGAACTGTTTATAGATTAGGTAATAATTTAATAATGTAAACTAAAATTTTCAAACAAATTTTTTTATGTTTCGAACTGAAAAAAATCGGCCTGTACATACGCGGTATATTTTATTTAAAGACGTTATTTATCTGAGATTTTATCAATAATAACAGGGCTATTTATAACCGCGACACCTGGACGCAACGTAATTAATCAGATGCATTTTAAAAAGGATTAACTATAGTTTATTATTTATAATCACGCGGAGAGTTATTTTTCACATCGCTAATCTTATATTCTTAGCGCCGTGACTTATCAGAGTTATGAAACTCGATGTGAATGTTAAATTTAAAATATTTATATTTAAGACATGTGCGCTTAGATAAACGCTAAAGCAAAATTTAATATTCTGCAGTTAAATAATTAATTAGGGCTAGAGAATAGCCTCAGCAATCTTGTCTGCGACTGGTAAATAAAATAAATTCCATTAAAATCCATCTGAAATCAAATATCCACCGTAGGATTTAAAGACACACACCGTCTGATCAGTGTCACAATTAGAATACTAAAGTTTTCGAAAATCAGGATTAACAGTGAAATAATTTACTAATTTCCAAAGGTAGGTAAAACTGGAACTTCGTGTTAAAAAGGAACCGCTGAGTGTCATTTGATAAACAGAGGGTGGCCACGTACGAAGAACTCATCCGACGAAAGAGTATACCTACAGGCTATATTGCAACGTTTCATTGCCATCTCTAATCGAGATTTAAAAATTCATTGGGAAAAAACGTACCTATATACACGACTACGGCGAAAAACCGCTCTGTATCTATCTCTTTCGTCTCTTGAACAGAAAATATGAAAGGAAAATGCGAACATCGTTTTTATTTGCAGTTTCAAATCGTTGGGGAACGAACGGTCAGTCTAGAGTCCAGACTCCAGAGGATTGTATTATAGTCTGTAGTGAATTATTGATGGCTGATTGAAATGCTATAAAGCCTGATTCGAAACCATAGCTGGTATGCTTTTTTCTCAATATCTTCCAGCCTACTTTTACAGAATAGCTTAAGAGTCCATAATTTTGGGACCTGCACGGAACGTTTTAAGAGCAATGACTGCGAGAAACTTAAGCAGCAAAAAAATGCAATTCAACATAATATATTTCTAAGCAAAAACCCTGCACGACTGGACATATCCAGGATTCAATATTAGCAAAAAGTACATTTTCAGCGTCCTTTAACACTATTAGGTTTGCCGATCAGGTTTTGAACCTGACGGAATCCTGAAGTAAAAATTAAATATCTGGACGCGATCAGGCTTTCAGTAGGTTCGATTTTATGTTTACTAAAAAAAAGAAAACTTTAGTACGCACACCTTTCTTGCCAGAGCTGAAGTAAAACTAAACCAAACCTGAAGACAAAATCCGGACAAGTGTGAAAGCGCGCTCAGGTTAATATTGTTACGCATGGATTATTATAATAATAATTAATAAAATATGTATTATTATGTGCTAACAAACTTTCAATTGAAACAAAATATCATCAATTTCTCATTAACAAAGTTAATATTATACAGGTTACATAATTCCTTACCGAACTGCCGTTCCTCACCGGCTGATGATTTTCACAGCCGAGATCGCCGCATCCATTCCTGAACCTTCCGGTCAATTCACTGACATAATCCGTCTCGTCCAACGAGCTTAGCGAACTCACCGACGTCGGTGTGAACGTGTTTCCTGCACAATACCTACCGCCTCCCACTTTTGTCGTGCTGCTGTTGGCCGACAGATTGCTGTTGGACAAATTTCCCGAATCCCGACTCATGCTGTTCGGTAAATAGCCGTTCTTATTCAACACTCTCGAATCATTTCTCGTTACCAAAACGGGACTGGAAGAGTTCACGTTGATTTCGTCGTTCGACTCGTAACTCGAACCGCTCGAATCGGTGCAAACCGAATTATATTTTCTTTTGTCTTTCGTGTAGGTCGACTGAGTGTCGTTTCTGTAGTATCGTTGGTCGGAATTGTCGGAACTGTTGTTGATCTTCTCGTCAATGTTCATCAAGCACTCGTCGGGGATTTGGTTTGTTGGAATGATTTTGATAGGTTCCCAAACTTCACTCGTACTGCTCGTGTAGAAGTTGTTTTCCTTGGTTTCTCTACTCCGTTCGTCGACAACTTTTCCGCCCTTGGCCACAGTTATCTCTTCTTTTGTCACCAGTGATGACTTGACGCTCAACGACGTTTCCAGTTTAACCGGCGCGCGCAGGATTCCCGCCTTGATCAACAGCGTGTTGAGCAAATCGCAAGGAGGCACCTGTCCAGTGATCAACGCTTGCTTGATCGCGATTCCATCGCGACCTTCGAGTGTCACGGGGAGTCCGTTGATCAAAAGAATTTCCTCTTCTTTGATCGACGATTTTTTCTCACAGTCGATCACTTTTGCCCCTTTTCCAAGGATCGCTTCGACAGTTTCCTGAATCTCAGCGTCCTCCATGGCTTGAAAACTGTTTTAGAAAACGAACAAATCAATGTATAGCTTATAATATAATCTATGTATTTTGTGTGTATGTGTGTCTTTACGCCCTTTTGGTTTCGACAATCAACTGTCTCTAAAAATTGTGTTTTTATAATGAATGCACATTTATCATATTGTGGTCAGTCAGGTCTCGAGTAAAATTACTCTTTTCTATATAAAAAACGAAAGGAGCACATCATAAATCAAAAAGGTGTGTTATATCAGTATGGAGTTAAGCAACTATACAACTAAGGAAGTGTCATTACAACTGCATACCTACTGTTGGTCACCGATAAAGTTGCCTTTAAAATGATGATCGCAGCTGTCGACAGTTCGATTGCCAAATTAAACCGATTTGATACGTTTGGATTTAAAAGGCTTCCTCATTATTCAAAATAAAAAAAAAACTTAAAACCAGATATTGACTTAGATAGGTATATATTTATGTACCAACGTCCGCATCCGTGTATATTTTACACAAACACTAATGGTACATAATATTATAGTGCGTGAACATTTAACATTAGTCGATTTCTAGTTCTTGTGTTTTTTGGAAAAAAATATCCGGTGTCTGTTTTCTATAAATGTAAAGACCACTGCGGGAAATAAATAGTCATTGGTGTTCGATTTACTATGGTACGATCCATTTCGTCGTTCTATTGAGACTTTATTAAGTAATTAATATACTGCAAAAACATAACATAAATAATATAACAAGTCCTTGCGCTCTGCGATCTTTGCATTAATTTTAAAATATTATGTCACATGAACAATCGACAATTAGTTTAAAATTAATATTCGTTACCTACATCACCAATTCATATATACCTATTTTATTCGAAGGATGTCGATAAAAAAATCCTACGCTTGTTATAAAAAGTAGGTAGCTAATATAGCACATAATATTAAGATGTATTTACAGATAATAGACAAGTACATTGATTCAACGAGTTTTAACGACACTAATTTTCCCTTTCAGTCACGTTTATATATGCTAACGTTTGTTTTACATCATCTGGTTCTCTAATTACAGAGTAGGTACACAATATATTAATTATTTAAGTACGGAGAATTATGCAAATATGATACAGGCACAAGGTTGACAACTGTACCATAATAAAAAAAACACAGGGTTGAACAAACTAATCCACATAAATAGATAGATATCTATTACCGAAGATTATATTTTCTGTTCAAGTTTCCACCCACCCACCATGGTCACCAGAAAATTACACTGTTTTCACAGATTTGCTGTCAGTGAATGAAAAACTTAACGGGCGACCCTTTTTTAGGGTTCAGTACTGAAACCCTATTACTAAGCCGCCGTCTGTCCGTCCGTCCTACACTTCTACCTTTAAAAGGCTGTGCCTTTTGAACCGTAACAAGTAGCCGATTCAAATTTTCACAGATTATTATGGCGGATATCCTAACATTTGTTAGGATATCCGCCATTTTTAATTTTTACTTTTTGTTTTTTTTTTTAATTATTTAATTAAAAAAAAAACAAAAAGTAAAAATTAAAAATTAAGGAGTGTTCCCATACAAAAAACTTGTTTTTTTCAACGTTCTTTTATTTTTGCTCTATAGTAAAAACGGTAACACATAAAAGCGTGAAACTTGGTGTGATTATAGGACGAACTCTAAACTAAAACAACGAATAATAAAAACCGACCAAAAACTTGATTCTTTCAACATTTTTTTTTTGGTTAGCGCGCTCGCATGTCACTACGAAGACCCGGGTTCAAATCCAACTGACGATATGTGATTGCTTTTGTTTTTTTCTTTATTTTCTTTTTATAACGTAAAACATTTTGGATTTTTTTTACTTTAAAAATTAATTTAATTAAATTTTATACGGAAACATTTTGAAACACTTACAAGAACACAATAAAATATAAGTAAAAAATTTTTTTTTGCAGTACGGAACCCTCGATGAAGTCTGACTCGCACCGGTTTTTTAAGTAAGCTGCGCTGAATTGAGGTTACTAAATAAAAAACTACACGCGTACCCGTTATTTGATAGTTTCGATTATGGCCGGTCCCAGCGTGTGGTTTTTTTTAATAATATAAAAACAGCATTATTTCTTACATACAGTACCTACACCTCCACGTGTAGGTACTATAAAGAACAATAATACAGAACATGACGTAGTTTTTTTGGGGAAAATCCACAAAACAGAAGTCACGACGGTGCGATTACATATCAGATCCATTCGAATAAGAGGCGAAACTGTCGGGGATTCCGCTGCAATTAGAATGGGCCAATTAATCCAGGTTAAGATAATAATTTTTTTTCTTACAACTTGTATCGACCGATAACATGTTCACAATAGTGTTTTGTTTATTCATCGTACTAATTTGTTGCAGTCGGGTATTCTAATTAATCCGAACAGCTGCACTAATTAATAAGCGACTGCACATGTCATCTTAATACGGGGATTGGGGAAGGGATAAGAAACGCGCGGGGGGGGGACTCATAGAACACAACTATATCACTATTACTGCAGTCTCCCATGATGCATATTGCATAATATATTAATCATCCAAGCCCATTATTTAAATGACTTTATTTTGTGATAATAATATGACATTTAGAATATATTTTTAGTATTCTAACATATTGTGGTAATTTATTAGTGTCAACTTTATCATTATTTTAGTTTTACTTGACCACGGCAATATGAAATTATTAGAAATGATATCAGTTCCAGAAACCGGATAGAGGCGTGCACCTCATCCCTTATTTACACCTACGATGATCACCTCAACCTAATATAACATGCTTTTGATGCGAGCGTATCGAAGAAATAAGGGCTTTTAATAGGCCTTCATACCTGGAAATTTAATTAAGATTTTTTTCGGAACGTCCTTTGCATAGGACTTTTTTAAAGACAAAACTAACAAAATCGAAATTTAAATGATTTAAAAGGGATTTGAAACATAGTAACAAGTATACATTTACTGTAGGTTGGTATAGGTGTATATACAGGGTGTCCCAAAATTGCTTAGACACAGAGCTACCACGTGTAGTAGAGGTCAAAATAAGTCGATTGGACCCAATTTATTTATATACCAAAATGTACCGTTTGCCCGTGAGAAGAGTTCAAAGTTTACATAAAATTTTTATATAAAATTTTGTATTACAATTTTATTAAACTTGTACTAGGAATATCTGCTAGCATTATTTAAGAATACATTTTTTTCCTTCGGAACTATGCGAAATACGAAATTTTTACAAGAGTAACAAAATGAAGATAATTAATCAGTCTTCTCGCTAAATAAATTTGAGAACCGTATTACCACCTCTAAGAAAGTTCTGAAAAAAATGTCAGGAGGTGAGGGTGGTTTTAACCCTTCTACAATTTCTTTTGGGTTTCTTTTATTACCGAAAGGAGAGTAATCCTCTAAAATGCACTTTTGTCAAATTTCATTCAATTTGTTTCACTCATTTCTGAACAGCGTACAAAAATGTGTTTTTTTATGTAAACTTTGAACTCTTCTCACGGGCAAACGGTACATTTTGGTATATAAATTGGGTCCAATCGACTTATTTTGATCTCTACTACACGTGGTAGCTCTGTGTCCCAGCAATTTTGGGACACCCTGTATATATAAAATATTATTTAAAAAAATCTATTATAGACGGAGAGAAATGCATGTTTGAATTTAGGCATATATATTATATGCCACTTGTTCATTTTGTGACTTTAGTATGCTTTTTGAAATGAACTGCGAACGGTGATAAAATTAACAGCAGTACTGTCTCTTTCCATAGCATAGGAACATCAACTTTTAAATGATTCACAAGCCTGGCAAACAAAAAAATTTATCGAAACTCCATCGCAAATAATAATATCTATAGATAAACAAATACCTGACAGAATATCGTTAGCTCTGATTTTAAACAGGACGCTCGGTATAATGACATAGCACGCGAGTCGGCCGTTGTTTTATTTTTTAAATTATGTAATTATTGCGAAACACGACACTTGATTCCCTGTCTACACGAACCGCACTGTATATAAACAACCTCCGTTTTACATTTTTTTTTACTCAAATCTATTATTATAACAACTCGTATTTAATTTTATAGCGACAGCCGATATGCATGCGATAAAGACTCGGTCACATTCAGAGCGTATCTTTGATGCGGAATATTCTACTGTACATCTTTTTAAGACCACCATCAGCCAAGGTTATTTGAGTCCGGTGCCTATAACCCTTCACATTTTTTTACCATACCCACTACAAAATAGCTACTTTCGATGTATGTATAGCGGCCATTAATGACCCATTTAACAGGCAGGTGTGCGGAAAATGGTTTACTTTCTGCACTAGCGCAGAAAATAACGGTTGCCATAGCAACTTCTGTTTATTCGCTCTATAACGCCTGCAGTCATTACTTACTTGCGCGATCTTCGCGGCACACTGCAGGAAGGAAAGATGGCGACGCAAATGAACTGTCAGAATTTTTTGAAAATGGCGTGAAAAATAGGTATTTTGTAGTGGGTGTGGCAAAAAATACCATATATGTCTCGTACGTAATGGTATTACGGCTCGTTTGACTGTAAAAACTCGCTATCGCCCGTTTTTACATATACTGTATAGGATTCAATTATTCGTCGTTTTTACCTGCTGAGGCATGGCTCGCGTTTATTTCGGTTTAAATGGAAACTTTTTCGAGTGATAGACAGACAGACCAGAATTCTGAACAAACGTTCTCCCGTTAAGTTATAAATAGGGCATCGAGAACCGGCCATATTTTGAGAACCGGTTCTTTCGGTTCTGAACTTATACCAGAACCGGGTACCCGGTTCTTTCGGTTTTATTGGTTCTTAGCTATAAAACAGTAAGCAGATTATTTTTAATATTATTTATTTTAGAGTTTTGTTCATTACGAACATGATTCAAGGGAAAGATTGTAAATTAAACAATAAATTCCATATCAAAGAATTATTTATTTTAAGAACAATAGTCTTTTTAAGTATTTTAATTACATACTTATCAAATAATCAGTTTTTTGCAAGAACCGTAAGAACCGAATTACCCGGGCTTTTATATTTAGGAACCGGTTTTTATTTTGCTTCTCGGAACCGGGAAGAACCGGTTCTTTTGGAACCGGGAAAAACCGGGTTCGATGCCCTAGTTATAAAACAAAATGGCTCGAAAAACCCGTAAGAGAACGAAATTACAGACGAAGTAGATACTAGATTATGTCGCTTCGAAAACAATCGCAAGTGTATCGCCAGCCTTTTATAGTTTGAGTGTGACATCAATCACACGAAGAAGCTAATTTTAAGAAGCAGTTGAGCATCGGTCCATGACCGCCTACGAGACGATATGCGAGACACAAATTTTTGTATTCTGGTTTTGGAGATAAACGAAAAGGTAATCGCATTAAAGTTTGTAAGTTGCGTCTGCAAGCGTTCAAAATCAGTTTGGATACGCGTCTTATTTTTATTTTAACACACGACGTGATGGACATATAGTGTTTCCTAAGTCTGCTTCGATTGTTACACGTCACGATTCTTATTTTTTTATGTATTATCTACTACTTGTAAAAAAAGTTGATGCGTGTAAGTAAATCAGTTGCAGACAGCGTTCCATATATTTAATCCAGCATTAAAATCCGAATTTAAAATTTTATACCTTATATGCAGGCTTTTTAGTAACAGAAATAATTGAGTATTTTAAGTTACTCTTGGAAAAATTAAGTTCAGACAATTTTCTTCCGTTTGCGAGCAAAATTCAAAACTTAAAACGCACTCTAATCGAGTTAATATAATGTGATATTTTAAACTATTTTTCCAAAGAGACTTTTTGTTCGTTTTTTGTCGCACAACACCAAACCACCACAGTCCGTGTGCGCGAAGTTCGAAACATCTTGTATACACTTGATAGAAAATACACATTTTTACTTCCCACCTCTACTATGGTAGGGAAGTAATGGATTTAGTCCGAAAAAATATTTCGAGATTTTAACAGATCTTCACGTTTTGAGACCCTATAGCAATCGTTTAAGATCATTTTCTGACTGATGTCTGTATGTGTGTGTGTGTGTATGTGGTCAATTTTTCGCCTTCGATATCTTAAGAACGAAACAACATACGAGCATGCCGATTGTTCTTTGTGTTTATCAGCCTTTAACTTACATCTGATTAGATTTTGAGTCAAATCGGTTCAGTGGATCCTGAGATATTCAAAAAAACGTTCTCAATGTCACGTATTAACATAGGTAAAAAAAAATATAAATGAATTCTAGATGTTATAATATGAAAAAAATGTAAATATTTTTTCTCTCTAAAATTTATAGTTTTCGAGAAAAAAAAATATTTTACTAAAAAAAATAAAAATTGTACGTAAATCAAGGTAACCATGATTTTTGCTATATTACATTGTAGATTATAGACGCTCGACAACAGAGGTCATTAGCGGTTTGCTATATTAAGCTAGCCATCAAGTAGATCACCAAACAAAAAAGAGGGCCATGCTTTTTTCAAAGAATAAAAATTAAATTGTGTTTTAAAGACAGCAAGGTTATTTGGGCCGAGTCAAAGAATTAAAAAAAAAGAGTGTTTATTTTTTTTTTTTGCAAATATTTACTAGGTGGGAAGTATAGGATTGGTCATCAGTCGAATTTTTTTATAAGTAAATCGAAACCAATCAGTCATAAACCAATTTCTGGAAAATTGAAGTTTTGAGATGAGGTAGGTACATATCTATTGTCTACCTTAAGACGTTAAGGTATCTTAACATGAGGAGATTGTATTCATAGTACCCTATGACCACTGTAGCGTTCAACAATATTACATAATGAAATATCTTGGCAATTGGGTTTTTAAACGAATTTTTTTTTTTACTTAAATGGAAGGACCACATCAAGTTTTATAGCAAAACTGTTTTCATTTAATTTTTTTGCTTACTAATTAAAAAGTTATATTTAAATAAAAATTAATTTTTAAACTCAGTTCCGATAACGCGCCGAAAGAATCCGAACGCGTGTGACGTCATTATGTTATCTATGGTCTTTGTATCCATGGTTACCAAGTTAAAAATTTATTATTTTTGATAGTATGTGTAATACATATACACAAATACCAACAAATGCAGACACATTTTAACATAACGACGTCACAAACATTCCTGGCGCGTTTTGAAGTCACGTGATATTTTTTAAATTTTTATACATTTTAATTAATTTTTAGTAATTTATCTATAGCTTTAAAAAAATTTTTCTTTTCGATTTTCAATATTATTTATGTTAAATTATTAGAAAAAATTAAAAAATTAATAATTTTTTTTAAACTTAAATACCTAATTATTGTAGCTATTTTACGGAAATGTAAAAATGGTACTAAAAAGAATTAATGATATCTGTCATGAAAGTAAAATGAATCGTCCGTTGTTTTGTGGTCGTCGCTGGTCAGTGGTCTGCGACATAAACAAAACCATCAGACAATTGAAAGTTTGATAATAAGCAATTCCTTAGAGAAATTTTTATCTTAGAAAGTTTATTGCGTTATGACATCGTGTTATAATATTATCTAACATATTATGTTTCCCTTAGCTCTAGCAGGTATAACGACGAAAAAGCTGTATCTTTTTTTACTTCCCATCTTTACTATGGTGGGGAAATTTAGGATTCAGTCCGAATTTTTTTGGCAGGATATTACCTACCTATAATATTGATAATATAGCAGCCGTTGAGTGTTGACTAATCATTAATGTAATAGGTAGTTTTTAAAAATGAACATCAGCGTAAAGGCAATATATTATCTACGTTGGCGTTGTTTCTGAGGAACTGCGGAACTGACTGAGTGTGTCTGAGTAGACTGTAAGTCGACCTCGTAGAAGAAGAATAATAATTAGAATAGAACCATCCAAGCCCCATATCCAACCTACGTGACTTTTATCTGCATTCCAATGTATCTCACAATGCGGTTTCATTCTTATTTTTCTTCGAAAAAAATATATTATCTGCTCTGTAGTTTAAAAAAAGTGCAAGTATACCTATTATTCGTTACAGTACTGGACAGAAATAAATTATACGGGCAGCTCATGAAATTTTAAAATTGTGCTTTTCATTCCATGCGATATACAAAAATAATCATTTATTTATTTGTAGGTATTACCGAATACATTTATCATCATCAAATACATATTATTATTATAAAACAAAGTCTCCCGTCACGTCTGTCTGTCTGTGCCAGATTTTCTCCGTAACTACTGAACGGATTATGTTCCGGTTTTCACGATTAGATAGATTGATTCACGGGGAAGGTTGAGATGTATAATTGAAACTGACCGGTCCAGCTTCGCCCGGGTGAAAATTGAGGGTAAACTCAGAAGCTCGATTTAAAAAAAAATCACTGTTCTATAGGTGATAGATACTTTGCTTTAGGATATAGGCTATAATAACTGGCGGGTCCGGCTTCGTCCAGATGAAAATTGGGGGCTCGATCGGGGATAATCTCAGAAATTACTGAACAGATTTCAATTATTTTTCACTGTTCAATAGGTGATAGTTTGCTTTAGAACATAGGCTATGATAACTGGAGTGGGCGTCAGCGGACGAAGGGAGTGCGTAATATAGAACCCGAGAGCGAACGATCGAACCGTGTTAGTAATGTATTAGTGAATCATAAATTCATAGGACCCGGACGAGTCGGACCGGGCCGCTAGTAATTTATATAAGAAAAATTGCATTTTTTGCTGTTCTTCTCAAAAGTGCACAAGTCGAGTTTCAGTGAATTTACCGCATTTTGTATCAAATTGCGAAATTTTGTTAGACTAACTTTTAAACAAGTTATTATTCTTTTCTATAGAAAGATATTTTTTATTTTATTTTTTATACTGACGTAGGCACAGCCGCTTTGACCATTTATTTTAGAACCGTCTGTGTAAATGGTTTTGTAGTTAGGGTATTTTGATAAGATAGCGTTTTTGTGTTTTTTAAATATTATCGGATTTGTATCTATTTTTTTGTCTTGACTGAGTTCCAGGTTTATTTCGGGTAGGTTCTTTATCCAAGGAGGAATTGTACTAAAATCATTAGGAACTGTTTGATATTCCGGTATGTTATGGTCTTCGATCAGTTTTTTCGCTCGAATGGCGAACGGATTTGGGTGTTTACCATTGCTATACTTATTTTGGTATTGCGGGGTGATTGTCTTCGATCTGTTTATGTTGTTTAGGTTACTTGTGATTCCTATGTAACGATGCAGTATGATTTTTTGTCTTCTCAAAGTAGGTGGGGGTTCTCCGGTGATACTGTATAAGCTATCAAGTGGTGTTGTGCAGAATACTCCGTATGCCAGTCTTAAACCTGTGTTATATGCAGAGTCGATTATTTTTAGAAGGTTGTCACTTGCTGATGAATAGATCTCGCATCCATAGTCTATTTTCGATCTTATGAGTGCTTTAAAGATGGTTAATAAAATATTTTTGTCAGCTCCCCAGTCTTGATGTGATAATACTTTAAGTATGTTAAGATCTTTTTTTATTCGGTTTTTTAGATTTTTCAGGTGTGACGTCCATTTTAATTTTTTGTCAAGGATCATTCCTAGATACTTTATTTCATCGGCATACACTAATTCGTTTTCTTCTAGAATTAGTTTTGGTTTTGTGATAATCTTGTTTGAACGGGTGAATAGTAGGCATTTTGTTTTTTGTGTTGAAAATTTAAATCCCGTGTTTGAGCACCAGCTTTCAAGTTTGGATAATGCATTTTGAAGATGTTGTTGCAGGTCTTTGGTACTTTTCCCACTGCAGTATATGGTTAGGTCGTCGGCGTACAGTAGTGCTTTTACTGGGTAATTGATGTTTTTTAGTATGTCGTTGACTGCGATTAAAAATAATGTTGTGCTCAATACGGAGCCTTGAGGAATACCGTTTTCTTGTGGGAATTCGTATGAATATTTGTTTCCTACCCTAGTTTTAAAAAATCGTGATGCCATGAAGTTTTGTATGAAGATGGTAATGTTCCCTTTTATTCCATATTTTGTTAGTGTTTTAATAATATTGTGTTTCCAGGTTCGGTCGTAGGCTTTATCTAGATCGAAGAAAATGGCTAAAACATGTTCTTTATTTATTTGAGCGTTCTGGATATCCGTTGTCAGTTTAATTAGTAGATCAATAGTAGATTTCTTTTTCCTGAAGCCGCACTGGTTTGGTTCGAGTATATTCTGAGTTTCTAGGAACCACATTAATCTATTGTTAACCATTTTTTCTAAACATTTCGACATGCAACATGTTAATGATATAGGTCTGTAGCTATTGGGGTTTGTAGGGTCTTTGCCTGGTTTAAGAAATGGGAGAATTATGGATTTATGCCATTGCTGTGGGAATACATTGTCTATCCATATCTTGTTAAACACTTTTAAAAGTTGTATTTTGACACTGTCTGGTAGATGTTTGATCATGTTGTTGTTTATGTTGTCTGGTCCGGGTGAAGTATTGCTGCTGCTGTTAATGGCTTCACGGAGTTCTTGTATTGTAAAAGGTTTATTGTAAATTTCGTCGTTTTGTGAGCGGATATCTAACGGTAGATTCTCCGTATTGTTCTTATACTCGCGAAATTTTTCACTATAATTTTTTGAGCTGAAGGTGTTACAGTAATTTTCACCGAGAATGTTTGTTATTTCGGTTTGCTTTGTTATTGTTTTGTTTTTATATTTTAGGATCGGTATATTAAAATTAGTTGTATTATTTTTAATTTTTTTAATTTTTTTCCAAACTTCAGTGGAAGATGTTGAACTGTTAATACTTGAAACGTAGGTGGCCCATGATTCTCGTTTACTTTTTTTTATAGTTAGTTTTGCAAAAGCTCTAAGTTTTTTGTACTCGACGTAGTTATTTGGAGTTTTTTCACGTTTGTATTTGTTAAAGGCTTTTTTGCTATTTTTTATTGCAGTTTCACACTGTTTATTCCACCATGGTACGCACTGTGTTTTTGGTTTATAAACTGTTTTAGGAATAGCAATTTCAGCTGATTTTATCACTGTTTTAGTAAATTTTTCTACTGATGAGTCAATGTCATCACTTTCATTTAATTGGAAATTTTCTTTAAGAAGGGATATTTGGTACAGGTCCCAGTTGGCTTGTTCGAGTTTCCATTTAGGAGGGAATGTTGGTGGATGTTCTGTATTTTTGTATGTAATAAGGATGGGGATGTGGTCGCTTGAGTGATGACTGGTTATAGTAGTCCAGGTAAGTGTTGGTGCAATTCTTGGGTGACATATGGTTAAATCTATGTATGAGAATTCGCCTGTTGCGGGGTAAATATATGTAGGTTGTCCAGTGTTTAACAGAAACGTGTTGTCGTTATCAATGATTTTTTCTATTATTTTCCCTCGGGTGTTCGTGTGTTTGCTACCCCATAGGGGGTTGTGGGCATTGAAATCGCCTAGCAGGATGAATGGTGGTGGTAGCTGTGCAATTAATATTTTTAATTCGTTTTCGTCAAGGTGTTCGTTTGGTGGGATGTATATGTTACATATAGTGCATTTATTAGGAATGTACGCTTCTATTGCTATAGCTTCTAGATTTGAGTTTATATTTAAAAGCCTTGCTGGGGTTGAATTTTTTATTAATATAGCTACTCCTCCACTCGCATGTTGACGAGTTAGGCGATCTTTTCTGTGTATAGTGTAGTTTCTTATTATAGGGTTGTGTGTGGTTTTGAGGTGTGTTTCTTGCAAGCAAATATAGTTTGGGTCGTGTTCTGTGGCAATTAGTTTGAGCTCGTCGATGTGTTTATAAAACCCGTTACAATTCCACTGAAGTATCTTATCCATTTTTATTCTTCAAAGTCAAAATCTATGTCCTCCAGATCAGATTCTAGAGGTTTTAGTAGTTTTTTATTGATTTTGTTAATTACTCTGGTGAATTTAAGTTTTCCAACGCGACCTAATAATGGCTGTAAATCTTTCAACATGTCTGTTAAGCCTTCGGTTTCAATGTTTAAGGATTTAATTATATCTGTTGGGTCGGGGGTATTTTTGGCTTGTTCTAAGAATTGTGTAAGTTGAGAATATGTCAAAGGGTAGATTTGCGGTTTCTTCCCCATAATTGTTTTTATAGGTTCTAGTATTTCGTCTAGACTTAACAATTTGATTTTTTTCTTTTGAGGTTTGAGTTTCACTTTATTTTTAACTTTTTTAATTGGGTTATTTGTGTTTTTGTGCTTCAATGCAGGGTTTTTTGTGATAACAGATTGTGTGTTTATGTGTTCTTCTGCTGTTTGTATATTGTGTGTATCTGTTGTATTATTTTGTAGGTTTGATTGTGTTTGAGGAGTGTTACTAATTTGTGTGAGTGTTTTTCCATAATCGTTATGGATCATTGCTTCAATAATAATATTTCTCCTCGTAATTATAAGAACTATTTTATGGCTGATAACTTAATTAACTGATGTTCGATTATGCTAATGCGCTGAAAAACCTACCGAAGTAATTCTACTTATAAAAAAGTGATACGAGTTATCAATAATTAATTACTGTCCTCAACCGGTGCGGAAAATCTAGGTGAATAAATGAACAAAATGGGACGTATAATAATTTCTCCCCATCAGCAGTTACCGAACGTGTAGTAACTATTCAAGGACGTTGTTTGAACACAAAAAACTGAAAAAGCTTTGATGAGAAAAACAGAATGCGTGGTGGTATGAAAATAATTAAATGCGTGAAAATTAATTTCAAGGGTGTTTGAACTCACGCCTCGATGGGTAAATGATCGTTCACACTAACATGCCGCTAAACGTTAATTACAAACGTAGGTAACCAGTTGCAAGTCAAAAGCGCGAGCGGTTCTATGCATGCTTTAGAGACGTCAGTATAACAAGTTAAGTATTACACAGTTCACATTCTGTCACGTTTTACATTATTGTAAAATAAAAGAAAACACTACGCTGCTCATCATATATTATAAAGTTCTGTTTTTTCGGTACACTGAGAAAAAATTTGGTCCTAACAACTAAATGAATTTAATAATTATTAAATAGACAGTAGCCATTCCACAAGGATATACTTTTCTTAACGTAATCAGTCGGCAACCTGCCATCGTGATGTTAAACGCCACTCAATTAAGATATACAAGGAAAAAATCAGAAGCCACTGTCAGGACTTGAATCCGAAATTCCCAGTTTCCGGCTGGTTGAGTTACCACTTACTCACACAGTGCCCCGAGAGTGGGATCTGTTCTTTTCCTATATATACCTATTTCAACACTAAATCACACTTCATGCGAGAGCGGATTTTATTTAAGTTAGTGTTGAAATAGGTACATATAGGAAAAGAACAGATCCCACTCTCAGGGCACTGTGTGAGTAAGTGGTAAGTCAATCAGCCGGAAACTGGGAATTTCGGGTTCAAGTCCTGACAGTGGCTTCTGATTTTTTCCTTGTATATCTTAATTGAGTGATGTTTAACATCACGATGGCAGGTTGCCGACTGATTACGTTAAGAAAAGTATATGCTTTAATAATTATATATATGCTTTATTAATTATTATATTATATCCACAAAAAACTTAACTCATTGTTGTATTTAAATGAATTTAGTTGAAATGAAATTTAGTTGCGACAATTAAATATTCTTATGATAAAAAAATCTTCATTGGGACAACAAAAATGAACGATAACAAATGAATTGGTTGAAAAGTTTTAGTTGAAACAACTAAATTGTTGTTAGGACAATTAAGTTTCGTTGATTAGTAGTACCAAGTATTTATTAAAGAGACAATATCATATTTTATAGATGGTGTTAATTTATTTGTTGAATTCTTAAATTGTTTCAATGTGTGTATTTAATAACGATTCACAATTTGCCTATTCGAAACATCATTTTTGTTGCTTAAAAATTTTCTTTATAGGTATATACAGACGATTTTTAATTAATTAATTTAAATAATCGTACTTGTGAACATTATAAACCTAAATTAAAATTTAACCACATTAGATTGAACCTAAGATGTAATCGTAATTGGTATTCGTTTTTCGATGAAAATGATTGGACTGTCGGCGCCTGCATTTATCATACTCCAAATTCACTACAACGATTTACACGTATAGGTATCTACTAAAATACCCGACAAACTGGTTCAGTCTAATTATTATCAAGAAATGTATCAGAAACATGTTATTTTTGTTCCGATACTTTTAAGTAATTATTTATGAAAATTTAAATTATACATTGAGAGAAGAACGCTTCATTTTTAAAGAAACCAATTTCGTTGTATGTTATGAAAAATTATTGTTTTGGCAACTATTCATGTTATACAATATATCAAAATATGTAATTTTCTGACATTTCGACACGAGAGATCGCTGTCTTTGCTGACGCCAACCTGCTGTCAGTCTAACCGCGACACGAGGTGGTGGCATCATCTCGCTCTGCTCTGTCAGTGAAACACTCCGAGGCACACTGCGATACATTTACAACAGAACGTGTGATACACATATTATTAAAGTGACTGATAATATAAACTTCAATAGCTAACACTACGTGGCGTTGATGGGAGACTCTATTTTTGGTTTTCTCATATATCTAGTGTTTCTAGGAAGTTAGATTTCTACAAAAAGACGAAATACGACGGAGAAAAGGAACACTGTTTATGGAAAAGTAATAATTTGTTCCCTTCGTCAAATTCCGTTTAATACCTTTACAAAAAACAAAATATCTATAGTACTCCTGAATCATGGTAAAAATTTCTTTGTTATATAATTTTAATATTGAAAGAAGTTCTAATGACCGACCGAAGTTTCGGTTGCGGTTTTGGCCAGTTTCGGCCAAAAATGCTGGTTTCGATCGCAGTTTCGGTTTCGGCCTAAAATTGGCTAAAACTTCGACTTGGTCGAAATTAGAGTTCGTGTCGGGCACTGAAGGGTAATGTTCGGAACGGATTCCAAAAATTCCAAAAATAAAGTGATATCCCAATAAATTGAAGACTGGAGTCTTTTAAACTTTAATTAATCTAATCGAATAATATGTTACAAAGCTATAGGCAAAACACTAGATTTCAGGGTATAATGAAAATTTAATTAAATTTTAACTTTTCTACATATGTTTCGGGTTCGGCCGAAACTAGAAGAGGAAGCGAATATTCGGTTACGGTTTCGATTTCGGCTGAATATCGTGTTTCGGTCGGACACTAGAAAGATCTATTGGACTATGCCCTATGGAAGCACATTTTGTTTTCTGACGAAACCGGTAAGGGATTTGAAATCAGTAGATCACCAATCGTGAACGACTATAAACGAAGCTTTGGAGATACATTTTATTAAATATTTTTAAAGTGTCTGTACAGCTATATGTCTTTTGTAAATGGATGGGTGGAATAACAAACATTATGTTTGAATCCCGCTCCTTTTGTTTCGTAGAAGGAACAATAAACATATATTTATATTTATTTATTAACCTGCAATATCTCTATAAGGGAACCGTTTGGTGTTCTGGGGAAAAATTTGCTTCGACCGACCCGACGCTTGTACAAATTAAAATTCTAATTTTCGACGTTCCGTCCATTAAATTATAAATGTAGCGTCTTTTGTTTTAAAGATCTCAAAAACAACCAAACAAATTTGTTTTAACGGAACGCTGTATATCTACCTATTATAATGTATATTTGCTTATTTGCATCCTATTCCGCATTATTTAATAATTAATAATAACGGGTCATCCGGAAATGATGAGCTGCTCCGAATATACGACAGGGGCTGCGCCTTTGTGGTCACATGAATAATCCCATTGAACGATGAGCACCGGTGGAACCCGCAAGTATAGATGTTAGTTGAGTGAAATCACTATAGCTATATACTGCAAATTCACCTAAATTATATGAACATATCTACACATATATTGTATACTAAATTAATTAATTTTATGTAATGATACAGTAGGTATTATAGATACAATTATACACATTAATGACACTTGTTTCGAAAAAAAATTAATGAAAAAGAATATAGATTGACTACACCCAAACGAGGAAATATGCCTTGTATCGACATCCCTCTTTGTAAATTAAAAAACTCTACAGTTCAAAAATTATTATCTATTAACTAGAGCAATCAATTGATCAATCGATGCCTCTGCTTTAGGTTAGTGAACTCGTTCTTTTGTAATCCTCGTTTAGTAAACATAGAAAATATACTCCTCATTAAAGCTCTGTGTAAAATTTGTATACAAAAGACAAGAAATTATGTAATTACTTGTTACGCAAGACGCAAGGGCTTTGAACTTGTTTTCAGTTCGCGTGTATAAAAATAGTAGGCTGAGGAAAACAGAACACGTGCGATCGTGCGTAAGTGACGTAATGTATTGGTACATCGGCGCGAAAGGGTAAAGGAATGGTAAACAGCCATAGCGCGGTGGAAAAAATAGACTGTTAAGGAGTCTGTTGCGTAACTAAATTAAGCTTCTGCAATTAATTTTTTGTGATGTTTCGATCGAATTATTACTTCAAATACTTGAAACAGACTTCTTTTTTCAACGCCGCCAACTGCCACAGGGTTAAAGTAATTTGATTTCAACATTGGAAATGTTTATGTTCGTATATGGAGGCAGAGTTACGAGTTTTCGTTCAAGGCCAAAAGACAACGGTGTCGCAATCAAGTGAGGAGCAATCATGCAAAATTGAACAAGTGCAATTTTTTCGAAATATGTTTTATACCATGTCTAGTTAATTGAGAGGTATTTGCGACGATCTGCGGTGTTATTTTTGAGCAAATGTTAATAAATACTGTAGAAAAATCCATTTAAAAGTTAAGTAATCAAGCAAAAGTGAACGCGTATATAACAGAAGAATAATAGGGTTATTCCTGACAAAACTAAACAGTGCATTGATAAATATTGTGTGTATAATAAACAGTTAATTATGTTTCATATATGCTGTTATCATTTCCAATGTCCTCGATGGCAAGGATTGCGAAATCTGTGAATTTTTTCATTATATTCCGTTGATTCTATAATTGATCGGCCTTCAGAATATTTCTAATTTTGCGAAGATAGAAAATCTTAAACTAATTACGAAACGACAGTGAATTGCTTTGAACTTTTTTTTTAAAATTTACATCGATTCTAGTCGGAAGCAGCAGTGTTCGATGCCATGCGATAAACTGAACTAAGGGTAAGGAATAAAGTGAACGCGTTTCGTATGTGAAAAATACACATAACGATAAATAAAAAGACATGCTAAGCACTCCCGACATATTTCTTCCATCAAGTAAAAGCGTTTAAGAACGTTTAAAATTGCTGTACAACATGCTCATAATAAATATGTTATTTAGTGCCTTGAACACTTTGAACACCGCGTGCTAACGTTCTATTTTTTTTATTGCTTTTAAGTAAATTTACTATTTTTTTTCGTATCTTCCTTTGCACAAATTATTACCCTCCATAATATTTTTGATGTGAAACATCTTATGTCGGGCTGTGAACAGCCGCGTGAGGGGAAATATGCAACGAAATGTTTGGTCCGCTCCTTCGCTGCTGTTCTCCCCACCACTGCGGCACTGGCACAGGCGTGCACTGTAGCACACGCGGTGTTACAGTGCAGTATATAGGATTACGTCAGCATAACAGTTAGTTGCTGCTTTTGAGAGTGCGTATAAATATGACGAGGCGAGGCTCTGTGTTAATCTTACAGTCACATGTAATATATGTTCATAAAATAAAATCACATCAAAAAATTTTAAATATAATTAAATTTTTCTTTCCTGACCTATAATATTCACTAATTTTTTATGTTATCCAGCATTCCCGATAGAAAATCTGTTCTAATTTTATGATTTTATTTTAACTCTAAAAATTCGATGGTTTAGAGTTAGCGTGAGATAAAATGAATTACCAATTCTAGAATAATTAAGTAACAGCTATAGAATCTTAATTTAAAAAAATATGTTGAAAAATTGGCAAATCGTGCACAAGTATTTAAAGATGGCTTCTTTTAATCACAACTAATGATTTGTTTGATGACGTTGTAACAAACTGCAACCCTTGACGTCAACACTATTATATTCAAATATCTACCCTCCTTTAAGAGTTCTCAAGTTTCATAACATAAATAAATTCAACGATCGTTATTTTGAACAAGTGTTCATCTTTTTTAAAGGGTAATTTTATATTTTTTTAATCTTATTTGTTAACTTTGTAACATAATAACTCTTTATATAATTTATCATAGGTATATTAAACATTTCTCTATAATATATATTCTCAGTCAACGTGTGATTTCTAAATCCTTCCCAATACCAATTTTTATGGAAATTATAGACGTTAATTTCTCAGATTTTTCATTTTTTCCTTAGACAAAAGGTCAATTTTCATCGCATTAAAAATTATACAGACTTCACTAACACCTCTTAATATCATGTAGGTAGTTCAAATTGACCTATTTAATTAAGTAGCAAAGAAGCATTGCTTTTATCACATTTAAATAGTTAATTTATTTTGCCTCAATATTTTTAACCGACTTAAAAAAAGGAGGTTCTCAGTTCGACTGTGTTTTTTTTTGTATACCTATATTATGTTACGCGATTTCTCCTGCATTTGTGGACCGATTTTGATGATTATTGTTTTCTTTAATAGGGCATACCTTCGGATTCGTCCCATATAAATTTTACTTAAATCGGTTAAGTAGTTCGACTAATTTATAAAAAAAGTGAGTAACGGGATGTAACACCGTTAAGGTAAATGTCAAATATCAAGACAGAAGTCGGTTAATAAGGTGCAAACTACGTATTGTAAAGCTACTAAAATGTAAAATAAAAAACTTTTTTACAAAAAAAAACATCCTTCAAAAAGTCACTAAAAAGGGAAAAAAAATAAAATTTTGAGGTCTGTGCCAATTTAATAAAATATGAAGTCGGTTAAAAAGTAGATATTAATTACTATGCCTATTATACTTTTTAACCGAAATCATATTTTATTAAATTGGCGCAGACCTCAAAATTTTATTATTTTCCTCTTTTTAGTGGTTTTTTTTTATTTCCATGCTGCTTCTTCCAATTTATTCATTATAAGTATAAATGTTATATGAACGTGAATAAATAAAATGATTACTCGATCAGGTACGGCGGTATACAAATAAAGCTCGATTTATATTATCCGGTCAAACACGACGCAGGAGCGTAGCGTTTCCGACAAGACAAACATTTTTACATGCATTTCAAATAAGAATATTTATACTTAGCGGGTTCCGTCCGTTCAAACACGTATCAATGTTCGTATTTGAAATGCAGTATATAAAAATATTTGTCTTGTTGGAAACGCTACGTTCCAGCGCCGTGTCTGACCGGATAATATAAATCGACCTTAAAACTGTACATTTTCATTTTGTATAGCATTCGTCATTAGTGTCGAGTGGGTTTCAAGTATCGGCGGATACTTGAAATATAAAACTTCTCTCCCCTCGCAGCCCGACCAGAGCTGTGTGAATGGCGGCCAATCTCTCTCTCTCTCTTTATAATATACCCCATACATAAATGTATGTGCAATGAGCTTTTTGCAGGAAACGTCAGTAAATTTTGCAGCTTAAATTGTACTCAAGAGATACGCTATTTGAAGATTGCGCAATGAGGAATTTTTCAAATATCAGGTTTTTAATATGCCACTAGATTATAAAAGAGACATATAGAAGTTCGCATATGTTTATTGAAATCAGCGTCTTTTTATGTAATCAAGAAAAAATTTAAAAAAATATTTTTAATTTTTATAATCAAAAAACTCATTTTACTCTAAATTAGGTGCATTTCTGGGGTAAGATTTCTATAAAAAAGATGCGTAATTCCAACTTTTCTAACTTTTAGATTTTTTTAAATGTTTAGAGAAAAGAGATGTTTGTTCCAATAAGTCCCATAATTCCTGATAAAGACGCTTTCCTGTGCTACACTATTTCTATTATTTAGAGAAAAAAAAACATTTAAAATTAAAAAAAGAAAAAAAACATTTAAAATTAAAAAAATATATTCATTACTCTTCCACTGTGTATATAGAAAATGTCAGTGCATAATAACGGATGAAGAAAGAGTGAGATTATTACCCCACTTGAACAAGTGCTGTATACTTACCCCATTATCGGGTAATAATGGTACTTTTTACAGCAGTCATAATACATGCATTAGGCACAATGCAAACATAAAATGCAGAAACAATGTTTTATTCGAGTCGACATCGTTGACATATAAAGTTTCCTTTGTTTCCGCGGAAGAAATTTAAAGCAAGTGAGCTGATGTGATTCAGTTCGATTTAATTTAAAATTAGAAAATATTTATCCAAAATAATGTGAGTTTAACAGAAAATAAAGTCATTCAGAATAATATTTAGTTTATAGAAAAAAATAGATATTACTCGAAAACGACTGAATTGATTTTGAAGAAACTGTCTATCGATGTTCAAACATGGATTATCGGAGTTCCGACTTCCGATTTTGCAAAGAAACAATTCGCAGATGCGTTATTTACGAGGCGGTGCGCTCGGAACATTAAAAAAAAATTGTTGTTAGCGAAAATTTTTACAGTATTTTAATATAATATTTGAACACCACAAACCTGTAATAATTATTGCATCTGACAATTATATCCTATACGGATTTCTTATGATCAATGTTTTGGGGGCTTCTATGTACGTTCTTGGCAGTGGGCTCAGAAGTTACGCATCCTTTGCACCTAGAGGTAGGCAATATTCCCTCTAATTTTTTTGCTGACTGCGCGGTACAAAAGTATATGGGAGCAAAAATGTTCAAAACGCATGTACAAGCGTGCAAGTGGGGGGGTCCTTTGCCTGTGTTTGAAGTCAAAAGAGATTTCGTTTAACGTTTAAATGTTAAAGGCCGTTTCAAAAAAAAATTTGACCCTCTAAATTTTACTTTTTTTTGTGAAATTTGGATTTTTGCCATTTTTAGATACAATTCTTCTATAAAATGAAATAAAAAAAATGGTGAACAAGTCCACTGTGTGCAGAATACAAAAACGGCTGCGCAGCTTAGAGGGAACTTTGGAGGTAGGTACGCCACTGATGTCAAGTATTCCAAAAGCATCCATGAACAGGGTATATTAATAGTAAACCAATATTCTTGTAGTGCCCTTTATATTATGCTATAACGATTGCAACGTGTGAATGCGTGAAGGTTTGACAGGCTGTTAACACAAACCAGACAGGAAGAGATGCACACTGTTAAGCCTTCACACGCTTCGAGTGCACTAAGAAATCCAATATGGCTTCATGATTCTCGAAGTTGCACAATAATAATAGCTCTGGTCAGTACACTTCAAAGTTCAAAAACAGATATGAAACAAACTTAATACTAACTGGTTTGCAATAATTTTGATTATTTAATTATTAAAATATACCATCTGTCCCAGAGAATTGTATTGAATTGTGAATTATAGATGCTCGACAACAGAGGTCATTAGCGTGTCCCAGAGAACATGTATATTGTGTTAGTTGAATAATTTCTGCAAGTTAACAGGCGATAGGAATGATTCATTCGTCATTTGGAAGACCTCTGAACCGCGTACAGGATACATAACCCTGATATTTTTTTAATCACATATTCTTCGAACAGTCGCACATCCAAGAGGTCTCGACTTAACCTCAAAACTCCTTGCCGAGCGTCTATAATCTACAATTCATTCATACAAAACTCCTTGCCTGCAGTACACTCTCGTCGAGTTCGCTCGCATAGGAGATCTCGCCGAGAGATTAGGTAAAGCGAGCGTCTACGAATGTGTAAGTGTGTGTGTGTGTACACACTCGGCGTGGCTCGGCTTCAGTTGTCATTTAAACTACTCAATTCCATATAAACTACGCAGTTAAACACTCGTTGATCGGTTCCATTGACTCGCGGTCAAAAAAACCGACTTTATACGGAGCGCTCCCGAGGCGAGACAGGGCGCTACGAGGCCGGCCGAGCGTTGCTAGTACACCATCGCATTCGAGTAGTCTCAGTATCCCTCGGCGAGTGTACTGCCGGCATATACACTGTAGATTCTCATTTTCAGCAGAAACAGTCATTTGTTTTCTGTTCAACTGTTTTATAGGAATATTTTTCGCTACGGTGAAAAGACAACTGATGCCGTGGCTCGAAGTGCCTGCATTCTGACTACACGAGCGTCGCGGTGAACGACACGCGCTGATTGGAATTTATTGATTTATTTACATTTAAACTCTAAAAGCATAACGATGTCTCTTTCCGAAATACTTACAGATAATCACAATCGCGTTTTTGAGACACCCGATAATTATATAGGTAATATGATTTAGTAACAGTAAAATGTAGACATGATATTATTATAATATACGCGCATTTCTCATTTAGTAAAATATTTACTCGTAAAAATATCTTTCAATTCATGATACTCACGAGTCACGAGTTCTTTAACCTGTTTTTAAAACGGGAACTTAATTATCTTAGCTTGCAGCAGATACTGCGTTATGCATTTCGAAACACAATTAACGATTTTAAATAAATATGTCATACAGAAATATAGTTTTTTTACATCAAGATTTTTTTGTCACTATATGAATATTTTGTTGCAAAAAGTATAAACATAGGTACTACTAGAAGCAAACAAATGTAAGCATAATTTTGTTTATGCTCTTGTCAGCAATTTACTGGTACATCCTGTATAAACAATAATAAAAAACATATTTCACATGTTGACAAAAATACAAATACCTACGTATTTTTTCTAGCAAAGAAATGACGCTCCATTTATCATAGTAATATATTAATTAATTTGATCAGAAGCACGAGAAATATATTGTAGAGAATAATAATTTATTATAACAAACTATTTTGTTGATAAACAAATGACGATAAACAACAATAAATTCAGTCAACATTAAATTGAATTTTTTTAATATTGGAAGTGTCAAAGCTTTTAATTAAAAGTCAGTGCATGAAATTAATTAATAAAATCAAGAACGCTAATGTTGGGTCATTTGTTATATACAGAATGAAATATAATAATCCAGTGGTGGCGTTGTATCGTGTGTTCGAAAAAACGCGACATCGCGTGGGTTAAAATAAATTTTCCCAAAACAACCACAAAATAAAAATCCGCATCATTGTTTTTTTTTTTTTAACAGCACAATGTGAGCGAAGAACTGTCAGGAAATGGGGCAATTACTGAAAGAAATCATGAAAACTTTAAACTGAAATGATCGATACAAAAATGATTGCCCGTCTTCTGAAAGGACAGGTATATAATTTCGCTGTCCTTTCTGCAGAAGACGGCCATTGCCTTTTTCGACAAGTCTAACTTTTTATTCACTAAAAATTAAAAAAGTTTCCACAAAAAATCAAAACACGATTTTAATATTCAGTGTCTTAAAAGCAAAGGTTCAATTATTCCTCTTCAAGATTCGGTGAAATTTTCTATTGTTTTTAAAAACCTTACATCCCAACCGCTACTGCCATCAGTTTGCAAAATTCACAGATTTCGCAATCCTTGCAACTATCGAGGACATTGGAAATGATAACAGCATATATGAAACATAATTAACTGTTTATTATACAGTATACACACAATATTTATCAATGCACTGTTTAGTTTTGTCAGGAATAACCCTATTATTCTTTTGTTATATACGCGTTCACTTTTGCTTGATTACTTAACTTTTAAATGGATTTTTCTACAGTATTTATTAACATTTGCTCAAAAATAACACCGCAGATCGTCGCAAATACCTCTCAATTAACTAGACATGATATAAAACACATTTCGAAAAAATTGCACTTGTTCAATTTTGCATGATTGCTCCTCACTTGATCGCGACACCGTTGTCTTTTGGACTTGAACGAAAACTCGTAACTCTGCCCCCATATACGAACATAAACATTTCCAATGTTAAAATTGCACTTGTTCAATTTTGCATGATTGCTCCTCACTTGATCGCGACACCGTTGTCTTTTGGCCTTGAACGAAAACTCGTAACTCTGCCTCCATATACGAACATAAACATTTCCAATGTTAAAATTGCACTTGTTCAATTTTGCATGATTGCTCCTCACTTGATCGCGACACCGTTGTCTTTTGGCCTTGAACGAAAACTCGTAACTCTGCCCCCATATACGAACATAAACATTTCCAATGTTAAAACCCATGAACTTGGGTAATATGAACGAACCGCAATATAATTATGTAAACAGCGGCTCAATATACCTAAGTATTATTATCTCCTCGACATTGTACAATGACATATTATGTTTAATGTTTATGTGCTTTAACACTATTTACACTGCAGAACAGTCACAATGCAATAAGGGAATTATAAGTTCAATTACCGAACAAATCAGTGGAACTTTTCCACAATACACATTATTTACGATATACGTGAACAACAAAATCGCTTGACTTTGACTACGAGTTGAATATTCAGGGTTGTCCATACACAAACCGCATAAAGGAATATTATACAATTTTGTTTTCTTACGGGTTTTGTATGAAACCTATATTTAGATGGGAAAAAGCTTTTAACATTGGTAATGTTTATGTTCGTATATGGGGGCAGAGTTACGAGTTTTCGTTCAAGGCCAAAAGACAACGGTGTCGCGATCAAGTGAGGAGCAATCATGCAAAATTGAACAAGTGCAATTTTTTCGAAATGTGTTTTATATCATGTCTAGTTAATTGAGAGGTATTTGCGACGATCTGCGGTGTTATTTTTGAGCAACAAATGTTAATAAATACTGTAGAAAAATCCATTTAAAAGTTAAGTAATCAAGCAAAAGTGAACGCGTATATAACAGAAGAATAATAGGGTTATTCCTGACAAAACTAAACAGTGCATTGATAAATATTGTGTGTATAATAAACAGTTAATTATGTTTCATATATGCTGTTATCATTTCCAATGTCCTCGATGGTTGCAAGGATTGCGAAATCTGTGAATTTTTTCTGTCTGTCCGTCTGAAGAGAATCAATATTATGTGTGTATAGTCGGCTCTCACTACATGGCCACTCTTTAAGTAACCGTCTGGCTAAATTGCCACTGATATTTTTCCAATCAAAAGTCAAAAGAGGAAATCTATTTCTAGAAACCAAAAAAATAGACGAGACGTTTATAGATTCGTGTAGAAGACAGTGTGATCCAGTAGTTAGCGTCGCGGCCTCTCGATCAGACTGTCGTGGGTTCAAATCCCGCCTCCGCTCATGGATGTTTAGTGATGTCATTTAGTTTTAAGTGTGTTGTTATTTAATGTAATCAAGACGCTAATGATCTAAGTTGTCGACGCGTCTCTAATTTACAATAAATAAATAAAATATAGATTCGTGTATTAGTTTAAGATTCTTGGAACTCTAGATTCCTACATCCCAATAGCATATTATAGAGAGAATCGACGGCATTAGCTAGAAACTGAACTTAAGCTGTATTTTTCTAACGACTTCAGAACACGGTATAATAATATGTAAACAGGAAACAAGTGCAGCCCTTGTTCCGCAAGAGCACTTACAATGTCGTTATGTACGCCCCCTCGGGCGACGAAGCGCGGGCCAGCGCATTGCAATGCGTTCGAGGCGCCGCAATTCTGTGGCTACGTCGCGACGCTCAACGACCACCCACATCTCCTCACGATGACGCACCACTAAACGAGATCTCAATAATTGTCAATTAATTCGTATTCGCAAATGGAATATCATTCCTTATCTAAAACTGTACAGAATTTGACGTTTTCATGCATTTTGTCTTCTTAATGAGAAACAAAGATTTTACATGACTCAGCTAACCTAAGAGTTTGCAAGTTTAATTGTTATACTCTCAGGTGAATTCTAAACGTATGAGTCGTCAGAATTGATACGCAAAAATACCTATAATTCTGTAAGTGATATATTATTTTTTTATTTTACATATTTTACATATAAATCGATATATCCAAAAAGAAAAGGCATTGAACAGAATATATATTTTTTATTGACGACTGCAATTTTCAATTTCTCTGTACTGGAAGTTATTTACGACTTAGGTCATTGAATGAACGAACCCTTTCGAGTATTATCGCTCAACTTGTCACAGTAAAGGTTCGTTCTTATGAAGGTAGCAATTTGTTCTTTCTCTATAACACAGAGTTATTTATGATCATGAGTTACTGAACGAACAATCCTCTGTGTTCTTTTATAGAGAAGGTTCGTTCGTCCATTTAATCACAAACTGCAATTTACTTCCGTATCCGATGTTATTTACGGCTTCATAGAGTCGATGAGGTCAAAATTCAAACGTTTTAGACATGACATTTGTGCACCGACAAGAATCTTTAATAGTAGATTGTACCTATGTCTAGATACGTAATGGGGCATATTTTACAGTCATACTAGCCGTAATACCATTACTTATGAGACATATATGCAGAGATGTACAAAATGGTTTTAAAAAAGCATTTAAATACAAAATGCAAAATACTTTTCAGATTTACTATTTCAAATGCAAAATACCAAATAGTTTTGCGTTTTGTATTTCAAATGCTAAATGCAAAATAGGTATTTTCAAAATAAAATAACTTTTTACCAAATTTCAGATATTTTTATTTATTTTAGGTATTTATCATGAGAAATAGAGACACAATGCCGAGCCGAACAAAAACGTCTAATAACATGGCACCTTATGCATGACATTTTGGTCATATTTATCAGTACGCGTATCAATAAATTCTGTTATGTTATTAATAATAATAATAATACTCACTTAAAGTCACATAAGGCGCGCACTCTGACCAAAGAAGAAAAAAGGGCGCGCATGGCTAGCAGGCGCCTCTATCGGTCAAATTCGGCAACACAAGCGTCATTCGTTCATTTCATTTTGTTTGACTGGTGATGTTGGCTAAACTTAATCACAAAGTATTTTGCATTTTGAAATGAATATTAAAAATGCAAAATATATCTCGAAAGGTATTTCAAATAAAATACAAAATGTTTTTTACTAAAAGGCATTTAAATGCAAAATAGGTATTTTGCATTTTGTATTTGCATTTTAAATATTTTGAGCCACGAGTCCCGATTCAACAAGAGTCCCGCTTTTGTCCCGTTTTCATTAAATCACATGCATTAAGAATGTTTATTTTTTGTCATTAGATATTTTTACCCACTCAAAGTATTTTATTTATCAATAATAATATTATATAATTGATACCTACCTTAAAAAATAAATAATATTTAAAATAAAAATATTAGCGAGGTTTTGGGGATTTCTAGCGAGTTTTTGGGGGTTTCTAGCGAGTATTTGGGGATTTATAGCGAGTTTTTGGAGGTTTCTAGCGAGTTTTTGGGGATTTCTAACAAGTTTTTGAGGGTTTCTGGGAAATCTTTGGGGGTTTCTAGCGAGTTTTTGGGGAAAACTAGCGAGTTTTTGGGGGTTTCTAGCGAGATTTTGGGGGTTTCTAGCGAGTTTTTGGGGATTTCTAGCGAGTTTTTGGGGGTTTCTAGCGAATTTTTGGGGGTTTTTAGCAAGTTTTTGGGGGTTTCTAGTGCGTTTAAAGCTTTTTTGGGCGTGGAACCCAACGGTTGCCTGCGCCGGGTTTTTATAGATCTTGTCCCGCTTTTTGATATTCAGGATTTGGTCACTTTAGGCATACGTAATGGAGCATACGTAATGGGGCATATTTTACAGTCATACTAGCCGTAATACCATTACGTATGAGACATATATGGTATTTTTTGCCACACCCACTACAAAATACCTACTTTTCACGTCATTTTCAAAAAATTCTGACAGTTCATTTGCGTTGCCATCTTTCCTTCCATACTGTGCCGCGAAGTTCGTGCAAGTAATGACAGGCGCACGCAGGCGTATAGAGCGAATAAACAAAAGTTGCTATGGCAACCGTTATTTTCTGCGTTAGTGCGGAAAATAAAACATTTTCCGGACACCTGCCTGTTAAATGACTCATTAAAGGCCGCTATACATACATCGAAAGTAGCTATTTTGTAGTGGGTATGGCAAAAAAGTATTTTTATTGTCTAACAAGCTAATTTAATAACTTGATTCAGCGCAAAAATAGCACAAAAAGTTATATCGATATAAAAAACTCGGGTCGCAGTGCCAAAACCCTGCCGACAATATAGTGTATTTGCTAATACAGGCATTGCTGTTATTATGTGAACATAAGTTTGTATTTTGGACAAATAAAAAATTTAACCCCTTAATACATCCCTTAAAATAATATTTTTTTTCTTAATTTCAATATTATTATCAATGCAACCTCTATACCAAATTAAATACACCCTTCAGTAAGTAAATCACTATCCGCAAACTAGTGTTTTCATAAAATTTGTAAGTCCGGACCTGTCGGGGCGATTTTATTAAAATTTTAGCAGCACATTTTAATCTTCACTAATGGGTTAAATTTCAATTTTGAAACAAATCTGAGAATTTTTTCGGTATTTTTGGGCCCAAAAATATTTTTCAACCCCTAAAAACCACCCTTAAAATGATCCGATTGGGCCCATTTTAAATAGGCTTCGTGCGGTGATGGATTGCAACGTGCCTACTCAATTTCGTCAAAATCAATTAACTCTTTCGAAAGTTATAGCCCGTACACATATATATATAAATATATATATATATATATATATATATACATATATAAATAGACATTTCCAAAAATGGTGCCAAAATGTTCAGGAGGCTATGAAACGTCGAGAAATTCTGGTCCGACCCCTAGGTCCCGCCATCCGACCGACGCCAATAGTGTATGTGCCATATGGCAAATACACTAAAAATAGATAAAACATATCCAAACAAACTCGATGATCTAGGACTTCATTTTAGAAATATTTTCCTTCTTCTCCAGTATTTCATTTATAAAGAAATGGCTTCTCATACAGGAATTCCGTCCATTTAAAATTAATTCATCCTATTCAAGTCACACAATGGCCATAATACATTCATCCGCAGCCTTCTCTTTTTTTCTAGTTTCGCGTGCTAACACTAACTGCACAAATTTAGCACGGGCTATCAAATGTTGATACTACTCAAGCCTGCGACTACACTACACATATGTATGGCATACATTGTTATACTGTCAGAACATTTTCCCCTCCCCGTCTCTCCCTATTGGGGTGAGTCATTCGTATGATATACGCTGGCACATATCAACCCCTGACACGCAGGGTTGTACAAATCTCCAGACGCCCCATCTGCTGTGCTGAAACGACCCCTGATGATTAAGACGAAGCAGATATTATGATGCTCGTGCTAGGTTTTAAGGGTTGCTTATAATATAATTGGTTTGTAAACTCAACAAGTCGTTTTCAAATCAAGCAACCGCGATGGTCACATATTAATGGCCAACTAACATCCTTTGATATTTTTAACCGACTTCAAAAAAAGGAGGTGGTTCTCAATTCGGTTGTATTTTTTTTTATGTTTGTTACCTCATAACTCAGTCATTTATAAACCGATTTTGAAAAAAAAAATTTTATTTGAATGGATCTACTTTCAGATTGGTCCCATAAAAATTTCATCAAAATCGGTTCAGTAGCTCGGCTGATTTTAATAAAAGTGAGTAACGGCGTGTGATTCTTTTAAGGTAAATGTCACTTTTTGACACTAAAAAGTAAAAAATAAAAAACTTTTTAACAAAAATTAAATTAGCGAAAGCATAGTTTTATATTTTAAATTTCAATTTTTAATTAATGAGATATACTCTTAAAAAGTTTTATCTGGACAAAATTAATTTTAAACTCATGCATGTTTTTAAATTTTAAATTTGTGACGGTTCACTAAAATATTTAAGGTCCTGAGGAAGGCAAAAAATGTTTGCCGAAACGTTGGCCATTAAAAATGATAAGTGAATAACTGTTTTTAAATTATATGCCTTGTATCCTGTTGTTACTTTATCCAAAAAAAAAAACCTCCTTCAAAAAACCACTAAATGAGGAAAATAATGAAATTTTGAGGTCTATGCCAATTTAATAAAATATGAAGTTGGTTAAAAAGAAGATATTAATCACTATACTATACTTTTTAACCCCCTTCATATTTTATTAAATTGGCACAGATCTCAAAATTTCATTATTTTCCTCTTTTTAGTGGTTTTTTGAAGGTTTTTTTTTCGTTAAAAAGTTGTTTAGTAGTAGATCGTGTAACGGTTTCGTAAGGTTTTCACTTAAAAAGCATTTATTTCGACAAAATCCTTTTATTTTTATTTGATGTAATGACTCGAAAATGGCTGACAAAAGTTAAAAGTTTAAGACATGGTTCTCGTCGAAACAATAACGCGAAAGAATCTGCGGGCAAAGATAGTAATATTTCTTAACGAACGGTAAATAAAAAGATGCGCCTATTAATTTAAATGTAAGTAACATTTATTTAACAAATATTATTTAATTATCGTCTTGAAATAAGCGCTTTAAAAACTATATAACCAATAAATGTGCTTCATTATAAAAACTAAAGCGGATTTTTCGGGAGTTGGTTGCCTTTTGTACATTGCAAGGAGCATTGAGCGAGGGGGAACGAATACCAGGGGTGGATTGTGTCACGTATTCTGAGCCCACATAATTTCAACCAATGAAAACTGTTGTGAACATAATATTATATTAACAACTGATATATACGATTCATTGCATATGGTGTTAAACGCAAGCCTTGTGTCGATCCCCGCTTGGTTAATAGGGACATGAGAGATTAGACTTTTTTAAGGTTTCTTTTAAATTACTCTGAAAGATTATTCATTTACAATTGAAGGTTTCAATTCAATGTCAATTTTTTAAACGTTTTCCCGCTTCCGTGGTCCCTTTTCATCGCAAGCGTTCAGTTCTAATCTGCTTAAAGTATCAATTATTGAAATTTCAAATCATTGTTAAAAAACAATAAATAGAATATACGAATTAGTGCTAGGCCCAAATAAACCTAGCTGTCGGTGGAATCAGAAATCTTGTGAATTTATGAGTCCGTATATAATTCGGAAGTACGTCTCTGAAATCAAGAATTTTCACCGTCGAAAGTGAAAGCTATGTCCATGTTTTGTACAGAAAAGGCGCCTCTGAGACGCCAGGGAAGGCGTAATTGCCGTTCCTGGAACTGTGAACAGTGAAATTTACGGGGAAAACACTTCCCTTCCCGTTCCACGAATCCGTTCAGTTCGGGACCGATATTGTATAAATCTAATAAGCGTTGCATCCATAAATAAGATTATCTTTTTAATGTTTGCTGAAAATATATTGCATAAAACTGTTATATCTAGGTACTACATGTGCCTAAATAACGGCATATAGAAATGTTTAAAGTTTAAGGGGCCAGGGCGTGACACCCCGACAATAATGGAATATTATTACTGTAACTATTAATCCTTTATTTAAACTGAAAATTCTTTTTTTGTTTTGTTTTATTAATCTGGAAGTTTGTAACAGGTAACGATGTCTCAGTGACCGTTGGCTATTTAAACCTATAATTAAATCTATCATTTTTATACATACTTATGAAATACTAATGCAGGACTTCTATCTGTAATTTCATTTTTTTGCGGATTCTGTCGGTCTATTTGTCACAGCATCACTTGGAAATGACTATGGACTGATTTCGGTTAAATGTGGTACACTGTCTGATTATACTTAATCTGTGAGTCCGAAAATTCTAAAATTGTGATACATTTTTAGAGTGTTGGGTCTCCCAAGTCACCATATGAATATTATGAAGTAGGTATTAGAAATACCTTGTATTATGTCCGTCTTGTGACTTCGTGTGATTTAACACGACGCGTTTCAGCAACGAGTTGCCATCTTCAGGTGTGATTAATTATTTTTTAAAAAACACACATTGAGTATTCGTAACACTATATAATATTATGATGCTAAGCACTGTGTATTATGTCGTGGTTTGTGAAGTACTGATTTAAAGTTCGAGATTTTATGATTTATATAGTAGGTAGATGAAATGAAAATGTGAGTATGTGTGTAGACGATTGCTGAGTATTGGGTGTTTACACACAAACACCCAACACTAAGTAATCGACTACATAAATACACACACACTCACATTTCCATTTCATCCACCTACTATATAAATCATAAAATCTCGAAATTTAAATCAGTACTTCACAAACCACGACATAATACACAGTGCTTAGTATTTTAATATTATATAGTGTTACGAATACTCAATGTGTGTTTTTAAAAAAATAATTAACCACACCTGAAGATGGCAACTCGTTGCTGAAACGCGACGTGTTAAATCACAAGAAGTCACAAGACGGATATAATACAAGGTTTATCTCTAATACATTATAATATTCTAAAATTGTATTTGATTTAGTTGTTCTTTCTGACGAGATTCCACTGTACTCAAAATACAGCGAAAGGTGTAAAAGTAAACAAACCGTAAGAGTGACAGGTTTTAGGGTGAGTTTTCTGATGACGACGAACCATCTTTTCCCTGCTTTCTATTCAAGCGTCTCCCAAGCCACGTACAAATAAAACTTTACTATATGGGTTTGGCGACTTGGGGACGTACAATATACTTTTCTCTATTATATGTATGTTATTGCAATGCATTCCCAAAAAGTATGGTCGTTATTATTAGAGATCGGATAGTTATGTTCCTAAACCCTCATTTATTACGAGCGGCGAATGCATTGCAAGGCCTTTTTTACGAGCTGCTGTCGCAATCACATCTTGTGCATACTAGAAATGGAAGATTATAATACTTTACTATCCGGATTTTATTTTACGGCACGACGTTCTAAGGAATAAGGAAAAAGATACACACAAATAGAGTGACATTTGATTTGATGGAAATAACTATTTCTGAAGTTTGATCTTAAGATTAAAATACTCGAAATGGGAAAATTCGTAGAGTATGAAATACTCATAATGGCGGACGGAGGGTTATATTCTCCTTTGATAATCATAGTAGATAATGTTTGCAGTTGGATTTCCAGTTGAGAAAGAAAAATATACAGTTGGCTAACAGAAGTGAGTCATCAGAATTTATTGGGAGGAAAAATCCTAATAAATTTTACAAAGGAAAATGCATTTTCATCTACAGGAGCGATTTTGTGTCAGTTATATGGGAAAAATAATTGTTAGCAATGTGGTGTAACAAAGTGATTCACCGTGATAAATGGAGGTTTGGGGGTTGAGTCGCGACAATGAAAATATGTTTTTCCATAATTAGCTACAGCAATTTTATTTTTTATCATCATAATTTAGAACCTAGATAGGTACTAATAGTCATCTATTAATTATATAATATTATTATTATTAAATACAATATTTTCGTCACGAACAAATAAACAAATAAAAATATATTTAAAATCAAATGAGGACTGTTAAATTGTATATTGCGTAACCAGTGTGAGAAGGTGCCTTTTTTTAAAACGAGTGCGATATTTAGAAACGAGTTGAATTATTATCCCTGCGCCATTTAAATAACAAAGTAAAATCTAATTCATAAAAATGTTTTTTTTAAACGTTTGAATGCGAAAAGAACAACGGTTCGTGAAACCCCATATGTGTTGTTGCAGATGGGATTATGTAAGTGACTTCAATGCTATATAATATTAAATCATATTACGTCAGAGTACCGTGTTGTGATAATATATGGATGAAAGAGTTATATTTATACACTAGTCAACAAGAATTATTCATAGTTTTTAGAACCAAAAACCAAAGTGTCACAAGCCGTGAGGTGGGTCGTTTATTAGGACTAAAGTGCGACCCTTGAGGTCCACACGACGAACTTTCCAGTTTGATAAATATTTAATAATAATATTATTAATATTAATAGTCAACAAGAATTATTCATAGTTTTTAGAACCAAAAACCAAAGTGTCACAAGCCGTGAGGTGGGTCGTTTATTAGGACTAAAGTGCGACCCTTGAGGTCCACACGACGAACTTCCCAGTTTGATAAATATTTAATAATAATATTATTAATATTAATAGTCAACAAGAAATTATTCATAGTTTTTAGAACCAAAAACCAAAGTGTCACAAGCCGTGAGGTGGGTCGTTTATTAGGACTAAAGTGCGACCCTTGAGGTCCACACGACGAACTTTCCAGTTTGATAAATATTTAATAATAATATTATTAATATTAATAGTCAACAAGAATTATTCATAGTTTTTAGAACAAAAAACCAAAGTGTCGCTATATTTCCACTGACAATTTTTAACAAGCCGTGAGGTGGGTCGTTTATTAGGACTAAAGTGCGACCCTTGAGGTCCACACGACGAACTTCCCAGTTTGATAAATATTTAATAATAATAATTAAATTAGATATTATACAGAAAAGTAATCATTTTAATCATTAAAACATAATTATTATTTATTTTTAACAATAATTTAAAAAAAAGCAAAAAACGGCTGAACCGATTTTTATAAAATTTATGTCGGACAAAATGACGTTAACACGCCTCGATTGACACCCTTACGAAGTCGATATAATTTTTTATTCGCGAGATATTGTGTAAAATCTACTTTTTTGGAGTCTATTTGGTTAAGAAAAAAGAACGGCTGAACCGATTTTGAAAAAATTTCTTTCAGGTCATATTTACGTTAATACGCGTCGATTGGCACCCTAACGTAGTCGATATCATTTTTCATTCTCAAGATTTCGTCTTAGAAAGAAATAGTGCAGTGACTGAAACATAAAAATTTGTTATACATTTTGATTTCGATTTTCGGACCCATTACAATAACTTCCAATGGGAAGTTAATAATCTTGAAATATGTCCTACCTAATTACCTCATAAATATGGCGACTGACCCGATTGTGTTTAAACTATACGGTGGTTCCGTCAGCTCAATCATTGCCATCAAGTGGTCTGCAAGGACATCGCAATCCGGTCTCCAAACATACCCAACTCTAACACATGTGGTTTGTTACAGCAGATAATATGGAACAGGAGCCCATATGTCACTCAAAGGCCGTTAAGTTATGTACCAAATGTCAAATTATGCGGTGTGGAATCCCATGCTCTCAACGTTCATTATGACGATACAATATTTAAATCTCACTTGTGAGACACAACGAACCTCGTTTATCCGTACCCATGACGATTTGTAACCGTTCTTTAGAATAATAGTTTCGTGATGCAAGCAAAATTGTTACATCCAATCAGTACACGTACACCGTTTGAGATGCATGTTTTTGTACGCGTGCCGATGTTACAGAATTTTTATTATGAAGTGAAATAACATGCGATAAACTGCGTACTTTTCATGTGTTACGACAAGTTTATTTAATACGCGGTATATAAAATTAGACGGATAATCGATGTTTTACTGTACAAGCATACTACATGTGAAATATTGCAAGGCATTAAATTGGCAGTAATATATTATAAAATGTGACAGTTTTATTTTTTGCAACAAAAACATAAAAGTAGACTATTCCTAATTTGGACAGAAAATCCAGGACAGTAGACATAGCCCAATGGACTTGACGACATTAATTATACATCGTGAATGCGAACTCGCACCGCTCCATTTTTTACACGGTAAGTCCTAGGACTGTTACACCACATAGAAATAAATTTATAAAATAGATATTGCCATTTTTTTGGATTCGTAAATTAAAAAAAAAAACGGTACCGCAATGTTCAAATGCAGATCCTGACACCGCTAGTCTACAGCCTCTAGTAATAATGTATTCGATTATAATTTAACAAAAAAGCAATCAATAGAAGATTCTGGATGACATATAATTGTAATAAAAGGCAGGCAGGAAAGAAATGACTGTACAAAGCAATAAAACAATGCAACGGCACAGAAAAAGAAGGAGGAAGTCGGGAGGAAATTAGTCGCGTGTCCGATTCTCTATAGCGAAGTCTGACGCACACTGACACTCGGGTACTGACAGTACTATCGCACGTCCAAACATCAACAGGACTCGAAAATAGGAGAAGCAAATAACTCGTAAAACTCCGTCATAACAGCCAGAACTATTAATTTTTTAAACTTGATACACCTTCTATTCTTGTCTCTTGGAAGGTTGAAAAAACTTGCAATCCAACTTCAACAACTTTGTAATTCTACTATAGACCTTTTCATTATCAATTTTTTTTCTGCGCATGTACCCAATTTCGCTATGTTTTTCAGAGACTTGTCATCTTGACAGATGGCAAATGATTGATTTTGAAAAAAAGTAAACAGTAATTAAACAAGAAATATTATTTAAAGAAGTGGTACAACACCCTAGAAAAATATTTGAGTGTTTTTGAAGATAAACTTTTTACGATAAACAATTTATGACAGGTAGGATTCTAACCTTTCAACCAATTTTCGTTTACTTCCACCGTCCTAATTTAGCACAAGTATGTTCTTCCACTGTTTTGTGGACTAATTTAGCACCGTCAATAACATTTTCATCTAAATTAACATTGAAAAACATTTCTGATCAAGTCATTGCGTCGAAAAGAATACGAAACTTCTTAAAGTCGCCATCGTAACCATGGCGACGGCGCTTGCGCGTAACTACTCGTGAAAAGGTCTATTGTATGGTATGGTTTGAAAACTTCAAAACTGTGTCTTGTCTCAATGACCCGCTATAATTATAAATTGATAATATCAATTCTTTGATATACATTTTTTGCACTGACAAAAATATCCAGGACTAGGCTATTGTAATAACGGGTATAAATTTACTCTGGTCAGACGGTATTTCAGGCAAATCATGCGGCAAATACATATTATGTATATCCAGTAATGTTCGGTGGGCCATGACTATGACTCAGCTCTGAACATCCCAACTATTCTCCATATGGATATGCATACGTCAGTATCAACCGTCTAAAAGCTAACTCCTACTTACTGAGCGGTAAAAAAACACAAAATAACGAATAACAATGTTGGTTTGATTCATCCAATTACTTTCGCTCTTTTATTCACAGTTGGCATTCATGATATACGTTATTGGGCCGGAAATTGTATCAGGAAATCAGAAAAACAGATTCATGAAAAATGCGAGGGATTAAACGTATGATGACGTAACAGAGTTCATATTAACTTGAAACGATCTAAAATGAAATAGGGATGTCCAGAAATTAGCTAAAACGTAGAGAGCGCTCTTCTTATAATATTTTCTTTTCCAGTGTCAACAATATAATAAAAAGAAGCATAGTCTAGAACAGGTATTCTTAATAATTTTACCTTCACATCTTCCCTAAAAGTATAAACTTTCGATCTCTCATCTCTCCCGAAATAAATTATAAGTGATGCAATAAATAGTCTATGGATCCAATAAAGGTATACATTAGAACATCAATTTTATTTCTGGTCAGTAAGTGAGCTATATATTTTTTTGGAAGGTATCTCGTAAATTCTTTGCATTTCCCTTGACGATTGAAGCAACGCTCCAATCGGAAGTATAAACAAGTTTTTTTATGGAGTGAATTAAGCACATGTTAAATTTTTATTAATATATAAATACTACATCGATCGGTTATGCCGTTTATTAGTCATAATAATAATATATTACGCGTATTGCGTTAGCATTATATCAACGTATCGAACCGATACGACAATAATTAGTTGTTATTTAATCAAACTCGACCGGGGGAAGAATGCGCGAACATAAGGGAAAGGGGGATAATCTACCAGTACACGCGTGCCAACATCAATGATTACATCTGAGTATATAATGCGGTTGCGGTTGGCAGCTACTACGTATAGTGCCAGGTTGTTTGAAATGAATTATAATAATTACAGAAACAGAATAAACACAATACTGATGTAGGCTTTAGAATATACGTCATAATTTTAGCTGTTAGCCGCAAGGTGTTTTTTTCTGTGTATAATAAATGTTCATTTTTTTAATGGTTATAGAATTTTGTGTAGGTATATGATTTATAATTTTGATAAAAAATTATATTTTAAAGCAGAAATATACAGTTGCGATTCAAATAATTTACAATTTGGTAATCAAATATTCAACTTGACCCATTTGAAGTTAATAAATAATTTTGAATTTATAAAAGCAATCGAATATTAATTTTAAAAATTATTTTAACAGAATGAAAAAAATCAATAATAATTTCTTTGTTTAATACCGAGGTCGCAAAGTTCGGAGAAGATAAAAAAACTTCAGTCTGGAATTATTTAATGACTATCATAAAACAAAATCAATACGTCACATTTCAAAAAACGATTTCAAGTTTAGATCTCAAACAGAAACGCCAGCTAGCAGAAAATGAGGGGAAAGCTACAGCAATATATTAGGTACTTTTAATGGCAGGGCATCCATTAATCCATTATTTAATTGTCAATGTGATAGTCGATCAGGCGTCCCGCGGATAAATCGACTAAATAAAGACTTATTATATTTTGTTTTGTTTTTTTGTTTTTTTTTTGTATAAAATTGACCTCCTGACCTAAAGGAACACGAGCCGCCACTGGAGTTCATATTAACTTGAAACGATCTAAAATGAAATAGGGATGTCCAGAAATTAGCTAAAACGTAGAGAGCGCTCTTCTTATAATATTTTCTTTTCCAGTGTCAACAATATAATAAAAAGAAGCATAGTCTAGAACAGGTATTCTTAATAATTTTACCTTCACATCTTCCCTAAAAGTATAAACTTTCGATCTCTCATCTCTCCCGAAATAAATTATAAGTGATGCAATAAATAGTCTATGGATCCAATAAAGGTATACATTAGAACATCAATTTTATTTCTGGTCAGTAAGTGAGCTATATATTTTTTTGGAAGGTATCTCGTAAATTCTTTGCATTTCCCTTGACGATTGAAGCAACGCTCCAATCGGAAGTATAAACAAGTTTTTTTATGGAGTGAATTAAGCACATGTTAAATTTTTATTAATATATAAATACTACATCGATCGGTTATGCCGTTTATTAGTCATAATAATAATATATTACGCGTATTGCGTTAGCATTATATCAACGTATCGAACCGATACGACAATAATTAGTTGTTATTTAATCAAACTCGACCGGGGGAAGAATGCGCGAACATAAGGGAAAGGGGGATAATCTACCAGTACACGCGTGCCAACATCAATGATTACATCTGAGTATATAATGCGGTTGCGGTTGGCAGCTACTACGTATAGTGCCAGGTTGTTTGAAATGAATTATAATAATTACAGAAACAGAATAAACACAATACTGATGTAGGCTTTAGAATATACGTCATAATTTTAGCTGTTAGCCGCAAGGTGTTTTTTTCTGTGTATAATAAATGTTCATTTTTTTAATGGTTATAGAATTTTGTGTAGGTATATGATTTATAATTTTGATAAAAAATTATATTTTAAAGCAGAAATATACAGTTGCGATTCAAATAATTTACAATTTGGTAATCAAATATTCAACTTGACCCATTTGAAGTTAATAAATAATTTTGAATTTATAAAAGCAATCGAATATTAATTTTAAAAATTATTTTAACAGAATGAAAAAAATCAATAATAATTTCTTTGTTTAATACCGAGGTCGCAAAGTTCGGAGAAGATAAAAAAACTTCAGTCTGGAATTATTTAATGACTATCATAAAACAAAATCAATACGTCACATTTCAAAAAACGATTTCAAGTTTAGATCTCAAACAGAAACGCCAGCTAGCAGAAAATGAGGGGAAAGCTACAGCAATATATTAGGTACTTTTAATGGCAGGGCATCCATTAATCCATTATTTAATTGTCAATGTGATAGTCGATCAGGCGTCCCGCGGATAAATCGACTAAATAAAGATTAAATGGCCTCTGGAGATTAGGTATACGTTCTCCATAACTGACGCACACAGGATGTACCGTGTAATGGATCCTGCAGTACTATAAGAGAGCAGGAATAAAACTAAAGATGCACAATCAATAATTTACGAGGCAGAATTATTTGATCAGTAGGTATAAAAGTAAGATAAAATCAAATTTTCAAAAGAATTTCCAATTCAGTTTAGAACTAGAGAATAGGACGACCTCAGCTAAATTGGCGAGCGGATGTTCAAAAGGAGGGGGACACGTACTTGGATGATGACTAAAAATCATTTAAAACCTCGAAATTGAAATGTGACACAACCGTAAAAACCAAAAATGACACCTATCATGAGAGTAGATATCTACATATTTTAACATTGGAAATGTTTATGTTCGTATATGGGGGCAGAGTTACGAGTTTTCGTTCAAGACCAAAAGACAACGGTGTCGCGATCAAGTGAGGAGCAATCATGCAAAATTGAACAAGTGCAATTTTTTTGAAATGTGTTTTATATCATGTCTAGTTAATTGAGAGGTATTTGCGACGATCTGCGGTGTTATTTTTGAGCAACAAATGTTAATAAATACTGTAGAAAAATCCATTTAAAAGTTAAGTAATCAAGCAAAAGTGAACGCGTATATAACAGAAGAAATAATAGGGTTATTCCTGACAAAACTAAACAGTGCATGGATAAATATTGTGTGTATAATAAACAGTTAATTATGTTTCATATATGCTGTTATCATTTCCAATGTCCTCGATGGTTGCAAGGATTGCGAAATCTGTGAATTTTTTGATACAGAAATCACAAATATTAATAATTTTGAAAATTACACACTCACTTTAATTAAGCAATTTCCTTGATTATACAAGCTAAATGCTAATATAACCAAGAGAATGCTTATTCTTTGAAGTGAAATGAGTCTAACAGACATCAGGGATGGTAGGTGCATTTGCAGAATGCAGTTGGTATCCATTGAAAACAACGTCGCAGAGACAAGATTAAATCGGGGAGGAAATGGAAGAACCCCCTGCTAGTGTAGCGACCACAAAGATGCTACTGCTATAGTAGCATATATAGATGAATAGACAGAAACTGCACAATGTGGCCAATGCTGGGGGTTGAAGAGGTAACTAACAAGTGACGCCATCTTAAATAAAAGTTTAATAAAACAAAAAAACAAAAACAAAAACTAATTTTATTATAATCACGATGGACACGATTTCTAATATAAAAACAAAAACAATGTTGTACAACTTAACTTTGCCGACCAATTTTAAACATGTTATTTTATATTACCCCTTCTGTCTACAAACGAAAAAAAGACTTTGTCCTTGAACATGATTTGATTTTACTCAGCTTCATAAGTAAAGTCCAAATAATATAAATGATTCTTTTTACCTGGTTTTTCTTTAATAATATAAAAGGCAAGTATTTAAAACTTTAAACAATCCCGTTCATTATTTTGGTGTTTCCAGATGATTTAAAAACTTATCACGTAGTGCGTGCCCTCATTAGTAGATCAATTGACCCCACGACTAAATACCAAACGCGGGACAATCATCATTTTTACAGAATATTTTTAAAATGTTAAATGTTCTTTCTTACTGAAAACAATATCCCTTATTACTTCGCCAATACAGAGTCATGTTTTTTATGATCGTCGATGTCATCGAACTAGAGTATTTACGACCGGGAATTGATTAATGGCAACATGTAATATACTCAGTAGGGATTCATATCTCATCCCCACAGTAGTAGGGAGTAGGGGTTCCTTCAGTTGCAGTACTGATATGTATATGTAGTAGGTACCTTATATTGTCCCCGTCAAAATCAATAAACTAGATTTTTCACATGGTTTGGGTATAAAATCAAAATTAAATTCTCGACTCAAGATGTCACGGAACTGTTATTTTATGAAGTTAAGTTTCATTCGATGGCATTAATAATCTTGTTAAGCTTATCTAATTTTAATTTCGTACTTACTATTTCCCCTTTATATAACTAATTGAAAAAATACTTTGGTACTTTATGTAACGTCGGAGACTGCATAGTGCATATACGGAATTTAAATTAAAACGTTTAGAATCAGTTTAATTTCATTAATATAAATTCCTTTACTTTATAATGAATGAGCTCTTTTTAAATCCTAATACTATTTTCAAGTTTCGTTAAATCTTATAACGTAAATATTCTTAATTTCTTTTTATTTTTCGATTTCCAATCTGGAACAAAAAAAGTCGTCACTTTTAACTAGAATTAGAAATAGGATTTTATTCTGTATTTCTGATACGACGATTAAACAATTTTGAAAGTAATTTAGAAGCGTGTTTATGATATTATCAATTATTATTTTAAGCGGATATTTTTTTTTATCATAAAGTCATCTGGGGTTAATAACACTCTCAAAGGCCAAACGAAAATACAAGTTTTGCAAGCCGCAATATCAAACAGAACGAGTAAATAGTTTTATCGATAACATTTTCATGTTCGACTGCTTAAAATCTGCAGCTAGACGGCCGCAATGCCTGCAGGATGCGCAAAACAGGGACAGAATGGAAACCAATTTGAACATCGCTGATTGAACTAAACTGTTCTCCTGCAGCCATCAAACGTTGCAAGCAATGTGTTGACCGTAAGTGGATAGTCTTAATCAAAGTCATAACATCAAATTCTTACTACAATAGTTTACCTTCTTCTAAGGCTTTTATAAATAATTGTATTATATTTTAAAATTTAAAATACAAAATACGATTTTAAAAAGTCCTTTTATGCCGTACAAAAAATGCTTAACACTCTCTCAAACCACCTAAAATATCAACATGAAAAACTAGCCACTACCCAGAGAACATTTTAATGCAATGACAATAAAACGTTTACGACTTGAGTTTTAGAGCAGCAAGCAACAGAATAAATTCATTAAGCCTCGGTTCGAAATCGCACCGCGTTGCCGCACTTTTCTTTCGCAAAGACAAGGCGGCGGCTGTTCTGATTGGATGGAGTTGTAAAGAACCAGAGCTAAGATACCACTCTGCCTTGTTTGTTACGAAACCATTAGCATTGCTCTTTTATTACAACGGATTTTAATTCTTCACCAACACAATAGATAGCGTAGGAGATAATCCATACGGTCAAAAAAATGGCTGCACAATCTCTTTTATTACAATAGGGTGATTAAGTATTAAGATTACTGATAAGTAAGCAAAGTCGTAAATAGCAAGATTAAAAATATGGCAGAAATCAGGCATAATGCGACAAGCATTATAGAAGTAATTTGAAATGTGAACAAATTCAGCGCAATTTGTTGTATAAACATTCTCAATTTAAAAAATATATTAAAGATTTTGATTTTTGCATACCTATGCCTAAAAAATGCGATTTTTTGACGAAAATCGAAATCTCTCAAAATTTTATCAAATTCGCCATGCTTGTTCCTCTAAATTGATTATCCAATTTTGGTTGGACTTGAACTTGTTCCATCATTGCAAAATATTCAATTTCCATTGTATTCAACGACTATCGACGGTTGTGAAGATGGAATGTCATTGCACTTTCGATGCAACGTGGCAATCCATTATGAATAGGAGGCAGCATGTCACTCAACTACAGTGGCATGTTCCTGCAGGAATGGCATGTTCCCGCAGGAACAAGCTGTGTATCTAGTACTGATAGATTGCATTTATAGAGATGCTATCAAGGAAATGTTATTTACTTTACGCAAAAACTTGTCGTCTGCAGAAACTTTTTACATAACATGACATGTCCGCTCCAAAGAGCTTTTAATACAAGGTTGGTGTTAAAGAAGGCTTTATCAATGGAGAGATGCAAACCATATACCTAAAAGTATATATAGGCTAATTCATAAATGGGTCTTTTTACCCTACTAAGACACAGTAATTCTCGTCAAAACCGACTTTTTCTGCGGGCAAAAGTGAGCAGCAAAAAATTAGGTATGATCTAGCGATGGCAATTTTTGAAAAAAGTGTAAATTTTACTATTCAGTAAATTTAAATTTAATTAAAACTATAGTGTAGATAATTATTTTAATGATTAAATTTTAACTGTGTCGTAACTTACCCTATACTGTATTGTCCTTGGATTAATAAATTTATTGTTATTATTATTATTAAATAGGCACTGTTTAATGTAAATATCTAGTATTGACTATAAATCAATAAAGACTAAAATTGGCAGCTTTTTAATTACATACTCAGAAGAATATTTTATTACCGCATTTGAAAATAAAAAATCTTTTATAATGGCAACGCGGAAAATACATAACGGAGTTTGATGACGGCCATCAAAACACAAGGTACTGCAAATATAATGGCTCTGAAGATACGATTCTTGGTTTTTTGTTCCTCCTTGTCGCAGGCGAAACTAAAGCGTTGTTGACATTTCATTTATGATTTTTACAAAATAAAAATTGATATTTTTTCACCCGTATCATGGATTATTTTTTAGCTTAGGCAACGGTTACTTTGGATTAATTAGGCAATACTTCAAACAAATCATTTACGAAAAAAGACAATTTCATTTAAAAAAATATTTATATTCTATACAAAAGAAGTCTAGGTAGTTATTCTATACATATAATAAAATCGTAGACGCTTTCCTTGTCTGTTTATCTGTCTGCAATGGCTGAACCAATTTGTTTGTGGTTTTCAGTGACGTATGAAAAGCTTGGACTAACATTAAGTGTTTGTTTCATTTCAATCGGTTGACAAATAAAAAAGATATGTCAATTTTAAAATGCGTCTCGCGCGCGTTGTGACACCGTTAATGCAAATGTCAATACGTTGAGTTGGATGCGAATTATGACGAATCAAATTCTGCAGAAGTTGTCAGATTTATTCGTCAGAACGTAGTGGGTTACACTGTGGGCGCATTCTGAATATCAGTTTGCAAAAAGCTATACTTATACAAAAAGCAATGTCGGTTTGCTGTTTGCCTGTCAACGTGAAAAACTCAGAAACTATTCAAAAAGGGCGAGGGAAGGCACGGGTACCACACAAAACAAAATACTAATAAATAAAATTAGATACACTTCCTACTATGGTGTTCATTTCTTGGCCAATTTTGTCGAGAAATGTGGTAACTTTTATTCTTAATGTCCCACAAATACCTACTTATACTTATTAATTTCTCTAATTTAATAATCAGATTAGTTTTAAGAAAAGCACTTACATTTTTATAATTTCCACATAATCAAGAATACACATGATAAAAATAAAATTAATAAAAAGAAAAAACTTTGCAACAAGTGAGTTACGATTTAGTGTGAACGCAGCTTGAATGCTTTAAGAGCATGTTTTAATATTAATATTGCCACTGCACAAGGAAATAAAAATAAAAATGACAAACGGTTCGTCTGACATTTTGTACATTACGGCCGCAGAAACGAAAAGGTCATAAATGTACTATCAAAAAATTACACGTACCTACATTATGCATATTATATAATATATTATGACTTATATAAGCGTTTAAAGACGAACGCGCTCCCGGCAGACTATCACAATTAAATAATACTGTAACAAAACTTTTTTCTTCGTGGGCGGAATAAATATTTATTTAATATAATTAAAAATGTAACAACAATAAACGCAACAACTATATGTCAATTCTAATAATCAATTCTTAAACAAAGTGAAACACTTCAATAACACTGAACAAATAACTAGATTTATATACTGTATTTATTTTCGTTGTTCAACACGACACTGATTCACGACTGAATGCTTAATTCCCGTCGGCTCCCTGCTTATATATAGAGCTACGTGGTTTAAACACAGCGCGTTCTAGTACTTTCCAGACGTCTAGCAGGTACTCGTATCTTAGATATCATTCCACGCCTCACCACTGTGACCTATTCTCGACGCTTCTATTGTAGTCAGCGGCGTAAAATCTTGGGGTTTGCTACAATACTTAAACTTGTGCGGCTTTTACTTTTAAAATAAAACATTCGGTCGTTTGTTGACATTTTGTGAAGAGTTTAAAGAAAAAAATTAATAGGAACTGAATTAGAGTTTTAATAGAAGACAAATTACAATAAAAATTAAAATAGTTCTTTTTATTTCTGAATTATAATAAAGTTATAGTAAGTACCTATAATAATTACTATCACGCTTCAATAGAAAAAATAAAAAATAAGTAGAGGCACACTAACTAAATTTTCTTCTTAATCGACGCAGGAAAATTGCGTAACAATTACTGGCAGGTGAGAGAAAAAAAAGCAAAAAGACAACAGAAAACACACAGAGGACGTGCGGAATTCTATTTTATGCTCAATTACGTCGTATCGAAGTCACTGAACTGAAATAAACCTACTCGCTCCTTTCTGCAGTTGCGTTTACACAGGTGTCCTGAAATGTGGTTTATTTTTTTATAAACAACGAAGCTAACCCCAAGCCAGTTGCCAAACTGAAATCTTAATTACGTATACCAAGTTGATTTGAAAAATACATTTTTTTATTTTTACTGCAAAATTAATAAAATAGTTTTGTCAATTCTTGACTGTTTAAACAGATGTAAGCAGAATTGTAAAATCGATAGGGAATCTAAAATAAAATAAAATTGTACTTCTGTCTTCTTGTGTGGGCACCAAGCAAGAAGAGCTTTTGTATTAATGTATTAGTGATTTGCCGAGGAGAAAATAATTGTCGAACAGCTTATATACAATATTGTATAAATGTATTGCAATTCGATCACGTCACTTTTCACGGCGTATCCTTTATGAGGGATCAGTGTCCTCGTCCCTAACTGGTTGAAGATAAAATATATATATATAAAGCTCAACAAATCCTTTTAAAAAGGATTTAGTTCTTTCCAATCTTGTTTTTATAGATAGGTTTTGTCCGGGTCAACGATTTTATTCGTCCATTTGCTTTTTATTAGGCAATACTTCAAACAAATCATTTATACGAAAAAAGACACTTTCATTTAAAAAAATATTTATATTCTATACAAAAGAAGTCTAGGTAGTTATTCTGTACATATATAATAAAATCGTAGACGCTGTCTGTTTGTGCACGCTAATCTCTGCAATGGCTGAACCAATTTGGATGTGGTTTTCAGTGACGTATGAGATAAGCTTGGGCTAACATTAAGTGTTTGTTTCATTTAAATCGGTTAGCAAATAAAAAAGATAATACGTCAATTTTAAAGTGCGTCTCGTGCGCGTTGTGACACCCTTGCAAATAGATAGATAGATAGATAGAAAAATACTGTATTTCAGAAATAAATCTATTACAGGAAATTGGCATGAATTATATCGCTAAACAAATAAATCAAATACTCAAACATTTGAGAGAGAGAAGAACATACAAAAAAAAAAATAAATAAATAAATAAATAAAATAAACATTATTCATTCACAATGAAACTTCTTAGTCTGATTGCACTAGTAATAAATCGGTATAAATCATTTAATTTTAGTTAGGGAATGTTTCCTAGTAAAAATAAGAAGTAATTATTCTCATTGCATTCGTTGGACAAATATTTTTGTATGAGTGTATTTCTAAAGCCAGAATACAAAGGGCATTCAATTAGTACATGGAACATATTTTCTACCTTTTCTAAGTTACAAATTGTGCAAATTTCATCAGTTTTCCATGTGTATTTATACCCTTTAGAAACTATTCTAAAATACTTACTACCCTTGCAAATGTCAAAACGTAGGTTTGTGTTGACTGTTTATTTATGTGACACCGTTAATGCAAACTATTTCCAAGTGATTTTAAGCCCGACTTCGCTTCGCAGGGGGAGAGTTTCTCGCGGAGGGCATCATATTTCGCTTCGCAGGGGAAGAATTTCTCGCGGGGGGATAATAAATTAACAATATATGTACTAATATACGTGAGCGGAGCCACGGGTAGCCGCTAGTCTAATAATATGTGTACACTGCTGTTATTATCATATTATAAATTTTTCAAATTAGTTATTTTTGAGTAAGCTACCTGTTTGTTTCGCGAATACAGCCCAATGTATGGACCGATTTTAACGAAAAAACAAAAATATGAATCATCAATAAAAACTATATAATAAGCTCAAATAGAAAAGTAGACGTTCTAATATTCATTGAGCATTTTTTCTAAAATTAGAAACATGTCATGCACTTCCGGCCGATTGAAGTTTTTAATATTCAAAATGTAGCCAGCAATTCTGCAAATAAAAGCTCCCGATATAACAGAGCTTTGTTTAAACTATAAATAAAGCTCTTTCCATTCAGCTGCTGTTTGTTTGCAGAATGCAGCGGAACTTTGAGCATTTAGAGAAATTGCGTTCGTCTAATTCTCAGTTCCCTTTTCAATGCATCTTTCTATCAGCTGTCTGCCAGGCATTTTAGGTGTCAATTAGTTCGATTAATCAGTTTGCCTTACAATATTATTTTATTTCGCGCTTATTTTGTGAACAGGTAAGATTAGGAATTTTAGAAATTAAAATAACACTGTTTCACAGAAACTGACAAAATATCTCCAGAGCATCGTTTAAACCCATTTTTACAACAAATTTTTAAATACTTTTGTAGAGAACTTACTTATGGAGCCCCGAAGTATGTTAATGAATCACTTTTTCAGCCCTCCTCCGACTAACGGTAAAACCTGAATAATTTTCGCCCCTCCCCCTTCTGGGGGCTCGCTTCTCAGTTGCGCACTTCTGGTCTATAGATTGTGTGTACGAAGCCTACTAGCGCCGCTAGCGGGCAATAGTGCACGATTGAACCCATTTTTATTGTTGTTTTAGACCGCGAAATTTTTTAATAAACGAATACCATTTAATTTCGCTGCGTGCATATAGTATAAATAACATAGCATAAAAGGTACATGAAAATTATTTATTTTAAGTTTTTTCTTCTTCAATTTTGACGTAAGTATAATTAAAAATAACTATTTAATTTATATCAGACATGGAGGTGTACCTACATTTATTTCTATGATTTATACAGCATAACCTAAAACCATGGCGCCTGTAACCTTGCGGACCGGGTTTAAAAGTGTCAAATTTATCAGATTTATAGTAATAATTTCCAAATAAGTTAGAAGTAAAATCATGGTTTTACTTACTGATTTTTTAAACAACAATGCTCACTGACAATTACGGAAAATTAGAGTTCCGAGTTTACAATGGATTTCACAACGAGCGCTCGCGTCGATATTATTTTAACTCCGCCCCCCCTGCACAAGTCTATAGAACCAATTTCCAACATTAAAATGCTGTCATAGTCAAATTCTATTCTACACCTTGTATGTCCACACGTACTCTTTATACACGGTGTAGTTACCTACATTACGTATGTAGTTAGTACCTACTGTTAGTAACGCTAGCTCTACGTACATGCAATTCATACGGGGATGCTGCAAGAGACGATCAATACTGTATCCAACCCACCCCACCCCGCCTCGCATTTCCACGTCATCATCATGCATGTGTGACGTAGCCAGAGCACACTGGAACTCGCTCAGCTCCAAATAAAAGCCGAAATTATCTGCCATGTCAATTTTCCTCAAACCAGAGTTGTGCCATGGACTGTAAAAAATCTTGTTTATATATTGTTCATTTTTGGTGATTCGTGTTCGCCAATTCAACGTACAAGAAAGGTAATTGGTACCTATCGAAAGATAAAATTATTGCGCATCAAATGATTCTAAACATAAGACCAAAAATGAAATTTTTACTTTAAAATACCAATTTGAAATTTGCCGATTTTGAAGTAATGATTTTAAATTAAGTAGGCGAAAAACAAAACACTGAAAGAAGTGTGCTGTAATAAAATTGTCAAAAAACTTTTGTACTCATAATTGGTGCACGTAAGCAATTTTACAATAATTAAAGTAAAAATGAATAATTACTCCAATGAAGAAAGAGTTTTTATGGTAGAAACGTTTTACAGCGGTGTTAGTTTGTGAAGAGTTCGAGATTTGTTTTCTAATAAGTTTAATGGCGCACAACGTTAATTCCCTATGTTCGGCTTTAAGACCGGACACCCGGTATATAGCGCCGGGAAAGACGTAGTTCTACGTTAAAAAATTCGACTGATGACCAGTCCTATACTTCCCACCCAGTAAATATTTGCAAAAAATAAACACTTTTTTTTTTATTCTTTGACTAGGCCCAAATAACCTTAGCTGTTGGTGGTCTTTAAAACACAATTTAATTTTTATTCTTTGAAAAAAGCATGGCCCTCTTTTTTGTTTGGTGATCTACTGATGGCTAACTTAATATAGCAAAAATCATGGTTACCTTGATTTACGTATACAATTTTTATTTTTTTTAGCAAAATATTTTTTTTCTCGAAAACTATACATTTTAGAGAAAAAAAATATTTACATTTTTTTCATATTATAACATCTAGAATTCATTTATATTTTTTTTTTACCTATGTTAATACGTGACATTGAGGACGTTTTTTTGAATATCTCAGGATCCACTGAACCGATTTGACTCAAAATCTAATCAGATCTAAGTTAAAGGCTGATAAACACAATAGAACAATCGGCATGCCAGTATGTTGTTTCGTTCTTAAGATATCGAAGGCGAAAAATTGACCACATACACATACACACACATCAGTCAGAAAATGACCTTAAACGATTTGCTAGGGTCGCAAAACGTGAAAATCTGTTAAAATCTCGAAATATTTTTTTCGGACTAAATCCATTACTTCCCTACCATAGTAGAGGTGGGAAGTAAAAATAACACTTAATCACAAACATAATATTATTATGTCGAATTCGACGAATCTATAGCCAGAGTATAGTTCTAGACCGAGATCGAACGTTTGGTTAAGGATTGACGACGTATTTTGGTGAATGTGGACGATCCGCACGTGTTAAAATGGTCACGGGATTATCACTGAAACGGCGCCGGAAAAAAAACGAAATAATCCAGTAAATCGGACGGACACAGAATTTTTATAACTGGAAAGAGAAACAGGCTGCTCAACCTGTAGCCAACTCTATCTGTTTTATTTTTCCGAGCACGCTGAACATAGGTGTACACGACGGCTCAAAATTATGGAAACGTCTTTAAATAACTGAATTTCTCTACTTTATTGTCGTCTTTAACAGTGAAAATTATAAAAAAAATTCGACTGATGACCAGTCCTATACTTCCCACCTAGTAAATATTTGCAAAAAATAAACACCTTTTTTTTTATTATTTTTTGACTAGGCCCAAATAACCTTAGCTGTTGGTGGTCTTTAAAACACAATTTAATTTTTATTCTTTGAAAAAAGCATGGCCCTCTTTTTTGTTTGGTGATCTACTGATGGCTAGCTTAATATAGCAAAAATCATGGTTACCTTGATTTACGTACAATTTTTATTTTTTTAGTAAAATATTTTTTTTCTCAAAAACTGTACATTTTAGAGAAAAAAAATATTTACATTTTTTTCATATTATAACATCTAGAATTCATTTATATTTTTTTTTACCTATGTTAATACGTGACATTGAGGACGTTTTTTTGAATATCTCGGGATCCACTGAACCGATTTGACTCAAAATCTAATCAGATCTAAGTTAAAGGCTGATAAACACAATAGAACAATCGGCATGCCCGTATGTTGTTCCGTTCTTAAGATATCGAAGGCGAAAAATTGACCACATACACACACACACACACATACACATACACACACACACACACATACATACAGACATCAGTCAGAAAATGATCTTAAACGATTGCTAGGGTCTCAAAACGTGAAAATCTGTTAAAATCTCGAAATATTGTTTTCGGACTGAATCCATTACTTCCCTACCATAGTAGAGGTGGGAAGTAAAAATACTTATTAATTCCGATATTATGTCACTGTATAATAAAATTAATAAGAAAAGGGCCGATAAAGAAATTCAATTTTTTTAAGGCGTTTCCGTTATTTTGAGCGGTAGTGTACATGCACTCTATGCAACTGCGGACACGTCGACCAGTTTGGGAGAACGGGCGTCGTAAAAAGTACGCCTACATCGGATTATTCCGGACATAAAATAGAAAACACTTACAAATACATTTTCAACGCTACTCGAACCTTTATTAAAAATGCATTATTTTAAAACCGGCCCAGTTCAAAAGGGCAGATTTGTGTTCCACTCTGTAAAAAGTGTGAATTCTCTTATTATAATGATCTTGCTATAATATTAAAATAAATAAATATAACTCCTTTTTTGAAATACTAAAATGTTAGCGGATGTTGTTTATTTAAGTTAACACTATGTAACATTTAATTATAAATAAATATGAATTCAAATGAATCGCAATAAAAACATTCATACATTAAAGTTGTTTAGATTAGAATTTTTTTTAAATTTATACATATTTACATAAAAAGTAGCATTGTACAATACCAACATTGGAAATAAAAACAACTTCGTTACAAAAAATCAGGTGCAATTTTAAAATATTATTATATTACATAATATAAGAAAGGATTTGTGGCAAATTGTTTTGTATTTCAATTTCAAAAATAAAGTTTTGATTTTTTTATCAGTTGATTAAATTTTAACATTTCTACATGACGTGTTTTCTTATGCAATTTTCTTAAAATATAACACTGGTTATATAATTTATTGTACTATTATTTTTAACATTGGAAATTTTTATGTTCGTATATGGGGGCAGAGTTACGAGTTTTCGTTCAAGACCAAAAGACAACGGTGTCGCGATCAAGTGAGGAGCAATCATGCAAAATTGAACAAGTGCAATTTTTTCGAAATGTGTTTTATATCATGTCTAGTTAATTGAGAGGTATTTGCGACGATCTGCGGTGTTATTTTTGAGCAAATGTTAATAAATACTGTAGAAAAATCCATTTAAAAGTTAAGTAATCAAGCAAAAGTAAACGCGTATATAACAGAAGAATAATAGGGTTATTCCTGACAAAACTAAACAGTGCATTGATAAATATTGTGTGTATAATAAACAGTTAATTATGTTTCATGCTGTTATCATTTCCAATGTCCTCGATGGTTGCAAGGATTGCGAAATCTGTGAATTTTTTTAAATTAAATAGTGTTTTAAAGACCATCAACGACTAAGATTATATGGGCCTAGCACCTATTCATATTTTTAATTCATTTTTTTTTTAATAATAAATTGAAAATCCAATTGACACTTTTACCAGCTCTCGGACTAGAACCCGGGAACGCCATGTAAACAACAGCATTGCTATACACGCTCGGCCATTCTCAAGCCCACTATTATTTTTTATTTAGTTATTATTAAGCATATACATTTTAATCAATGAAGGTTTTATTGGAAGAACACTGCGGAGTGGAAATATTGGAACGAGTTCGACTGTCTTTATAATATTATTGCAGCCAATGTTCCGATATTTAATGGTGACAAATAAAATTACTATTTTTTTATAAAACCGTTAAATTTCAAGGATCTTAATTCTTTATGCGAACTTTGGCACAATTTTCGCCTGAACCCCCCTGTACACATGTGTAATTCCCTCTTAAGTAACAATTCGAATGACTCATAGTTCATACATCGTACAATGGTACAAATATTAAATTATACATACTGTTGCACAAATATCGATACTGCAGAACGTTTGTATTGTTTCAACATTGTACACACATACCGGCATATTTTATAGTAGACACTGCGTTCAACATTATACAGGTGAGGAAGATAGGGTAAAGTTGCCACTTTTAGTTCAGTCCTAAGCGTGAATTGTCAAATACTATAAACTTTTAAGAATATTGAATGTTTGGAAATGTTAATCCTTTTTCACAAATACAATAAATATCTATAAAAATAGTCTCGTAATGTTAAAATTGGATGCTTTGGTTCTATGAGATTTCGCATTACTCTTTAGAGAATTCATAAAGTTCTATATTTTCTATTTGTTATGAATAATTAATAAGAACTATATTACAAATATGGGTCTGGCAAACCAATTCGTTCTATACTGTAATTTTTAGAGGTCACTCATCTACACGAATGGGTTTCCTAGGTATATCATACTCACGGTAGTAACTAGTAAATTTAGAGAATTTTGCAATATTATAATGAAATGCACAAAGACCTACAATAAAAAATAAAGCGTAATTTGAATAAACATTTAAAAAAATACGATATGAAACTACGCTGGACCTCTGTCGAAATAAAAGTTCGAGCTTAAAGCTAAGATTCAGTTTCACTCACCAAATTCTTATTTTTCACTATCTTAATTAGAATATTATTTTTGCTATTTACTATTTTAAAAACACAAAAAAGCAGGACAGCACTACCCCAAATGCGATATCAAATAGCACATTATGTATTATTTATGTATGTATTGTTCAATGTTCAAGCACACTTTTTTAATCAACAAGCAATTGTTTTGCTCTTGGCGTGATTCATTTTTTCAACGTTTTTCATTTGTTTAGTGTCGGCGGCACATACACAAATAATATAATAATAATATGTAAATGTCTATACGCTTTGCGTGTTTCTTGTTACAGAGGCATACCTACTATCATGTTAGTGACCCCGTAATTTTCATTCATGATTTTATTGGATTTTTAACAGCTTTCCGTAAAACGTTTTATTACCTACCACCGTTTCTACATGTTTACTATAATTTTAACAATAAAAATATAGATTAACACACTTGTTCTCGCTGTTCAATCCGTGATATGTTTATTTATTCAAATGTTTTATTACTTTTGGACAAAAATTAATTCTTTACATGTTATACAAATTAGATATTCCTATAGTAGATATATTAGCTTGATTTTAAAGTTATCTAGAATAGTCGATGACCAGAACACTTCATTGGACAACATTCATGATTTAATAATTGTTACTATAACAGAAAGACTTGTATGATCCTCGGACATGACGCGACAAATGAAATTTATTTAACAATTTAAAAAAAACTCGAAATGGCGAAGCCTGCAAAGTATTTGTGATGATGAATATGTCTGCTGTAATGATTGAATGGCGGAAAGGTATCTTTATAATACTATGTGATCACTGTAATAGTTCATTGGAGATCCCAAGTTTCAAATTCAAATTGTTTATTACACGTGCAGCGACAAAAGAAAAATTGCATAGGAGAAGTCAGATACAATTACAATTAATATAAAAACAATATACATACAGAAACATACATGGTTAAAATAATCATTTAAGCAATAAAGACTTCGTTTCAGTTATTAATGGCGGATGATATCGAAAGTCAACATATAAGTAATTTGGCATTAAGATTGATGACAATTTTACAAAACATCCAATTATTTAAATCGACAAAATCACCAATGATGACGTTGATGGCTCCTCGTCGCTTTCCCGGATATTTAAATGAAATCGCTTTCAATATCTTATTACGATTCGGCATCACAAGTTTATTCATCAGCGTGTTGAACGGGTCGTAGGCAATGAGGCTGGAGTCTGCGGTCAACACGAACTGGCAAATATGTCCGTTTCTAAGTCCGCGCTCCTTCAAACGACTCTCGTTATACTGAAGCAATCTGTCAACATCGGACGTTTTAGGCCAATATGTTCTCCAACTGGAATTTGGCCAACAATAATTATTTTTACTTTCCGTTTTTTCCCTATAAACAACGATGACTTGATATCCATTTTCCTCTACTAACTGGTTGTATGTTAATTTAAAGTAGTTATTAAATTCAAACGGCGCAATTTTGTTACCAAAAGTGTTTTTTATCAATTTGTGTAAGGCGGCGTGATCCTCGTTCTCAAAATTATAAATGTGCTGGAAGTCGAGGATTACGAATTCTCCCTTGCGGTCATCCAAGAATCGCTTAATGTCGAACAATACTAATTCTATTCTACCGCAAAACAGTCCGTGACAAAACTGGTATTCGAAAATCTTGGGAGATTTATTGAAAACTCTCTTGGCAACACGCATGTCAAAATATCTAGAGTAGGTAAATAAATAAGACGCAGTTTTTATATTATATAAACTATATACTAAATCCTATCAGAAAAAGAATACACAATAGTAGATTGTATGTCTATAGATACGTAATGGCCGGGGAATTTTTTGAAAATGACGTGAAAAGTAAGTATTTTGTAGTGGGCATGGCAAAATACTTACTTTTCACGTCATTTTCAAAAAATTCTGACATTCATTTGCGTCGCCATCTTTCCTTCCAGTATGTCGAGAAGTTCGTGCAAGTAACGACAGGCGCACGCAAGCGTACGCCGGCGTATAGAGCAAATAAACAGAAGTTGCTATGGCAACGGTTATTTTCTGCGCTAGTGCAGAAAAGTAAACCATTTTCCGTACACCTGCCTGTTAAATGGGTCATTAATAGCCGCTATACATACATCGAAAGTAGCTATTTTGTAGTGGATATGGCAAAAAAATAATAATTGCAAATCTTCTGCTTATTTCAATATCGTTTGAGGATCGTTATCTCATATTTTTCAAAAAGTAAGTAACTTACCGAATTCCATGTTCCAGTTGATCATTGACGCCACAATTCTGTGTAACACCCCAATTTTTTACGATTTTATTAATTGACAATCCAATTAAACTTCCAGCATTTATTAAATTTTTTATCTCAGTAGAAATATCTGGCGATGACGCTGAATATTCTGTCATACCGTACGTCATACTGTCATGACTTCCTGATAATAATTAATAATTATAATGATTTGTTTTAACATTGAAATTAATAAACCCCGAAATATCAACCGGTGAACTGAAGAAGAAAAAATTCGACTGATGACCAGTCCTATACTTCCCACCTAGTAAATATTTGCAAAAAATAAAAACTCTGTTTTTTTTTTATTCTTTGACTAGGCCTAAATAACCTTAGCTGTTGGTGGTCTTTAAAACACAATTTAATTTTTATTCTTTGAAAAAAGCATGGCCCTCTTTTTTGTTTGGTGATCTATTGATGGCTAGCTTAATATAGCAAAAATTATGGTTACCTTGATTTACGTAAAATTTTTATTTTTTTTAGTAAAATATTTTTTTCTCGAAAACTGTACATTTTAGAGAAAAAAAATATTTAAATTTTTTTCATATTATAACATCTAGAATTCATTTATATTTTTTTTTACCTATGTTAATACGTGACATTGAGGACGTTTTTTTGAATATCTCAGGATCCACTGAACCGATTTGACTCAAAATCTAATCAGATCTAAGTTAAAGGCTGATAAACACAATAGAACAATCGGCATGCCCGTATGTTGTTCCGTTCTTAAGATATCGAAGGCGAAAAATTGACCACATACACACACATATACACACACACATATACACACACACATACACACCACACATACACACACACACATACACACACACACATACACACACACACATACACACACACATACACACACACACATATACACACACACACATACAGACATCAGTCAGAAAATGATCTTAAACGATTGCTAGGGTCTCAAAACGTGAAAATCTGTTAAAATCTCGAAATATTTTTTTCGGACTAAATCCATTACTTCCCTACCATAGTAGAGGTGGGAAGTAAAAAATCAACACTAGCTGATTTGCTAACGTCCTAGGTGATTTTCGAATTCGCTGCTCTCTTTTTGATGTTACAAATTCTAATTGTCGAAAAATAAACCTAGTTTATCTGGTATGGCAAGATGAAAATAAACCTAGTTTACCTGGTATGGCAAGATGATATATGCGAGTATTTTTCAATTTATTTGGCATATTTTTCATCCAATTCGAAAGATCTTTGGCCAAATTCAGTGTTTCTTTCAATGAAGCTCCCCTAAATAATACGTCAGCATTATTACAATCCGGTTTAACAAAATTCCGGTTTGTATCCAAACAATGAAAATAATAATTATTTAATGTCACTTCTTTGCGTATGTCGGGATACGTTTCAAAAATCAATGCTGTGTCCTGGTAAGGACCCCACATTTGATTTTTTAATCTTAAATTAAGATCTCGTATTAGTATCACACGTTTTCTATCCGTTTTTGTTAAAACAGAATTTATACCAGCGACATTTATTATTTTTCTAGAGTCATAAAAATTATGGATTACATTAACGGCACAATTCTTCTTCGTCCGTTTTTTACGACTGGATGTTGCACAAAAACTATCTTCGACGGAATTCTCAGTGAAGTATTTAAAAAAAAATCTATGTTCACTTTCGCTTATTCTGGGCCTTTTTTTTGGCATACAAGCTATATTTTTTGCTGAATTGTGTATGGGATCAACTTTTTGCCGCTCTTCTGAAGACTTGCCTGTAGAATTAACAGCTAAATACAAATCTATCATAAATTTACATAAATAATAAATATACAGGGTGAGTTCGACCACCCGTATCAGTCGTTTGGTGATAATTTTTTTTTCCGGGAAGGTCGGCTTCCTTATTAGTTTGCTCCAGAATGTCCAGAACTCTGGAATTATAAATGTAACGATAGGTCGAAAGTGATATTGTTGAAAAGATCTTTAAAAAATAAGCAAGTTTTGTGGGAAAATTTTTTTTATTACTACCACCCCTGTAAATTTCTATAAGTATAAATATAAATTATGATATGTTCAAAACTCCGGAATTTTAGAAAGCACGATAGGTTGAAAGTGGTGCTGTTGAAAAGTTCTTTAAAAAATAGGTAAGTTTTGTAGGAAAAAATATTTAATGACTGCCACCCCTGTTAAGTAACAATCGTTTGAAATTATTAAATCAAATTTTCATAATAACGATCGAAGTCGGCATTAAAAATCTAGCAGCCTTAGACATTGTCACAAGTGTTCAAACTATCTTCCATTTACTCTTTAATACATACTACTGAGCTCTTCTGGTTATACTGTGAATGTACTTCTTCAGTGTTTAATGATCGATAGATAGGTAACTAGATTTTAAATTCGGACTTTTAAAAAGTTCGTTATTATGATTTATGACATTTTAATTTAGTAATTTCAAACAAATATTACTTAACAGGGGTGGTAGTAATAAAAAAAAATTTCCTGCAAAACTTGCTTATTTTTTAAAGATCTTTTCAACAATACCACTTTCGACCTATCGTTACATTTATAATTCCGGAGTTCTGGACATTCTAGAGCAAACTAATAGGGAAGCCGACCTTCCCGGAAAAAAAATTTATCACCATTCGATTCTTTATTAGGGCTTTTATAATACAAATTTTTGACACAACTCTCTAGGACTAACCGTTTTCGAAAAAAACGACTGATACGGGTGGTCGAACTCACCCTGTATATATTAAATAACAAAGAACTACAAAACAATAATTACACTTATAACTTTCTATAAAATATTATTCAACAATAAAAAAAATCATACATGTTCGATATTTATCCGGTGTTCTTTTAAGATTCTTTGAACCATATTCTTTAAAGTCGATTACAACCGACTGAACTTCAATTTTGTCACTGTTAAAATTTTTCATTTTACAGCGATGTAGATATTTGAAAAACTCACTAGAATTTTGATTTCGACGGGTAAAAAATCAACAACAAAAAATGCAGTAAATTATTGTAGGCAGGTACATTTATTATTAAAATCTATGGTTACTGTTTTTTGTTGTTAAAATACCAACAAAAATAATATTACATCATCAAATTTTAATTATCTCGAGAAATACTACCTAATTTGAAACCTGTATTGATATCAGTTGTAAAATTTATATGTGAGTAATATTTGAAAATAATGCCATCTTGAGTGCAATTTTCAACAGTCTTCGGGAATAGTGTGTCTGGGTCATTACTGACGCCAGCACAAAAAAAATGTGAGCCGTCGCGGGACGCCTGGCAGATGTGAAACATTTTTAAAGCTTTACGCACAACTAATTGATATGCTGACGTATATACAGCTCTGTAACACCGCGTGTGTGCACGGCTAGCCAATGCCGCAGTGGTGGGGAGAACAGCAGCGAAGGAGAACATTTCGTTGCATTATTTCGTTGTATTATTTCGTTGCATATTTCCCCTCACGCGGCTGTTCACAGCCCGACATAAGATGTTTCACATCAAAAATGCGTAGGTATTATGTAACACCCGGTATATTTTCCGCAAATAGCGTAGAACGCGGGACGAACGGCCGACAGACGCCATTCATAATCGGTATACAAAGTGCTTGGAGTACAATTTATTTCCGGTGTATGAATGCACCAGTTGATAGTCACTTCCTGATATCGCAATCCAGAGTCTGTACTCTGCAGAGATCGTGCTGATCTAGACAGAGCTCTAATTAACCGACAGATAGCGGAACGTTGGTTACAAATACAGAGTCGTATTCTTTTTCGTATAAAAGGTCACTACTATAGCCTTTGCTCGCGGTTTCGCTCGCGTTAACGGCGGTATTGACACAAATCCTATTTTAATCCGATCGTTTAGTTATAGTAGAATAATAAAAAACTTTTTAACAAAAAAAAAACCTCCTTCAAAAAGACACTAAAAAGAGGAAAATAGTGAAATTTTGAGGTCTGTGCCAATTAAAATATGAAGTTGGTTAAAAAGAAGATATTAATCACTATACTACACTTTTTAACCGACTTCATATTTTAATTGGCACAGACCTCAAAATTTCATTATTTTCCTCTTTTTAGTGCCTTTTTGAAGGAGGTTTTTTTTTTGTTAAAAAGTTTTTTATTTTTTACTTTTTAGTGTCAAAAAGTAACATTTACCTTAAAGAATCACACACCGTTACTTACTTTTATTAAAATCAGCCGAACTACTGAACCGATTTTGATGAAATTTCTATGGGACCACTCTGAAAGTATATCCTTTCAAATAAAAAAAAAATTTCAAAATAGGTTCATAAACGACGAAGTTATCCGCGAACACACATAAAACATAACCACATAAAAAATATATACGGTCGAATTGAGAAACCTCTTTTTTTTGAAGTCGGTTAAAAAGTAGCCTACATATTATACTTAAAATTCGGATAACCAGTAGATAAAGTACACGAACCTTTATTAACATCGGTCCGGCCCTTCGCGAGCGATGCTGGTTACAAATAAACAGACAGAAAGACAAAAATTCTTGAATCACGTTTTTCCGATGTATCATACAGAGTACAAAATACTGAATAACCAGCGAGAAATTAGAAAACGAAATTACAAAGGCCCCCTGCAGTTATACAATTTTAATATGTTAGTATTGATTACGTCATATACGGTTTCTGTGGCTTCATCTTCATTTTATGCAAACAAAATTGAATCCAATTAAAGAGTTCAATGATAGTTCTAACTTCTAAGTAATCTTATATTATTATTCAAAATTGAACATTTGAACATTATAAAAATAGTTTCTGTAAACAATCAAAATCTCTAAAAATGCGTTAAGAAATATTTGGATTGTCATATTAATGAAAATAACGTTAATGTAATTTGCTTGTATTTACTACAATGCTGGGGCTTTAGAATAGCCGAGCGTGTAGCAATGCTGTTGTTTACATGGCGTTGCTATGGTTCCTCTATTGCAAGTCCCTTGCAGTTCCGGGTTCTAGCCCGAGAGCTGGTAAAAGTGTCAATTAGATTTTCAATTTATTATTAAAAAAAAAAAATTAATTGAAAATATGAATTGGTGCTAGGCCCAAATAACCTTAGCTGTTGGTGGTCTTTAAAACACAATTTCAATTTTTTACCACAATGCTTTTATGACAATTTTGTGTCAAACTTTTAATTATGATCTTCGACTGCTATTTATAACCTCAATACACGTCATAAATGATCTACTATACGTATTATATACTTCCTATATGATAACAAAATATAAATAAAAAAAAATGTGCATCCTTATGCAACTGATTCATAAAATTGCAGTAATTTGATGTTAAAAATGTGTCATACGCTTTTGAATCAGTTCAAAAATAAACAATAAACAAACGACATTATCTACGCATTATAATTATCTAAGTATTCACAATTTATTGCTGGAGTTTTATTTTGAGAATAAATTATTTCGATTTATTACTCAGTTATTTTTATATACAATTTTATATTTTACAGCAATAATTAAATTTGGTAACGGCTAACGTTTATTATACTTATATTTTATTAAATCCAGTCAAATGTATTATCTTAGTTGAAATGCATAAATATATTTAATACAATAAAAATACTATAAAAAAAATATAATAGAATTAATCTATCCCAGTTGGCGCTGCTAGGATAGGTTCCTTTCTAACTGACTACTCAAAAAACAGTCACCTAACTTTCTGATTGCTCAGTTACTTACTTATATACTTAAACCCAGCTGAACGTACTTAATATTTTAAGATAAATTAATAGATTTATACGGCTGAATTGCAATTGAGAATTTTCGTTGGAAAGCAGCCAATTATATAACTGATTCGAAACATATTGGAAAAAATCATTTTACCAACCATATAAGGAGAATATTAGATTAGAAATCATGTCACGGTTGAGTAAATGTAAGCTCATTCCGCCGCGAAAGTGGAAAGGTTCGGGTTAGAATCCTGACTATGACTGTTGGTAAAATGATTTTTTCCAATATGTTTCGAATCAATTATATAATTGGCTGCTTTCCAAAGAAAATTCTCATAATATTTTAACGTTTGATATTTTTGTCAGACCACCCGAAGTAATACTATATATTCACTATACGAAAACATAATAATAATTATTTATGAGGAAGCAATTCAGAAGAGCGCGCGTGTTTTGTTAATCAATGTATATGTGTTTATAATTGGATGGAAGAATTATATCCGTCTCATACAGAAGTAGAACGTGACAGATCACAGATTAAATTAGGACTGCTTCCATATTTTTATCATCACAATTCACAAAATCGACAACTTCAGTGCGTTCTCAGTGGAGAGACAGCGTGTGATTTTTCAACTCTTTCTTTAAAAATGTCGGATACTATAAATTCGACGTCCAATGGAAAGAGACAGTTTTCCTGGTCAAATACTTCAAGGAAAGTTAACCAGCTTAAATGAGCGCCGTCAGCGACGATTCAAATTAGAGTTCATTCACCAACGTATAATTTTCATATCTAAATACACTCGAAACGTATGTCAACAAGTATTTAAAATGTCTTCATAAATTTCAAGGAAATTAAGCTTTATATGGAAAAATGCTAACTGCAACTGGAAAATTTATTTATCTAAACGGTATATAAAAGTTTTTGCAGTAAAAAGAAAACTCCTTGAAGTAGGTACCTATCTTCTTCACATAAAAGAGGAAAAAGTTATTTAAAAACTTTAAGATTTACTGGTGGAGAATTTTACAATTTACAAAAAAGGTTTTTTTTCATTTTGTTGATTGTTAATAATTATTATGTAGGAATAAATAATTTGTTACTTTTAAGGTAGATTTCACTCGCAAAAAAGCTTTCTCAAATAAAATTTTAATATTGACTGTACTAAATTTATAAGTACACACCTATTAAATTATTATTTTAAAAATAATAATAATAATAATTTTATTGCTCCAAAGACACTAATTTACATGTATAGGAGAAGTCAGTATACAACAGCGTCAGGTGTGACATATCATCCGAGATATTTTTTCAAACCATAATTGGTTTCTTTGACTAAGAGTTCTTTTAACTTCTTTTTCAGATTAATCCCTGCTTTTATATTTTCAGGTACTTTACTATGCATCCGAATCATAGCGTGCCAAGATGCTACCGTTTTAAAATTATTTTTGTTTCTTGACGAGTAGTTATGATCAAAATTATTCTCGTTAAAAAAAGATTAATTGTTTTGTACAAAAAGTATGCATTCTAAAATAAAAATGTCGTAATAAAGCTGAAATTTGGCTGCACAGGGTTAATTTATTGAAGAGATATAAGCAATTTACGAAAAAACAGTCAGACGATCTAAGCCCATATTCATAGTTAACCCTTAAGGTAAGTGATAAGGGTCCCTTCGCTGAGGGTCACTGAGTGCTGAGGGCACCTTATTCAAAGGAGCATTTCATAGTCATTTCCTTGAGTGAGGGAAGAATTATAGTAAACCTCCATGATTTTTTCCTTTAGAACAGTTGGTCATACTGCAGACCGATTGTGTTTAGTTGTCATTTTTGATATAAATGCGTGTTTTTAGCCATGATTAGCCACGATTATTAATTTTCGTCAAACGATGGAATACCAACGGTTAACAATACATCTAATACAACTCCTTTGCTGAATCGATATCTTTTCGAAACTTCATTTTCTTCGTAAAATTCAAAAGGATTTTCAAAATCGCGTATATATCTCTTCTTTAAACTTTCTACTGTTATCACTACTATCGTACAATTCGTCAAAATCGCCCATTTTTATAATCTTTATTTTACGTAATATTACGCTGTTTACACAGAGTTAGGTTAGCAGAATAATAATAATTATTATTACCTACGTCTATTTGCTTCTTTGTCTAAATAAAGACGCACATACTTTTTCGACACTTAAGGGACATACTACCCACCCTTAAGGTGAGGATAATGTAAGGGCCCTTACAGACGTCAATTTTGACTATGAAACGCATATTCGACGTGAGGGTAGAGATTACAGATGCGATGACGCACAAGTGTTGCCGTGTTGCGGCATACATTAATAAGTATTATGAATCTCAATTGATTCGAGACGATTTGAATGCAAAATAACTAGACTATCGTAATTTCAAATAAGACCAATGTCACATTGAGAATATTGTAAATTATTATTTAAACCAATCGCAGGTAACGTATACACGCTGTGATATAGAGCAGTGGTATTCAAGCGTTTTGTCTTGCGTACCCCGAAAAATACTTTATGATTTTGCACTCTCAATTTTCTTTTACCTATAATCTTTATATTATATATATTTCTTCTGTCCCTGTGTATGGGACTGAACTCCTCCTAAACGTCTGGTTTGATTTTGATAAAATGTTGTGTGTGTGATTAAGTTGATTCGAGAATGGTTTAGATTCACAATTTGATCCGAAATGTAGCGAACGAGCGAATCGAGTGAGTAAGTTCCAGCGAACGAGCAAAGCGAGTGAGTAGTGTATTAATAAAATTCGAGCGAACGAGCGAATTAGCGAGGAAATAGTGTATTAATAAAGTTCGAGCGAACGAGCGAAGCAAGTGAGTAGTGTATTAATAAAATTCGAGCGAACGAGCGAAGTGAGTGAGTAGTGTATTAATAAAATTCGAGCGAACGAGCGTAGCGAGTGAGAAATATATTAATAATATTCTTAGCACCCAGGAAATTCCTATAGTACCCGGATATTCATAGCACCCCGGCGAAGCCGGACCGGGCCGCTAGTTTATTATAAATACGTAATAAGGACAAAAAATATTTTGTAAATTTTTACATCAAAAAAAAAAACAATACTTATGAATAGATAAATATTATATTTTAATGTTGTGTGATTTATCAATTATTTACTTTATACGTAATCTGTTTATCTCTGATTAATTTCAAATCCTCGAATAGTTTTTATTTGTATCGCGATTCGAATAATAAGGATTGGCATCCACAATTAATTTTAAATTGTCAACAAATATTAATTAGAATTATATAAGCGATTCAGAAACACACCCGCCATTGTTGGCAGCGATATATAATCCATCAGTTGTTTGTCAAAAGTATTGCCTCATTCCATTATGTCAAAAGTATTGCCTCATTCCATTATGTCGTTTGGGGATTGGCTCCAGCTTATAATATAACCTTCGTAATATATTCAGGGTTAGATATTGTACTTTTAAAGAGTACAGGCAATGACGAATTATTTTAGTATGAAAATGTAAATACTTATTGTAATCAACATTAATAAACAGTGAACTCATATTATGTACGATTGTTGGAGCGTTTAATTGTTGCTGTTTGACCTTTCCCACATTTTTCAAAGTTAAACAGATGTATTTAAAGAAAAATAATTACGTTTTCAAAAATTAGACCCTAACCTTTAAAAAAATATTTTTTCTACACCTTGTAGATACATATTTTTGGCATCATGCCTGTAAATAATTAATCGAAATTCAACTGAAAACAATATTAAAGCAACGGATGTTTAAGTGTAATTATACATAATATATCAAAATATAAACAAACATTGCCCAACGTTTAAGAATGTACAATAATAAACAAACAATGCCATAATATTGTTTCCCAATATTGTAAATATTAGGTAATCCAGTTGTATTTAAACCGATTTATCAAAACAAAAGACGCGCGTGTTGAGTTTGCGCATTCTTGTGGGCAGAGCCCCTATGTTTATACACAAGTCTTCTGTTACCTAACACAATGTTGTTTTCTAACGAACAACTGCAGGCAAGTCACTGACCGATCGATTGCAACTATTATCGAGCTGGAGGCCATTTGAGCAGCAGCAACAGGCACCCTGGGTGTAAAATTCATAAGAAAATTAAAAAATAATCTTTTTTTTAATTTATTTAAGTCTTTCAACTGCTAGGGCTATCTGGGCCTAGTACCAATTTGAATTTTTAGTTTATCTACTTCCAAAATGAGTTAATTAGTAGAAGAGTTGAAAGAAAGGCCAGCCCAGAGGTCGTTTCCATTTTTAGAATTGTAAATTATTTTCTGTGCATTGCTCAACAATTATTTTAGTCTGCTCTAAAAATGTTGCCTATAACAGGAGTTCCTTAACTGGGCGTCGCGGCGCTATCCTAGGGAAGTCACAAATAAATTTAGAAAAAGAAATGAGATTAGCAATTTCAAAACTTCAACCCCGATTTGAAAAATTATGCTCAGAAAAGCAAGCTCATCCTTCTCATGTTTGTACTTTTTTAACTTCCCATTGGAAGTTATTGTAATGGGTCCGAAAATCGAAATCAAAAAGGAAAAAAAATTTTTATGTTTCAAGGTCACTACACTATTTTTTACACTACTTTTAGAAAGATGTCTCTGTGTGTGTGTGTGTGTGTGTGTGTGTGTGTGTGTGTACGTATGTACGTACGTATGTATGTGTCCATTTCTTTCTAAGACGAAATCTCGAGAACGAAAAATGATATCGACTACGTTGGGGTGCCAATCGACGCGTATTAACGTAAATATGATCTGAAAGGAATTTTTTTAAAATCGGTTCAGCCGTTCTTTTTTCTTAACCAAATAACCTCCAAAAAAGTAGATTTTACACAATATCTCGCGAATAAAAAATTATATCGACTTCGTAAGGGTGTCAATCGAGGCGTGTTAACGTCATTTTGATCCGACATAAATTTTATAAAAATCGGTTCAGCCGTTTTTTTTTTTTTTTTTAATTATTGATGTTTTAATGATTAAAATGATTACTTTTCTGTGTAATATCTAATTTAATTATTGTTATTAAATATTTATCAAACTGGGAAGTTCGTCGTGTGGACCTCAAGGGTCGCACTTTAGTCCTAATAAACGACCCACCTCACGGCTTGTTGTTTTTGTAATAAATAATAAAGATTCTATAATGTTCTTTTGAGTTTTCTTTGAATAATAAAGTAATTTTTATGTCCACTAGAGCTACACAGATCTTCTTTTAGAAGGGTGTCGCCAAAAAATTACAACCTGTAAAGGGAGTCGCAGTAAAAAAAGATTGGGACTCCCTGGGCCTATAACACTATACATTATGCAGTAGGTAAGGCATCTTAGAAACAGTCGTTGAACGTGTTAGACTTCCTCTTATAAAATTTCAAAATAATCAAACGCAAGTAGATCAAACACATATCTGCCACCAATATAATAAGACATCGCTTTATAAATTTTATGTCGATGATTCATATTGAAATGAAATGCAGAAGCAGTCTAGACTTCCAGAACCGTTTTTATTTTGGTATATTAGTAGCTCTATAACAGATTAATAATACTGTCAATGACTCATGAAGATTTTTACACGACGCTATTGGACTGGACGATTGCAAGAAACTTCAACTTGAAGCAATATTGCTGTTTTAACTAAGGTCAACGACAACGTGCCATTTTCCGGTACTAAAACCAAGGTTATCCACCACGGTTATGGATCAAACTATCGTATAGATGTTTAATCTTTAATCCCATGAAGGGCTCAAGGGCATATCTTAGTGACAAAAAAGCGTAAATTGTTCGGAACAGAATTTCTCCAGATCTGAAAGTATTACAACGGTACATTTTTAAGTACCTACCGAAGTTATTAACAATTACATGTTAGAAGTTTCTTGAAATGACATTAAATGTCCCACACTGTATAGTGTCTATAGTGTTGAGTATGTGTCCAGCGGCGCGTGAATCCTGTCTCTTCAAGGAGGCGACCATAGATGTTCATCCTCTATGTTCCATTCCACATCGCCGATTTCCATGTAACATTACACCCATTACATAGATAAAACAAAACAATATCCGGGCCTTACACCTTCATTGCTACGCCACGCGGCCTCTATTAACAAAACTTGCTCGTTCAATATGTTCATTAAAATAGAGTCAATTGTGTTATCTTTCGATCACCAGGTAACACAAAAGGTTTAATGTACCCATAAACTTTCGGTAGTTCATTTATTACTAATATCTATTGTTCGAAGTTGCCAAAATACCTCTCAACTAACAGAAGAAAAGAATTTTTTTTAAATACCATCAAATCTTAAACCGAAAATCTTTTATAAAAGAATGTAGGCTTTCACGGCCGGCGTTAATAGAATTAAGATAAGAATTATTCGGGCTTATGAGCCGTGGTCTACTGAATGGCTTCTTCTTCTTCCAGACGTTTCGCTTGCAACTGCGGCAAGCAACTTCAGTAGTGTGTTCGACGTGGTCGTAGTGATCTTCTCGGTGTCCTGATGGGCACCACTGAAGATGCATGCCGCAGTTGCAAGCGAAACGTCTGGAAGAAGAAGAAGTCATTCCAGTAGACCACGGCTCATAATTCCGAAAGATTCTTATCTGAAAATCTTTTCTCTGGACAATTGGAAACACTTAAATGCTGCTATTTCACATTAAATTAAAGAATCGATAGGTACCTACTTAGCGAAAAATAAATCCTTTCCAGCGTTACTTAATCGTTCATAAGAAGAGAGGCTAATGAAAGAAATAAAAAAAATACCGTCTCGTAGACGCTTGCAGTTACTAAAGAGAACAGCAAGTTGGAAACTTTTTGGACACTTATTAAAGTACGGTCTGTCTGTACTATTCGGATATTACATAATATAGTTGTAGGTTGTAAAGATTATATAATTTCATAATGAAAACAAGCCGTGAGGTGGGTCGTTTATTAGGACTAAAGTGCGACCCTTGAGGTCCACACGACGAACTTCCCAGTTTGATAAATATTTAATAATAATAATTAAATTAGATATTACACAGAAAAGTAATCATTTTAATCATTAAAACATCAATAATTAAAAAAAAAAAAAAAAAAAAAACGGCTGAACCGATTTTTATAAAATTTATGTCGGATCAAAATGACGTTAACACGCCTCGATTGACATCCTTACGAAGTCGATATAATTTTTTATTCGCGAGATATTGTGTAAAATCTACTTTTTTGGAGGTTATTTGGTTAAGAAAAAAGAACGGCTGAATCGATTTTAAAAAAATTCCTTTCAGATCATATTTACGTTAATACGCGTCGATTGGCACCCCAACGTAGTCGATATCATTTTTCGTTCTCGAGATTTCGTCTTAGAAAGAAATTGACACATACATACGTACGTACGTACATACGTACACACACACACACACACACACACACACACACAGACATCTTTCTAAAAGTAGTGTAAAAATAGTGTAGTGACCTTGAAACATAAAAATTTTTTTTCCTTTTTGATTTCGATTTTCGGACCCATTACAATAACTTCCAATGGGAAGTTAACAAGTGGCATTTATCCAATCCTGCAATCCGTAGCGATGTTGACATTTAAACTGTTAACATATTTATCTACGGCCAAAGTGCAAAGTGAATAATAAGAACAATCCAGTAACCAGTTACCTACTGCAATTCACAATTTCCGTTCCTTTCATTTATATGCACTTTTATTAAACATACAAAAGGAATGGAATGATATTTTGTTCGTCAACATGTCACACACATAATGATAAAAATGAAAATGTCACGATGACTTCATATACCGCGCAACATTGCACCGTGGAAAAATATTTTGACGACCACCGGTCTCAGCGTTCAGAACCAAGAGAGACGAAAACCAATATTATTTACTTTTTGACTGGATGAAGATATTTCGACTCAGTTCGTTCAGGATCTCGTTTATTCAAAGAAAAACATATCCAACAACTGCTCAAAAATCTTCTGACGAACATACGGATTCATTAAATGCATTCGTTTATTCAAAGGTAAAATACACAAAAAATATTCCCACAATAGCACCCTCTGATATAGAATTAAGGTAACTTAATGTTGAGATTTATAATTAACTGTTGTGCCCAAATTTGAATGGGTACTAAAAAAATAAATTAATGTTTTCTTATCAATCAATCACTGAAGTGTTGAACAAATTAAACATATCAAATGTTTAGTTATTAATCAGAGAGTGGTATATAATAAAAAGGCATACATGATTATCCGATTTGGGTTCTAAGAAGCACAATTTTAACGGAAAAAAAATTGTGGACCTTAATTTTGAAAAAAGCTGCGAGTTTTCTAGTACTATAAAGCCTGTAACGCACACTAGAAATGAAAAATTAGAAAATCTTGGCATCCGAAATCTACTGATATTTGACAACTTCAAACAACTATGTAATAACACCTACTAGCAGGAAGTATAATGAAGATTTAGGGTTCGAACATTTAAGACCCCGAAGCAATTGAATGAGATGCCTTTGATTTGGTTGCTTGTCACATCACTCGAAACGGAAAGGGAAGAAAATAATTACCAGTATGTTGATTTTACGCGTGCGTGCGGACCTGTTTTGTTTGTATAGTCGGTGTGCAACGAACTCCTCAGGAAAATAATTACGTAAGCGAGAACTCGGCTAATAACTATAAAAGCATCAGTACAGAAGATGAAGGCAAATTAAATATTCAAGTGGTGGGCTGGGTATTATACGTATAACCTACCTATAGTTTAAGACTGTTCGCAAAAAACACTATTAAGAATTCAAAAGTTCAAATTAATTATAGAAAAACAATCAGTATATAAGAGTTGGAATTCGGGGATCTATAGTTATTTACTTATTTAAGCAAAGCAGAATAACTAAATTTTCTAAAATACCTTTTCAACTATTAGATATAATTTAAGAATTTGTGTTTGGAACCTAAAATTTCCTTTCGTCTCTAATTTGTTACCATTCTGAGATTCTCCCAGTGCTATTTTTCAAGCCAGAAAAAAGAAAATAGAATCAAATTCCTCGTGTGCAAAAAAATCAATACTGGTTCGTAACATATCGGGCTGGGGCGTACCTATCTGGAGACGAATATAAAAATCTTTTATTTCAAAATTTCACGCAATGTGAAGTATCCAAGACAGGTACATCATAATGCAATCCATTCGAAATACTCAACTGTTTCAGCAAGAACTCTACACGCACAAAAAGAACTGGAAAACAACAGATCAAAAGATAGCATCATCCCAGCTATATAAAAGAAGAAATATTATTTGGCTTCGTGCGATAATTACAGACAATATTTTACCGAGAACTTTGTTGTAATTTATCAGATCCGAATTAGTGCTTATTTAACCCTCTATATAGTTGGCATGTGTATTATTTAAACAATGATTCTGTTTTAGATTTTCCGCTTCAACAAGAAGCAATACTAGTCACAAATGTTTAGGTACCTTCCTTATAAGATATATAAGGAAAAAATCAGAAGCCACTGTCCTGACAGTGGCTTCTGATTTTTTCCTTATATATCTTATAACAATCGTTTGACGTTTAACAATCATGATGGCATAATATGCTGACTGATATGTTAAGAAATACTATTCACTACCTAGTGGATGCCTTGTGGATTAAAAATTCATTGTTGAATTAATTAATAATTATTATATTGTTGTCCACAATAACCTAACTCATATATTGTTATTTATTTCTAGTTTATGTACGCTAGTGAATGAATCGTCACTACAAATATGAAGTGGCGTATCAAATTTCAAATAATTTTCATGCACAAACTTCCAATTTAGTAGTTACCTATTTTTAAATGTAGTGGCACGTTATATGCAATTAATTGTGGTCTGCAGTAAAACACGCATTTTTTATAGAATCGACAAGTTTGAGATACATACATAATATGATATTACGAACTTTTTTCTAGAAAATTTTATATTCAGTACTGTTAGTACGCTATTTTGCCCCACCTAATTTCACACAACGTTTAGAAATAATGAAATCTGAAAAAACATCTCTTTCACAACTTTTTCACCTAGACACCATTTTGTTCGGGTGCAATAATTGTTGGTAATTTTAATCTAGAGTACCCTATTATTTGACGTGATTTCGATAAATATGCGAAAGAGGGAGTTCTTTCAAACGTGCCGATTTCGTAAAAAAAATGTGTTGTTTCTACAAGCTTTTATTTGACTTGCAATGTATGTTTGTTTGTGTGTTTGTTTAATTGTTTAGGTCAAATCTTGCAAGTCAATTTTGAACAACTTCCACGTATCCGATCGATTTGAAATTTTGTACACATATGTATTCCCGATTACAATACATGAATAAATCGTTTTTAGAAATAAATTCAACCCCTAAGGGGTTCAAACGGGTATGTAGGGTTTTTTTGACTAATCAACGCCCAGGCCAAATCGCTGAAGCTAGAAACTTGAAATTTGGACAGTTTGTTCCTTTTCTGATGTAAGCATCCACTAAGAAAGGATTTTTCGAAATTCAACCCCTACGGTTTTCCAAGGGGGGTAAAATTTTGAAAGACTAAAATGAACAAAATAAATATTAGTAAGAAAACTTTTTAGAGACCAGCTTTTATTTAAATGCTCTAAAAAGGAAAAAATAATTTTTAATAATTTAGGTTCATAATTATAAAAGCATGGGTCGTGACTAATAAACTATCATAGAGTTCACGACCCACGCTTTTATAATTATGAACCTAAATTATTAAAACTTATTTTTTCCTTTCTAGTGCAATTAAATAAAAGCTTGTCTCTAAAAAGTTTTTTTTACTAATAAGTATTTATTTAATCCAACGTGTCTAGCGAAGAGTTAAATTCCTCGAGTAGAGGTCGAAGTGATATTCTCATGGATTTGGTCGTTTCCGAAAAGATATCATCTGTTTTACCTATATATTTTATTATGTGCCGTCTTTTTTAAAACAATTTACATAAATATTAGCGCTAATATTTTTAAATTAAAACGTATTCAGGAAAAAATTATGAATCGTCGGTACTCTCAGGAGACGTGCCAACATTCAAATTTGAATACGATTACAGCTTAACGTTAACTCTAAAACATTTTACAGCGGACCAAGGAGAGTTGACAGTTAAGTTTAGCGTCATTTCCGTGACCTAATCATTCCAGCAGAAACGGGTTGGGAGGAAACTGGTTGTTTAGTAAAGATGTTTAGACATCAAAAAAGTATTTTTGGAAGCATGACTGCTGCCATTTTATATTTTGGTATGATCATTAATAAAAAATAAATGTCCAAGTCCGCCACTGATAAGAAGTACCTATACTATAATACTGTAGTCATGGAAGTCATGAGCGGAATATATAATTTACTTATTGTATAATATTGTAAATTACATATTTCATTTTTAAAATTAAAAGAGAATGCTTCAAAAACTATTTTATTATATTTTCGACCGGAAACAATTAAAATTTTCGTGTAAAGTCTTTCTTAGAAACCGATTTTGTGGAACAAAAAGTTGAATATTGTCAACGTTTCAAATTAAATTAATCATTAGTATAATTAAAATATGTTTAATTCAAGGGTTTTCACATCTGAACTGAAGGTTCGATTTATTTTACACCTGACAGGCAGAGATGCCCAACTGAGATTAAAAAAATGACAAAAACTACTGATTTAGGAGAAGATAATAATATAAAGAATTTATAACAAGCCGTGCTAATAATAAAAACATTTAATATTCAAGCTTATAAAAGCTCTTTTTTTCCTTGTATGTTTTCGAAAACTTCTGCCATGTCAAAAAACCTCGTCGCCAGGAGACAGGAGTAGGAAGTGTTAGACGGAATACAAAAATGGTGTAATTATAGGTACGTATTTTTTTAAAAATTTCATTTTTAACAGCTGCCCCAAACATATTTATACTTAAATCGTGCATACAACTGATCGAACTAAAAGAACCGAGGTATTGTTAACAAGGTGATTAACTTGATTTGTCTAAATTAAAAGAGTTGTATTTTTTAACAATTTAATTGAAAAAATATAAGGGGGCAGTTTTTATTTAATTCAAAAACACAAGTCAACAATTAATGTTAATATTACTTATAATGTCTGAATCTAGACACTGAAAGTTTTACAATTCAGCCATTCAAATTAAAAGTTTAAATTTTAAAATATATTTATCATCTTATTTTAATGTTACAATTTTTTACACAATGGCATATTTTAGAATAAATTTAAAAGAATTGATGTCAATTCTCTTAACAATATTGTTCTATAAATAATTAGAATTACTGTTAAAATTTTAATTAAGGAATTAATTATTCATGTATGAAAGCGGTTCATTAAAAATAGGTTATTCTTTCACTTTTCCAAAATTGGTACAAACAAATACTATTTCGCTATTATCTATATTTTATCACTATTTCGTTAGATGTTATAAGTTATTTCGCAAATAAGAAGTGTTATCGCAATTCACAAATTATTGTTCTTGATTTTTTAATCACGGATACGTGCCGTAATCCTGGGAACAAGAACGTCCTGCAAGAAACATTATGCATACCTAAATGCAAAACAATGATGTTATTCACAAATCAGATAAATATTATACACCGATGACGTTATAAAACTAATGAGTAATTGTTATTAAATTGAATCAAAGCGAATTAATCAACAATTAGTGAGGGCCTTTAGTATTGGAACAATCACGCGCTGAGTGTGTGCTGCACAGAAGACGTGACAACGATTGCCAACATCATAATACTATATAGAACTATTTTTGCCAACTCATCGGAAATACAATACCGTCCTAATCAATAAGTTGACAGTATGTAATCAAAATCCATATTTGTAATTTGGTACCAAAACGAGTTGAGTTAGATGGACAATTATAGCTTCTCTGACTGGCATTGATTAAGTTAACTGGAATCTGAATGTAAATTTACATTGCTTTATTTCAATTTGAGGCAGATACAAAAATACGATTAATCCGTTCTAATCTTTTCAAAAATGTCTTGATAAATAATAAACGAACAAAATGTAGAAGCATTATTTGTATTTTCTTAATTACTAACGCAATAACTACTTAACGTACAACTTACGAGTAACAAAATATTTTTTTCATAAAGTGGATAGTAAAGGAACGACGAGAACATTGCGTAAATAGGTGGATAGTTGCATTTATCCCATTTACAGGTTGCCTTTTTTATATATAATGTCTGATCTTTCTAAAAATTTCATCAGATAAAAAAATGAAAATCCCATAATCCATTTGATATAAACGGACCAAGATAATACCCATTTGGAGAAGAAATTTAAAATAGTTGGCAAAATCAAAAGTGCACATCCCGCTAAGTTTTTCACTGTATGATAAAGATAATAAAAAAAAATTAGATAAATAAAGCATTAATAAATTCAAAAAAAATTGAAAAAATTTTTAAAAATAGAAAAAAAGTTTTTTTTTTAAATATAAATGAAAATATAAATAAATATCAAGTGAAATAAAAATATAAAATAGATGTAAAAAAAAAATTATGAAGTCGGTCGGAGTCGAACTGGAGAACTTGTCCGTACCGATGCAGAGCTCTATAACCACTATAGTCTACGATCGCTATGGATGAATAACTACTTTTATGGTATAGTAGGACTCAGTTTTTCTACGATATTATTCATCTGTACATTGTACAATAATATATTATTATAAGCTGTCAAAAATAATAAAATAAAATTGTTTATTAAAATTAAGCTAGTGAACGCATTTCAGTAAATTTAATTGGGGTTCTAGTCTGATAGTAAAGAAAGCGAATAAAATATAAACCAAAGCGATTCGTCAAGAATTGCGATCTGTAGAGCTCGGACGTACGTACGTACAGACCAACCGACAACTGCTGTTCGCAATTTTCAGTTTCAATTTTAGAAATAATTATGAACTCGGATCAATCTAAAATGGTTCTATTTTATAGAACAGAATCTCCCCTTTTCAAAAAGCTACAATTTGAATGGATTTCGTTGGAAATTAACCTAGATATAACTTCTAGTATGAACGAAGCTCCGCTCTGACGCGCTAAGCGATAATAGAGCTCATCCGCTAGACGTAGTGTAGCGGCATGTGCAATTACAATATCCAGAACTATTTCATGAATAATTAAGATAACCATTTTATGAAATGTACAATTTCATGTAGTGGGTGAGAAATATTATAATAGTACTGTAGTCAAGAAAATAGCGTCGCTAACAAATTGTTAATAGTCAGTTGTTTCACTGGAGTCGATTGTTTCACGATCGTCATTTAATACCTAATGTGTAATTTATTTTTGGAAGTGCACCAACAACAGTCTATTGTTTAAAGCAAACATTTTGTTCAAAACATTTTTTACAGTTCAGTTACTTTGACTAGACGTAATAAATTAAAAGTAACGATTTTATTTTTATAAACACAATAAATGCTCTTGTTTCCCTGTCTCTTCCTACTGCTTATTATAGAAAGTGTGTCAGTTATATTGTAGAAAAGGAGAAATCTGTAAGCGTGATTTATCATAAAGCTCGATTCGATATTGTTATAAAAAGTTTTCGGAACTCGCCATAAATCAATATATATACATTTTTAGCTTGGCAATTAGATCACTTTTTACAACTGAACTAACACGGAATACAGTTACCTCCTTAGCAGCTAAATAATGATTCCCATAAACTTATAAAGTATTTTTGAAAGGCGGTGTAAGTATATATTTTTGCAAATTAACTTTGAAAAATATTGTTTTAAATATGTGAATTTTAAGATAATTTGCTTTGATTTTTTCTGAATTTCCCAACCCTAGATAATAATTAGAAATACTTAAATCAAGATTGCACATTATATAGCATATCATTCCATATTATAAATTATTTATATTTTCGATAAATTATAGCAATATTTATTGTAATTAACTGCTAATGCATTTAATTGTGATTAAGTTTATCAATATTTATATACATAAAATAAAATGTTTATATTTAACCGCCCTATACACTGATTTATTTCAACTACAAAAGTAAAGTCGTAACTGACATCTGCTTTATACACCGGTAAATCTGTTAAAAACAAGTGAAAGTAACACGAGATAACATCTGACTGTCAGCCGCAACGATTCTACTGTTTATTTTTTATTAAAACAAAAGAATGGCGTTCGATTTTTAATGTGGAAAGTAAATAAAAAAGGGCAAGCCTTGGTGCTGCGATTTCTATACTTTATTTGTACTGTATCAGTTATTACTAGAAAATTGAAATATGTAATCTGAAAAAATATATTTCATACTTTCAATTTCCATAAACCCGTGTGAAGAATTATTTTTTCAGCTAATATACTAAAAACAAAATTTGATACAATGTGAACTCCTAAATTAAAAATGACAAATTCAGAAATAAAACTTGTTACTTTTGTTCAGTGGCGGACTAGGGGGGGGGGTGGAGGAGGCGGCTCGCCCCGGGCCTCTGATCCTGGGGGACTTCCAAATCTCGAGAAGTTCTTTTTAATCAAATCCCAAACAAGGCCAAAATATGTTTTGTAAGTAAGAGGCAGTTTAGAGTTGGAGGCCTCGTACGTATACAAAATATAAACGTAGGTAGGTCGTTTATTATAAATATTTGATTTTTTTTGTCAGCCATTACATCTATATTATTCATTTTTTACGAAATTTACACTACAAATACATCAATTTCTAGCAGACCGGGGGCCTCATTTAGTTCTGCGCCCCGGGCCTCCGACGGGCTCAGTCTACCACTGCTTTTGTCAGTTAGTCATTTCAAATGAAAATTTTAAAAAAGTAAAAATTAGAAAGTGAACGAAACTCCATGCAATAAAACGCAATAATAATAATAAAACAAATGAAACACCAATCTTCGCGGTGACTGTCCTTTGTTACTGTTTTAATAGGAACTAATTAGCGATTTAGAGACACCACAATAACAGCGCAAATCAGCCAGCAAACAATAATAATTTCGTTTGTTTTACTTTATTAAATGCACAGACATTAACGCCGACACGTACAATAATAAAAAGACGACTCTCACATGTTTATAATCAACGTTCTATTGTTTAGTGTTGTGATATTCGTTTGTTTCACCTTCACCTTGTAAACATTATAATCTACACAATATAGAGGAAGATTGGCTAAGAAAGCTCCTTGATTTAATAAATAAAAAAAATGTATTCTTGAAAAAAAACATCAACGCATCAAAAATTAGAAAATAAATTTCTTCTCTTCTATAACGTTTAAAAAGCGTGTGGCAGTGGGCACTCGATGAATTTAATGCAACATAGGCAGCGAGTGTCCTGCGCTTTTAAACGTAATATAGCAGAGAACGAAATTTATTTTCATCTTTTTGGTGTGTTGATATAAGCGTTTTTTATTTATTTTTTAAACATATATTTTTATTTTCGAATTTTTAATTATTACAAAACATATTATTATATTTAAATTTAGACGAGTCAAGACCTTAGAGATATCATAGACACAACTGTAAGTGACAGTGTCAGGTTGGAAAAGAGAGATAGAAAACGAAGCCAGTTCTCTTTTCCTTGTCTTCTGACGTATCTGTGAATTTAAAAATTTATTATAGTACCTAGGTATTGTTAATTTACATCTGCAACCATGGTTATGTATTTGTGATAGAAGAAGATAGAAGAACTGCTCTATTCTCCATCATTATCTTTTGCACCGACACTTTTTTGGGTGGCTTCCCTATTCTACCTATGATAGGTCAAGACACGTTCTCCCACCATCAACACCGTCACATCCACCACATGTTTTAATTTCCATAATATATTTTTTTTTAATTTGTTATATAATTAATACTGTTGCCTATAGCCAAAATAACAGAATATTGTATTGTCATCAAAACTACATACGACTGCAAAGTTCACGTAAATTGGACATTTGGAAGAGAGTGAAAATCGAGTTGCAAGATTTTTTACAATAAGAGAAGCTAATGTAAGCGTGTTAAAAACAAATCTTTCAAATTAACATGTATTTTTAGTTTTTACATTATTAACAAACGCAAAATTAAAATAATCTAACAAATTTTAAACAAAAATATCTAAATTTAAAACTGAGCCAGGAGTCTTGTGGAAGAACATTCTGCATGTCACCAGATGGCCTTTGAACCGAAAGAGGTGTAATGTTTTATTCAAACTTGTTGACAGGCTATTAGATATTTAGAACAGGGAATAAAACGGTCCAGGACAACGAGATGCTTTGCGGAGAATCAGCAAGTGCCTTTACCCTACTGAGGTTATCGATCAGGTAGGCTAATGCGTGCCGTATCTCCTTATTGGTGAAACCAGGCCCCGATAAACAATAGAGATCCGCAGGACATTAATGCGTTCCCACGCACACTATGTCCATATTAAGGGCCTTCTGTCGACTAGTGCCGTAAAAAAAAAACTCGGGTCGCAGTGCCAAACCCTGCCGACAATGTGTATTTGCTAATACAGGCCTTGTGGCTTTAATACGTGAACTTAGGTTTGTTTATGGACAAAATAAAAAATTTAACCCCTTAATACATCCCTTAAAATAATATTTTTTTTCTTAATTTCAATATTATTATCAATGCAACCTCTGTACGAAATTAAATACACCCTTCAGTAAGTAAATCACTATCCGCAAACTGGTGTTTTTATAAAATTTGTAAGTCCGGTCCTGTCGGGCCGATTTTAATAAAATTTTATCAGCTCATTTTGATCTTTACTAAAAAGTTAAATTTCAATTTTGAAACAATTCTGAGAATTTTTTCGCTATTTTTGGGCCCAAAAACATTTTTCTACCCCTAAAAACCACCCTTAAAATGGTTCGATTGGGCCCATTTTAAATAGGCTTCGTGCGGTGATGGATTCCAACGTGCCTACCAAATTTCGTCAAAATCAATTAACTCTTTCGAAAGTTATAGCCCGTACACTATATAATAAATATATATATATATATATATATATATTATATACATATATAAATAGACATTTCCAAAAATGGTGCCAAATTGTTCAGGAGGCTATGAAACGTCGAGAAATTTTGGTCCGACCCCTAGGTCCCGCCATCCGACCGACGCCAATAGTGTATGTGCCATATGGCAAATACACTAATAATTGAAGTTCCAATTGATAATTTATTATTATATCTATGATGAGATTTTTCCAAATGCATTAAAAAAATATCTGTTTTCTGTCTTTTGGAACTTTTTATCGCTTAGGATGTGCCGCCATTTTTTACCCTGTGAATAAATTAAATCATTGCGATGCACATATTTTTTCAAATTAGGACATACAGGTGAAATTCTTGGCGATACAAAAGTATTGAATCAGGACTCTAATAAACATGCAATTCATCCTGGAATTGTCGATCCTGAAATTTGTTTGGAACATATTTTCCGTTAGTCATTAAAACGTATTTCTAGACCTTCTGATTTGAGTCATTCATTCTGAGCCATATTTATTCTATAGATTATCTTAAAACGCACCTAGTACAAGATACTGGACAACTTTTTTTTATATGCCATATAGACCCACGCATTGTATATCAACAAATTAACACGTTTTATAAGCATTTTATCTGATCTTACAGTAATATAATGTGATATTATGTTCACTTTCTTGAAAATGGCAGTCAGTTGGGTGTTATTTGAAATGCGACAACAAAAAATATTTACAATGTTTTGCATTGCTTCCATCTTTTTCCAACCTCTATTTTGCTGCACCTTTGCTGTATTACATAAATATTTTGCAGTGCGACTGGAATGGCTAATTGAGATAATTTTGCACATTTTAAAATTGTTATCGTTCTCGACAAATTACAGCGAGTAGTAACTTATTCATTATTATGCTTCCACTTGTTCTTAAAAAGTAGCCATGCTTTTGTGTTTATATTATAGTGTGTTAATGTAGCTAAAATATGGATACTGGATAGCGATAGTATGTATAGTAAGCAATACTTTAGATCCAAGTTGGTGTAATAGGGTCGTTCCACATGTCAGAATTTGATAATTTATTTTGAACTAGCGGCCCCGTCCACGCCCGGGTGCGGCCCGGGTGCAATACACTACTCACTTGCTTCGCTCGTTCGCTTGAATATTATAAATACATACACTACTAAAAGAAAGAGTATAACAAAAATAAAAAAATATATAAATAAATATCATGTAGAATTTAGAAAAAAAGCCAAAAATTCTACGATGCCATCAGTTTCCGAACCCGGGTCCCTGTGCATAGAGTGCTGCGACGTAACCTCTACGCTACGAGTGGAACAGTTATGTACGGTCGTTTTTATGATATAAGTATGTTGCGAATTCTTACGGTCGGGCTACGAATTAATTATTAACGAAATTAATTATTAATTATTATCATTTATTAATTATGCTATATATATAAACCTTCCGTGAAAAATTATCGAACTGATGGTGAAAACCGCATCAAAATTCGTTGCGTGGTTTAGGAGGAATTAGCGGTTAAACAGACAGACAGACAGACGCGAAAAGCGACTTCAATTTATACTATGTAGAGATAGTACACCGACATCATTCCTCATTCGTGTAAACTATAAACAAATAACGTAAAACCAATTTTTCATTCTTATATCCTTTCTTCTTAAATGCAAAAAAATACTAAAAACATTGGATACTGAATCAAAACCCGCGCAAATCTGGTTCGCATGATTCGTTCTTCTGCACCACACTTTATATTTGAAGAGTTTTTACTTTAATTATTATAATAGACACAAAAAATTTCAATAATGCTGCAAATTTTTTAGATTTTCTAAATGCGTCTAAATAATTAATTTAGTGAAAGTTGTTGTAAGTAAATCTTTACAACTTAACATCCAATATCCATACAGCAACCGATAAAATTCTGATCATGTCCAGTACAAGTAGGTTAGCCATTGTTGTCGAAGTTACCGCGGGCCGGGTGCTGTGATCATAGTTAAACTGGCGCGGCCATTGTGCAATGATTATTCATGACACTACTTTCACTATGGTTAGTGGCAGTTGCATTTGAAGTTATAGCTATATACTTTTATTATTTGTTTCGATAAACCAATATACCACGCAATTTCACCCGCGTCCCCCTTTTCAATAACAAATGTCTAACCGATACACCTACAACTATTTACTTCGTACTACACAGAGTGTACCACAAATGTATACAGGGGAATGATTTTCAACTTAAAATATGGATTCACTGCACAATTAACCTAACATTTTACATAATAATAGTATGCCTTTAATAGATCAACTAGACTGCAAATTCATAAACTTTTGTATCAGACATTACACTGTAGTGACAAATATAGGTACTATACTGATGGTAGAAATATTAGAAAATCAAGTTTTCTTAAAAAAACTCTTTAACAAAAAAAAACCTCCTTCAAAAAAGCCACTAAAAAGAGGAAAATAATAAAATTTTAAGGACGGCGCCAATTTAATAAAATATGAAGTCGGTTAAAAAAGTGCCGATTTAAGTAATATTTACTTTTTAACCGACTTCATATTTTATTAAATTGGCGCCGTGCTTAAAATTTTATTATTTTCCTCTTTTTAGTGGCTTTTTTGAAGGTTTTTTTTTGTTAACTTTTTTTTTATTATTTACTTTTTAGTTAAAGGAATCACATGCCGTTACTAACATTTATTAAACCGATTTCTTACGCTGTGTGATGTGTCAAAAAGTGACATTTACCTTAAATGAATCACACGCCGTTACTCACTTTGATTAAAATCAGTCGAACTACTGAACCGATTTAAGTAAAATTTATATGGGACCAACTTCGAGGTATAGGTATCCTATCCAATAAAAAAAGAATTTTCCAAATTGGTTCATAAAAGACGGAGTTCTGAGATAAATATAAAAAAAAATACAACCGAATTGAGAACCACCTCCTTTTTTTGAAGTTGGTTAAAAAATACACACCGCACTTTGGTGGTCTTATTTTAAAATTGACTAAACAGCTCTTTCTAATAAATTTAAATTTATAAGCAAATATGTCGTAGTACGTTACGTACGTATTATATTTTCATTGATAACAAATTCAAGGAAAATCAACATGGGCTGTGTGCCAGACGAAAGTATTTGTTTTTCAAATAAAGATAAATTAATATCAACATAAACAACTAATTTACACTTTTATCGACAAATAACTGACAGATTATTTAATTTATTATTGAATATTGCGACACTTATCTATAATTGTTTCAAAGATATATTTTAAACTATTAGTCATTAGTTTGCTGCATGTTTTCCGCGAATTTTCATAAATCTGACACAAAATTGAAAATTCGATTTGCAGTACCTGTTTAGCCTTAGTGGGTTGAAAAAACTTTCAAGTTTTCTGTTTTTTAACGTCGTTAAGAGATAAATAATACCAGACATAATCCCACATAAATTTTACATCATGGATCTGACAAATCTAATATTTTTTGCGTGCCCAAATTGCAGGTACCTCAAATCGAATTATCAATAAAGTTGTTGTGAAAAATAATAATATGCATTACTCGGAACGAAACACAGCAAATGCAACGCGTGTGATTGCCTCGGGTGCAGTAAACTTCACACTAGTTGCAAAAGCTATGCTTCGTCCCTAGTAATGCAATTTACTATTATTATCTATGAATTTTATCAGACGTAACTTTAAACAAACGTAAGTACGTTACTAAAACTTAACGAGAGAACCCATGAAAACATATCGAACATTTTCTTCAAATAGTAATGCACTGAAGAACTAATAATTGTGAAATATTTTTAAAAGAGTATGATGTGCATTTGGTCATAATTATTTATGTATAATACCAAAACTAGACAGCGGAAAGTTTGTGGGATGGCCTGCAGGGTCAACCGTTTTTCAATTTTTTTTTAAATTTTCGTTGCATTTGTACCATTAAACGCCGCAAGAAACAAAATTTATCATAATTCAGGTTTTATGTGCTCATATAGTATCTAATATTTTGCAAATCTATTTTTATACTTTAATCGAACACATAAATATTTCAACTTTTAACCTTGCTCCGAGTAATTTCAGCTCGCCGCAAGTTTATTAACCGTTGTGTATCGCACATTGTGTGTGTAAATGTGTGTGCTCACGACATGTGGGTGGGTGCACACATATACACGCGTATATATAAATATTGAGAATTACGTCATCGGCCACGTACGAATATTCAATTGTTTGCGCGCGCAAACTGGCTTAAAAAAATACGCTTAGCATTAAAAAAAACGTACGAGACAGTGGCGCCGCTGAGACATTTTCAAACAGCAATCATTTTGTTGGGGAAGTTTCTATACTCTTTCCCACCAACAGACATTCTTGGACCAAGAATATAGCGATTACTATATCTGTTGGTGGGAAAGTGTAAAGTATTCGCTAAATGTAAATCACAGTAATAACTATAGTGTTCAAATCATTATATTGTACAATTACACAATTAAGCACAATTAAGGTACCACACATTTAATTCGACCTCGTATAGTAGAACTCCTGTGTGCGCAGGTTCCAGGTTTTTCAATAGTCTTCTGCTTTTCTTACAAAAAATTAACAGTTTTAAAATTTTTAAAAAAGATTAAAAAAAGTTTTTAATACATGGGTGCTATTATGATATCAATGAATTTTTAGCATAAGTTTTTATTGTAATTTTTAAATGTATTATAATTTTAGATTTATTGTAATTTTTCCATACAATGTTTGTATTGTCTCTGGAGAATTAAGAAACTAAACATATTATTATGTTAAGCTGTTTACGCGAATTTCCAAAACTATATCTGTCACACCATCCGAAACGCGTTCTAATTATTTTTTTTCACTCAGAGAAAGTTATCGGTCTTCGGGAGTAACTTAGGTACCTACCCCATATCTGAGTCTATGGATTTTAGTATCTGCAGCAGGGTTTGCTATATCCTATATTTATGTATATGTTTCTGCGTTACTGCACAATGTAGATTGCAATGATTATTAAGAAAGAATGTGTAGGTACACCGTTTTTAATCTTACTTTATTATTATTAACTTCCCATTGGAAGTTATTGTAATGGGTCCGAAAATCGAAATCAAAATGTATAACAAATTTTTATGTTTCAAGGTCACTACACTATTTTTAGAAAGATGTCTCTCTCTCTCTCTCTCTCTCTCCCTCTCTCTGTGTGTGTGTTGTGTACGTATGTGACCATTTCTTTCTAAGACGAAATCTCGAGAATGAAAAATGATATCGACTACGTTAAGGTGCCAATCGACGCGTATTAACGTAAATATGATCTGAAAGAATTTTTTTCAAAATCGGTTCAGCCGTTCTTTTTTCTTAACCAAATAGACTCCAAAAAAGTAAATTTTACACAATATCTCGCGAATAAAAAATTATATCGACTTCGTAAGGGTGTCAACCGAGGCGTGTTAACGTCATTTTGATCCGACATAAATTTTATAAAAATCGGTTCAGCCGTTTTTTTTCCAATTATTGTAAAAAATAAATAATAATTATGTTTTAATGATTAAAATGATTACTTTTCTGTGTAATATCTAATTTAATTATTATTATTAAATATTTATCAAACTGGGAAGTTCGTCGTGTGGACCTCAAGGGTCGCACTTTAGTCCTAATAAACGACCCACCTCACTGCTTGTATTAATTATAATCTCGAGATCTACGTCACTGGTGTAGAGTTTAAACGGTGATATATAAGAATTGTTTGGGCAAACATTAATAACAACAAGGCCTGTGCCAATGTGGATAAAGAAAATCCACATAACAACGTGTTGCTTACAATGTTTTAAAGTGTTATATTAACTACATAATATCCACTAGTGGGTCCCGTGCAAGAATGTTTTACAGTAATAAATTTAAATATAACTGAACTAAAAAGGTACTTTTAGGCATTAAAAGGTACTTTTAGGCATTATAATAACAACGTTTATAAGAGGACAGTGTGGTCCAGTGGTTAGCGTCGCGGCCTCTGGATCATACTGTCGTGGGTTCGAATCCCGCCTCCGCCATGGATGTTTTGCGATGTCATTTAGTTTTAAGTGAGTTATTTAATGTAATCAAGACGCCAATGACCTAAGTTGTCGACGCGTCTATAATTTACAATAAATAAAAAATAAACAATGTTTGTATAGTTTCTCAGTCAATAACTATTCTTTGTACTTAAACTAATCTGATTTTTTTTTTCAAGGTAAAAGCTGAGAAAAAACGAACATTGCATAATCCTTGATTTATCTACATTTTTCGAATTTTAAAAAATGTTTGAAAAAGCTTTTAAAAAATAGATAAGACTTTTTAAACATATAAATTGCAATATATTCTAACAGGAACAAAAGATGGATTATTTCTTCTCGGACATATACTGTAATGTCCGCAATTGCACTGCAGTTCATGAGGTAGATGCTTATTGCCCACCTATATTTATAAATTGTTTTTTTTTAAATTGACCTAAGGAATGAGCCTCCAAAACCTGTATCAGTTATCACCCTGTATAAATAATAGTGAAAAATGACAAAAATAAAAAATATTTACGAGCCCACAAAATCACGGCTGTCTTTCAAATTAAAATATTTACATGTATTTATCTGCTGGCAGATGTTTACATGTTTTGCAAACAGCGGGATTTGTGATCTTTTTATTTTTACTATGCGAAAACATAAAGTTCATTAGCGTGTAATAAAAATTCTCAGGTTTTATACAGCTGCCAACTAAAAAGAAAAAAAATCAAAAACTGCCAAACGCAAAATGCAATGATGCAGATAATATACCTATACTGTAATATAGCTAGGTCACCAGCTAAAAAAAGTTATACTAATTTAGTCGTTTCAATTTTAATTAAAAAAAAAGTTAACTGACCAAAAAAAGATCTGAAGATCCTTAAATGGCATTCTTGGGCTTAGGTACCTCTACTTCAAACGAATCGAACGTACAGTATGTACACGCATTATTGTCCAAGCAGATGTTTTTGTAAACAGCGTACACGCTATTATTATGTGCAGTAATAAACAAAATGTAAATCATTGCAATCACGTGGCCATATTAACAAACAAAACACGACGAGTTACACACGCTGTTTCATTGCCCACTCGATCACAGTTTACAGCAGCAGGTGTTTTTTTGTTCATAATCGTCTTTTTATGCGAATCTTTTTTTAGAATCACAAATCGGACAAAATCTAATAAAACAAAACGTCTGGGCCTAATAGGCTATTTTTTTTCGAAAACCAAAACATGAAAACACGATTGAAATAAAAATTATAGAGCTTCATCAGATTGACAATGTTACTTCTAATAATTTTTTTGATATCTTTAACCGTTTTTGAGTTATTTTATAGTTTGAATATTTTTTTAGATGATTAAAATGTCACATGTGTTGAATACATTAAATTATTAAAAAAACAATAACAAACAATAATAACTGCTATATACAGAAGATGACCTCAATACTTGTTGGAAGTCAATGCTTTAACCTTAACAAATATTCGCCGTTTTGCAGTTCAAAGTAGGAATAGAAAATCGCGATGTCAACAAAGTCAACCTTGCATCGGGATCTTGATTGGAATTCTTGCATAATTTGGCCTTCAGCCAAACCTCCCACCGGCGCCCCATCCTTACAACGCACAATGCTCGTTTATTTACTAGAGCATACCAGTGGTTTTCAACGTTTGATATTCTACGGATCTTTAGGCATTTCATTCAGCATTCTATATAACACAATCGGGCGTCAACACAAAGTAAAATGCAATGCCATCGCCGTAGTATGATGGGAAGAATTTAGAAATCGTAACTGAGCAAAATTCGAATTACAATCGAAGCTGTGAAATTAAGCATATAGGTAAGTATACCGAGTGTGGCTTAGAAAAGGTAACATAAAAAATAGTACAGTGAATTTTAGGCTGAATCCGAGAATGCCGTGAACCTAGTTTAGGTTATCGTTGTGGTATACATTTCAAAAGTTACAATAAAAATTCAAATTTTTGGTTTTATATAAGTGCCGTATTTGTGCCAATATACAATAAATTTTGTATGAACATAATTATTGGTAGAAATTAGGAGAAAAAAACTCAGTGGCAAAATGATCAAATAAAATTTGCAATACTGATGATTAAATTTGCATTTATAAGCTTACGTTTCGGTGCTCATTTTATTTGATCCTTTTGCTACTGAGTTTTTTCTCTCCTAACATACAAATTTAATCATCAGTATTGCAAATTTTATTTGATCCTTTTGCCACTGAGTTTTTTCTCTCCTAATTTCCACATCATCTACGGATCACCATTTCTCTATATCATAGAGTTCTTCAACATAATTATTGGTAATTACGAAACCAGACATTTAAGATAGTTTTGGTATATGGGTACCTATTATAGGTTCAGCGATCTTTCGAAAATCGTAAAGGGTTCCCCAACAAAATAAGTTTGGGACACTCTGTGTCACGCTGGGTAAATTGTCAACCTTGTGCTGATTGGAGCACTTACGGCTTGGTTACAATATGTCTGCTTCATAGTAAAGTTTTGGCCTTTGGCCAACCCACCCACAAAGCGCTCTCATATACTTACTTCTAGACAGCACTCTAAAATCTGTTATCAATGAATGAGAAAATTATATTATGAATTAAATCAAATACATATGTAATATAAAATAACGACCTTCAACAATTATAATATGTATAGTTGAACAACTAATTAATTTTACATCTCAATGCCGGTTAGAAACAGTCGACTAATTCAGAATATACGTAATAGAGGTTCCCAAGTCTCACATTGCTTGAAATATTTCAATGTTATAGATAACGTTTCTTAAGATCGTAGCCTTTAAATTTAGGTACCTACCAGTAAATAGTACTTATAATATTAAGTTTCATCCGTGGTCACGACTTACGGTTTCATCAAAATCGGTCCGACCAATTCCTCAGAACCCTAATAATTTGATTTATTTTAAATTCAGAAACAACGACGGAACTAAAGTTCCAAAAGTTGTACAAAATAACAATGCTCACAATCTATATAAAGGGTCTTTCAATAAGGACATAACAATTTTGTTTTATAATACGGAACATAACCTACAAACTTTTTTATGATCTGTCAAAGTCAAAACGTCAGTCAAGGCTTACATTTTTATCATGGTGAAATTCATGGACGAGCAACGTTTGGAAATCGTTAAAACTTACTACCAAAATTCTGAGTCGGTAGTCGCAACTTTGGTAATCGTTTAATCTCGAGAAATGGTCCAGTCGAATGGCCACCTCGCTCATGCGATTTGACGCCGTTGGATTTTTTCTTATGGAGTTACCTGAAGTCGAAGATTTATGCCAACATTCCAACAACGTTAGAGGAGCTCAGGAACAATATTGAACGCAAAATTGCCAACATTCCAGCTGATATGTGTGAAAGAGTGATTGAAAATTGGATCCAAAGAATCGATCGCTCCATCGTGCTCGTGGTGGTCATATGAACGACGCCAAATTCTATACATAATTGTAGCATGTGTACTACACCTGGAATAAATTTCAGCCCGATATCTCAATTATTCTGTGTTTTATTTAAATACCAAATTGTTATGTCCTTATTGAAAGACCCTTTATATAAAAGAAAGTCGTGTTAGTTAGTTACACCATTTAAAACTCGAGAACGGCTGGACCGATTTTCATGATCTTTGATTTTTTGGATTTATCTCCGCCGTGGTTAACAGAATAACTATTAAAACATCGGAAAAATTCACCCGAGAGTGAACGAGCGAAGCGAGTGAGTTATGTAATTATCATATATTCAAGCGAACGAGCGAAGCGAGTGAATAATGTAATCATAATATTCGAACGAACGAGCGAAGCGAGTTAGTAATGTAATTATAATATCCGAACGAACGCGCGAAGCGAGTGAGTAATGTAATTATAATATTCAAGCGAACGAGCGAAGCGTGTAAGTAGTGTATTGCAGTCCGGGCGAAGCCGGTCCGGGTCGCTAGTTAGTACATAAAATTAAAATAAAATCTGTTTCAATTGATTTAACGTTACACAGAAAATATCAACATTTAAGTAATTTGCAGAATTACACATACATAACAGAGGGGAGTTAGCCATTTGGGACGTTTTTGGGAAATGAAGATAAAACGTTGGAGCATTTGAAAAGAATAAGAATAAGTATAGATGCCGATCATCAACGTAATTATGAATTATTTTAAATAGAATAATAATAATAAATAACGTTTATATGTAGGTATTTATAGTTTTCAAAATTCATTAAACTCATAATAATGGATTGTGAGCATTTAAAATTCGAAACATGAAATGTAAACTTTCCAATAAAAGTTAATATCATACCTAAATATTTATTTTCCAAGCGACTTTATTACAGTATTAATTTTTCCACTGTCGTATAAAACTATCCGTTTATACATCAGCACACGTTTATTTTTACACGCTTTTTACTATATTTTCCACCATAAAATGATTAAAAATAATAAACTATTCCTCAAGGTTACATCGGAAATATTTAACAAATATATATTATATTATAGAATGTTCCAATTTTAATTTCAGACCAAAATATTTTAGTTATTAAAATAAATATTTATGAAAATTGCAAATTTTGTGTCGCGTACATACATATTATAGACGGCAGACCGTAGACGCCTATACTAATATAATAATACTAATACTATAATAATACTAATAAATTTTTATTGATGGCGACCCTTGAAAACTATTCTTTCAAATTCTTAAATCACTGTTTTTTTAACCAAAAAAATGGTACCCCTGCGTTTCGGCATACGTGCCCCGTCTTTAAATAATTACATATTATTATAGTTACGCCACTGTAACTTTAAAAATTAAACCACAAGTATTCATGATCCATTTAAATCAGAGAACGTATTAAGATCGATTTAATTTTAAAAAATTGGAAAAAGTTGTGAAATTGTGTTTTAAAGACCACATACAGCTAAGGTTATTTGGGCCTAGCACCAATTCATATTTTCAATTCATTATTTTTTTTTTTTTAATAATAAATTGAAAATCTAATTGACATTTTTACCAGCTCTCGGGCTAGAACCCGGGACTTGTAATAGAGAAACCACAGCAACGCCATGTAAACAACAGCATTGCTACACGCTCGGCCATTCTCAAGCCCTAAAAAATTGGACACAGAAACAAAGATTTTGGTTCTCAATATACTTATTTCACTGTTTCTAATTAATAATATAGCTTAAAGATGAAAATACTGACACTCTAGTTCCCAGGCTCTACTCTGAATTCGTGAAAGTATTATTCGAATGATTAGGTTCATTATAACTAAACTAATACCCTATTAATAAATTTGATTTGAAGTGGTACGACAACCAAAAAAATAATAAATATTAGGAAAAAAACTTTTTAGAGACAAGCTTTTATTTAAATGCACTAAAAAGAAAAAAATAATTTTTAATAATTTAGGTTCATAATTATAAAAGCGTGGGTCGTGAGTCGTGACTAAATATAGACTAAATATAGAGTTCACGACCGACGCTTTTATAATTATGAACCTAAATTATTAAAAATTATTTTTAGTGCACTTAAGTCTCTAAAAAGTTTTTTTACTAATATTTATTGTGTTCATTTGTCTTTCAAAATTTTACCCCCTTTTGACACCCGTAGGGGGTTGAATTTCAAAAAATCCTTTCTTAGTGGATGCTTACGTCAGAAAAGGAACCAACTATCCAAATTTCAAGTTTCTAGCTTTAGCGATTTGGCCTGGGCGTTGATTAGTCAAAAAAAACCCTACATCCCCGTTTCAGCCCCTTAGGGGTTGAATTTATTTCTAAAAACGATTTATTCATGTATTGTCATCGGGAATACATATGTGTACAAAATTTCAAATCGATCGGATACGTGGAAGTCGTTCAAAATTGACTTGCAAGATTTGACCTAAACAAACCAACAAACAAACAAACACACTAACATAAAAACGTTTAATATAAACATAGCTGCTACTGCAACATAAAATACGACTCAACAAAAAAAAAATAAACAAAAAACTCCTAAATAGCTACTGTAATGCTAAAAAGTTCGAGGGCAAGTAGTTTGATGTCAGGCGTATAGAAGATGTTTCAGTCACGCAATAACTTAATTATGATCATCTATTGTTTGCTAAAATAAAAATATAGATAATATAATACGTATTTAGGTCTATATTATGATCTTGAACTTAGCATTATAAACGTTTATTATATAAAATGTTTCAAAAACAAATCACATGTCATATAATATAATGGCAATCATAGTTGTATAATAATTTCTCATTTTTAATGAGCGCATTGCAATACCTTAAATAATTCGGAATTAGATTTTTTTGTAGTTATCCTCACAATCTGTTAGGAAAATTTAAACAAAATAGGTTAGACGCTAATGACCTCTGTTGTCGAGCGTCTATAATCTACAATTTATTCATTCATTTAAACAAAATAGTTTTGCGAACACACTATAAAACGCAACTATTAATAATTAATTATTATTTATTAACAAACATTATAATTTTTCTTTATTTAAAACCGATTGTTATGAGATGAATAAGAAATTAAAAAAATATATATTATAAATATTTATTACTTTAATTATATTCTTTTCAAATATTTTTAGTCATAAATAATGGCATTGATTACACCTACTTTTATTGATATTTAAGTTCAGAGAATTTTCATCAGAAAGCTTTAAATAAAGATCATTTTTGGAACCTGGCGCTGGTAGATTGTGGGTATTAGGAGGTCACTTTGAATTCTGGTCGTTAGATATACGTTAATCAATGGTATTATAATATTTTAAACATTCTTTTATTTTGCATTCTTTTTAATTCATCAATACTTATAACAGATTTAATATTATTTTCAACTGTGAAATATATCGACACTGCCCCATATTTAATGTATAAGTAGGTACCACGTAAAATACAGGAAAAAATTTTTTCAAATGGTCGTTTATGTTGTTTAAAGTTCAGCATGAATTTCAACGTTTTGGTACATAAATTTTGATGTCTGAATTTCAAAGAATTATGTTATCATAAGCACTACACTCGTTTGGAAGAAGTACTGCATTATATTATTATATTAGTAAGATTTATTATAATATTTACGCCTAAAAATTAATTTTTATTGAGGTCAAACTGTCAAATATTTTATTAGCGCCAGAATAAGATAACAAATTAAGTTAAAAATGTTTGATACAGAACTTGCCGTTCTGCAATTCAATATTATGTTTTTTCCCAGGTATACGATTCTATTTACGCCATACCAGAGTTATAGTGTGACTCGACTAAAGTTTGACAATTTAATTCTCCACAATACACGTTTTTAGTTTTTTTCCTTAGATGTTATCATTTCAAAATGAGAGCAACTTCTGAAAAATTAATGTTTCGTTAAAGATTACAACATTTTAAAAATTTACAATTTTAACGAGTCGAGTTATCTATCAGATTTTTCTTAGTGAAAAAATATTATATCTAATAATAACCTTAGAAATTTTCCCTACGTATTTAAAAATTAATACCTGGCTGTAATATTACAAAGTAGAAACTACACAGAAAAATTAAAATTTTGTTCTCCGAATTCCAATAAACTTTGGAATTTGCATCAATTAACGCTTGTGCCGAATTTACTCGAATAATTTATCAGCATATAGAAACCTAGAGCGAATTAGCAAATTTTCATCGTTTTCTCTGTTTGAAATTTAATTTGTTCCTGGGTAACCATTGAACCGAGTTTGATCGAACTTTTACTATATACCTACAGCGAAAGAGGGCTGGGGCCAGCAGTCAAAAAAAGCTCGACATTCACGCGAGCGAAGACGTGAGTAAAGGCTAGTCGTTAATAAAACAACTGAACAACGCACGGATACAAAAAACTGGAAGCAAAAAATCTAGTTTGGATAACATAAAAAACACTTCAACCCCTAATGGTTTTAAATGTAAACAGTTTCACAGACACGTCTTATGTTTTAAAGATACCAACTCGAAGACGTAAAAAATAGTACTTAATTATATTTATGAAGTGTAAGATGAGAATTCGACGAAAAAATAACACAGGGTTGTTTTTTTCAATACATCGCAGTGGACGAGCTGCTTACGATTCACCGTCACAGCAAAGCTGTTAGGGAAATAATTTTTAGTGTAGAAGTGTTCTATAATATTAGAACACACCCGTGATAGTGCACAGGACTATGTGACGCACACGATAAGAATGTTAAAATGGTTGTAAATTATATCTAAATAAGGGTTTTAAAATGTATCGTAAAAAATGTCATTCCGTGGTCACTTGAAACGAAATATAAAAAAAACTCGGGTCGCAGTGCCAAACCCTGCCGACAATATAGTGTATTTGCAAATACAGGCCTTGTGGCTTTAATACGTGAACTTAAGTTTGTTTTTGGACAAAATAAAAAATTTAACCCCTTAATACATCCCTTAAAATAATATTTTTTTCTTAATTTCAATATTATTATCAATGCAACCTCTGTACCACATTAAATACACCCTTTCATAAGTAAATCCGTATCAACAAACCAGTGTTTTCATAAAATTTGAAAGTCCGGTTCTGTCGGGCCGATTTTATTAAAATTTTAGCAGCACGTTTTAATCTTTACTAAAGAGTTAAATTTCAATTTTGAAACGATTCTGACAAATTTTTCGGTATTTTTGGGCCCAAAAACTTTTTGGAACCCCTAAATACAACCCTGAAAATGGTCCGATCGGGCTCATTTTAAATAGGCTTCTTGCGGTGATGGGTTCCAATGTGTGTACCAAATTTCGTTTCAATCGATTAAGTCTGTCGAGAGTTATCGTGTACACACATATATATATAAATATATATATAAATATATATATATATATATATATATATATATATATATATATATAAATATATACATACATATATATATAAACATTTCCAAAAATGGTGCCAAATTGTTCAGGAGGCTATGAAACGTCGAGAAATTTTGGTCCGACCCCTAGGTCCCGCCATCCGACCGACGCCAATAGTGTATGTGCCATATTATGGCAAATACACTAATAAGATTGTTTTTCCCACGACACGAATTTGTAGGTAATTATTTTTGTATCGACATCACTCGGAAACGGCTGCACCCATTTTGAGACTAAATCATTAAACAAAATTAATTTTGCATGCTTTGTAACGGCAGAAATTTGATATGAAAATGTCAAAATTACCTCAAAAACAGATAGCGATAGCCATGGAACTTGAACAAAATGATTAGAAATTATTCTGACAGCTAAAACGTCATCATTTTGTTCAAATTCCATGGCTATCGTAATTTTGACATTTTCATATCAAATTTCTGCCGTTACAAAGCATACAAAATTAATTTTGTTTAATGATTTAGATGCAGAATTTTATGTTCTAAAACTATTATTTGAAGATATTTTTCCTAAAATAATTAGGGAAGCAGGAAATCGCGAAAGTTTGATTTTACCGGTTAAATCCCTATATGTGCACCAGTTACGTTCACCACCCTGTATGTAGGTACAATGTTGTTAAAAAACGTAGGTATATATTGTTCTCCTTCTCTACGTGCTAAGCGAATATAATTAAAAAATATATAAATTAACAATCAATTATTCATTAATGATTCATCATTGAGAATTGAGATTAATCTAGTCAATTGGTCACGCAATCGGTGGCTCGGCGTTTGGGAAACTTCAACGCGCAGACAGGCCGCCATAAAAACAAACGCCCACCTGGCGATGGTAGTTCTAACTTGTAAACAGATGCCATATTCACGGCACAGACTGTATGAGCGTAGGCCCCCGATGGATGATTGTTCAGTTTTAGTGGTCATCAATTTGATACAGATCTGGCCAAACAAGAAGTAGGTATTTTCAAACGATAGAAAAATTATTGATCCATGTTTTTTGCGAATAGTTTTAAATAAATAACTTTTTTCTTTTGTGAAAAAAAAATTTTTTTTTACAAATAAGATTTGCTAGATGGCAATTCGCTGTACAATAATTTAATTAAAAAGTGTTATATACTTATTTGTTCTTTCCAGTGCTGTACAAAGCATATTAAAATAGGGACATATTATTATCATTATTTTTATTGGTTTTATAACACATGAAGAGTGTAGGAGACTGTTTATAATTTATATCATGTTAGAGGTATTATAAATATATGTACAAGGTTATTAAATAAATAAATTATTGCATTGAACACACATAATTCACATTTTATACCGAATTTATTGATGGAAAATTATTCTCAAAGTGCATTATAGAAATCCGACTGCAGCCTACGTCAAATAATTTTAGTCAACGACGCATAATAATAATTCAACTGGATTTCTAATTTCCTGTTTTGAATTTTAGAAAATGAATATTTTAACGAAATTTGATCTTGAAATAAATTTTTAACCTTTCAGTGGGCGGGGCACGTGGATCATTTTACAGTAGATATTCTATTTTTCGCAGCAATGAAGAAACAAGTCGCATCGAACGAAATTTGCTCATCAGCGTATATTTTAAAATTGTCTAAATAAATTCGCGAAAACTATATGCAGCAGTGTCTCTTTCGACAGTAGAGGAAAATGGGCAACTATGATCGTGGAGATTAACTTTTTGATGCATAATTTTGATTTCAAAGAGCTTGAAAATATAACTAACATCGCTGGGTCATCGTTCTTTTAAAAGAATTTATAAAAATATACAGGGTGTTGAAAAAAAACTGTAAAATATTTTAGAGGCATATAGTATGACCCAAAATAAGTCGAAAAATTTGAATAAACATAGGTCCAAAAACGAACCGTTAGTGAAATATTTCCACTTATGTATGCAATAGCGTAAGTTACTTATCGTTCATTTAATAAAAGAAACATGCTTTTTAAATTTAATTTGGTTTATTTTATTTTATTTTTATTTTATCTATGCAAAAGATGTTCAAAATGCCCACCTTCCATGTCTACGCAGGCTGTGTAAGAAGAAATTGCGTACCTTCTCAAAAATACCGTGCTGTGCCCTTATAATTGTGTGGTACGCTTGTTCTATGCGCTGCAGCTGTAATTGTTCAGAGCAATGAGCCATTTTCCTGAGAGTAGTTCTTTCAATTATCCACGAGATGCAGCACTTGTGGTAGGTACAAACATTATTTATTCCCCAGTGTCGTGTCATTTTAGTGGTATTACTTAATTATTAAATTATTACTATCATTAAATTAATTAAATAATTATGTTATACCGCTAAAATGACACGACACTAATGGAGAATAAATAATGTTTGTACCTACCACAAGTGCTGTCTCTCGTGAATAATTGAAGGAACTACTCTCAGGAAAATGGCTCATTGAAGGTGACAAATAGCCTACTATTTTGTTAACTCTAAGATATGAGATCAAAGCAAAGTTATTACATACATAAGTGGAAATATTTCACTAAAGGTTCGTTTGCGGATGTATGTTTATTAAAATTTTTCGACTTATTTTGGGTCATACTATATGCCCCTAAAGTATTTTATCCTTTTTTTTCAACACCCTGTATTTGACCATTCGTAAAATTAAATTTAATAAACAAATATTTCAGGTTGTTTGAACTGCAAGGGTACCGTTATTACTAGAGATATTATTAGAGTTGGTGTATTTATATATGAAAAACTGTATATCAATTATGTACATAATATAATATTGACTCCGCAAATATTTGATATAAAAAGATATACGTACATAGCTAACATCAAGTGCATTATTATAATAAAATGTAAATATCTGTAAACATTATGAAAATTATGCTCCTTGTGGGGGGAGGGATTGTAAAATGAAAATTGATAGTTCACTTATTAGCTTCCACCGACAGCGAAAAAGATTACTTTAATAAATAAAACACACAAAACTGGCTATAGCTGTCCAACATTTTTAATACTGTGTTTGGGTCTCTTACAACAGACCGAAACGTAGTATTAAAAAATAAAGTTGGACAGCTATAGCCAGTTTTATGTGTTTAATTTATTAAAATTGATAGTTATTCAACCAAATAATTAATTTATTGCATAACATTCGGCTTGTTTTTTCGTGTGCTGCATATAAAGCCACGCCTTGTTCTTCTTCCAAATTTAATATCTGTTATTTCAATAATAATTTGTAAGCCTGCAGCTACCCGTATCAAAACGCGTTACCTAATACTTTATAACGAGGTAAATTATATTATTATTAAGTAACTTTAATTCGCCTAAAAATAAACTACTCAAATGTCGGCGGGCCGTTGAAATAATTATTGATAGATAATTATCAATTATTAAAACTAACGAAGCCGGTGCTTTTATTAAATAAGTGTAACATTTATTATCTATCTATAAAAAAAATACAACCAATTATTATCAGTAGATATTTAATGTAAACTGCCTCGGTCTTCGATGCCGTCCATTCTTGTTTGTTAAAACTAATTATCGGTTTTAGTTGGGGCAAGATAAATGGCACTATAGTTTCATTTTTTATTTAAACTTTATTATCGGTTTGGTGTATCGATATAAATAAGACTGTATTTTGTTTGTTCACGCATCACGCAAAAATGCCTGGATGTTGAGGTCGACTGAACATATTATATTACTATGTTATAGGTTTTTGAAATTGGATCGACGATTTTGGGGGATTTCGCCCCGTGTGAGGAAAGGATGTTTTCGCTAGTTATCAACAATTTAAAAAGGTGCCGATACGTTTCTGACATAGCAATGGGAAGAAACTGGATGTAGGTACCAATTATGTTTTCAGGAAATTTCGAAAGAAAAAAGACATGCTACGTACTATTTTTTTAACAGACAGGCTAAAATGCTATGGAGAGATAACAGATTTCACTGTTTTTTTCCTACTTAATGTTTTTTTTATCTGTCAAAAAGATAATAAGATGTACCTATAAGTATTTTTTATTAATATTTTTAATTTACATTCTAGGTTAATTAAATAAGACAATATTACCAAAAAGAATTCTCCGTGTTAAAACTGTATGTCAACATTGAACAACCAGTTTCTACTTTTTTTCTATATTGAGTTAGGACGCGTTATAAACGTAGGTACACAAAAGATTTTACCTGTATGGAATTACTAAAAGGTAAGCATTGTGATTCATTCATTTCGACGAAATTTTCGTACATCGTACACATCTATCGTAAATATTTATAAACCAAAAGGACGTAAGTGTAAATATTTTGTGTTAAAATGTGTATAAAGACAAATTGGCGCCATTTACCTGGATAGAATTCACTGCCAAAATACTTGCATAATATACGTCAAAAATCTTCGATCCAACAAAACTTCTTCCAGGCAAATAAGTAGGTATTCAACCGAACAACTCACTAAAAAGTCACTTGAAAGCATTCAAAAACACCACGAATGCATCTTTTACAATATTGTCAAAAACAAAAACAGAGTTCATAAACTAAAATTACACATATTTCACAGATTTTTAGCACTGATTTTAATCATTACAAAGCTCGATTAATCTACAACACACTCAAAACTCGGGCATGTGTCGCTTTTAAAGTGAAAAGACATCACAAAACGCGAGTGTAAAAAAAACAAACATCCAACGCGAAACGCTGTAAGAGACTGTCGAGTTTATTCCGATCCCGGTAGACAGTCAACTGTTCAATCACACACAGAGTACGCTATTGGTTGGGCGCCCCGGTTTAGTGTAGTCAATTTTGAATGGCGTCGGTGCAGCGTAGTTGCCACGAGCGAGCTCGCGTCTGCACGAGGCTGTTGGACGATGCCAACGGCCGTCGGTTGCACTAAACTCCAGACAGATTTCGTGTCTGGGGTAAACGGGGATTTTGTTTGGGTTTGGATGTCACTGTGTGCGTGCAGGTACTATAATAGTAGGATGTGTATAGAAAAACGTTTTTATGGGCAGTTGTATAAGAAATAAAAAAAAATGTGTATGGAACATGTAAATAAATTGGAATTCGATACTGTTTTTTTAAATTTTAGAAAATTTAAATATGGAATGTAGACGAGAGTTTGATAAAACAGGATGGTCTGGTAAAACGGGATACCACGTTTTATTTCAACACAAGTAGTACGATTTATCGGGTAGGGGCGGAACTAATAACCCTCGATGTCTACCTATGCCCGGCAAGTGATGTATCTACTTTAGATTCACTGTAGATGACGTGAAAGTGTCAAAAAGTTAGGTTAAAGTAAAATGTTTGGCGTATTTTCAAAAGTCGATTTTTCAGTTTAAAGGCAAAATTAACCGAAAATGAGTAGATTTAGAGAATACTATGTTTGTTTACTATAGTTATGCACAACAGTTTTTAGGAATTTGCTTTATTTATTTACTAAAATATGGTCACGTGTTTCGCAATTAACAGTTGGGTAAAATTGGACACTGTGTGATTGCTTAAAACGGGATACCTCCCGTTGTAATATAATAGCGGGTAATATAATACCGGGAGGTATTCCGTTTTATCCAACTACATAGTTCTTTTTTTGTGAGAAGCAGGTTTTGTTACGTTTTTTTTTGTATTTTTCACAATATATTTTAAATTTACCATGTTGTGTCTTTTTTCCTGAAGGATAAACGTTATGGAACTTGTAAAAGTATAGGTATCCCATTTTATCCGACTAGGTAGCTAAAACGGGATACTTTCTATTTTTTCAAAAAAAAAATTTTTTCTCTTATGTGACTTCTATTTTCTCATAAAGGATGGTGGCAATCAAAAATCCATTTCTAAGGGAAACAGGAGCCAAAAAATAGTCCTTTGCATTACTTCATTCAAAAAGTTGTGAGACTTAGAACACTAAGTATCCCGTTTTATCCAACTCTCCCCTACGTAAAAAAATAGTCGATGGAAACTGCCTACGACAAAGTAGCGATAATCGATATGAATCCTTTAAACCCGCTGTAATGAAAAAATTATTAAAAAAAAAAGATTAATGACTCACCCTCGATTTTGGAGTATGTTTTAGGCCTATTGCGGGCTGACTTCGATTACTCTGGAAAAAAAAGAAAAAAAGTAATTTAATATATATTTCATAATTTACTTTCTATTTCTTTGAGCTTGACTACGAACTATACAGGTGACCACTGCATATTATATTTGAAAATAAAAATCCCTGACATTTTCAAGTTTTCCAGTATTTAAAATGCAATCCTTCTCTGATTTTTTTTCTCATAAAGTAGCGAGCAATTAGTTCATATTCTCAAAAAAGAAAAAATAATATGTAGGTTTACGTAGTACACTCAACCGCTAGAGCCTTAGCGCATTTTAAACAGAAAAAAAGTTATTTTGGTATTTTTCCCTGACTTCTCTAAAAAAAATGCCATTTTTCCGTATGTTCAAAGTTTTCCGGGTCTGTGGCCAGCCTGCTATAATTACTGTCTAATAATCTGGCAATCTATTTATTTATATCGCTGCAATAAAATGCAATAACAATAATAATGTGCATTATAATAATTGCATAAATGTTTATCTTAGACTAAATATTTATTCTTTTAACTGACAGCTCATGAAAGCATTAGCGAGTTTAATGGCATTTTATGCACTCAAAAGAAAAGAAAATTTAAAAGAAACTCACAGCAATAAACAGTGACGGCGTTAGAGGATGGGCCATGGCCCACCTTAAACTGTCTTGGCCCACCCCTTGGCCACCCTGGAATAATCTCCAATCTCAAGTTTATCTTTTAAATGTTTTTAACAAAATTAAGAAAAATCGCAGGATAGTGGACAAAATATTTAATAAATCAAATATTTTGTCCACTATCCTGCGATTTTTCTTAATTTTATTATAATCACGATGGACACGATTTCTAATATATATGTTTTTAACCCTCAAAATTTCAACAATTTTTCTTGTAAATTCTATAGCAAGTAATGTGGGTTAAAATTTTAACGAGCACTGAAATTTTCGGAACAAATGTTATTGGCCCACCTTCAGAACACCATGACCAACTCTGGCCCACCCTAACAAAAAATCCTAGCGCCGCCACTGGCAATAAATCAAAAATTTAAAATATCAGGCTTGATGCCAAACATAGAATCGATACAAAAAAGAATTTCAGACATCTTTTCCATATTCAAAAGAAAAATTATTATCAGATCAAGTCGTAAGTTTTCATAAAAATAAAAAATGTTTTTCATAACTCATTCGCTGCAGTAGATCACATAAATATGTTCATTTTCGGCAGCTAAATAGTATATAATATGAACAAAATGTATTTATTTGAATTCGACAAAGAAAAATATCAGTTATTCATTCATGATTAATTAAAAATTTAAACGAAAATAAGTTGATAGTCGAATTCTTATGGAGAAATTATCGAAAGGGAGTAACTGTGGAATGTGTACAAATAAAAAAAATATATTTTTTTATATTATCCCACGACTAAATAATATATTCAAATTGTAAAACACCTGTTGATTTAATTATGGAATTAAACAAACCTCGGTCGTCCAAGGTCGATTTTGCGGTAGACGTAATTCAATGCTTTGCAGTTCTTGTATCTGTTTGACGTGTTGCTTTAAATCAGCTTGCAGTTTCTGTTGAATCTGTTTCTGAACAGACATCTGCTGATCAACTTCCGCTTGTTCACCGGAAATTATTCCCGTTTTTCTCAACTTCTGTTGCTTTTCGCGTTCAACTCGCTGCGCCAAAAGTTCTTCCAACTTTTTGGTGGATTGTTGAAATTGACCTTGTGAAATCAACTGGCTGGGTTTAGGCGAAGGTTTCGATATCGCAGCTGGCTGCTGCTGGGTGCTCTGTTCAAACTGTTTTTGAACGTTTTGAACTTGTTGCTTGTACGATTTTTGGGATACTGGCGATGGGTAATTGTGCGCGACTTGTTGCTGATTGGCGAATATCTGACGATTTTGTACAACAATTTGTCTGCTTTCTTGAGGTAGATAGTCGTTTGGCGGTGCTGAGATTTTTTGGTGTTGTAAATTTTTCGATAATAATTGTGCTCTTTCGGCAATCGACGTCGTGAATTCCGGTTGAGATACTTTCCTCAAATGCTGGCCGCTATATTCCGTCATTGATTTGTTTAGGAAATCGGGTTGAGACGCTTTTCTCTCGTGAGTCTGATGATAGTGTTGTTGTTCCAGCTCCAAACTTCTGAACTGAGGCTGTTCAATTTCCAAAGTTCTGTGCTGCTGTTCAACTTCCAAACTCCTATATTGTGGCTCGTCGAAATTCTTCAAGCGAGTTTTTTGTTCTTCCAACTCCAAGCGTTTGTACTGTTCGGCTTCTAATCTTTTTAGCTCACTTTCCCTTGATATGTATTCCTTAAAGCCACCAGAATCAGATGAAACCGAATCAGCAGATTCAATTTTGGCAGCCGAAGATTTATTGTTCAACTCTTTTTTATACGCTGAGTTACTCAACATGCCGCAACAATCTCCAGCTGAAGTATTCGATAAGATACTACAACACACGGTGCTTGGCGAACTTGGCCCAGAACTTTCTTTCGAATTGTTTTGTTGACACGCAGATTTCTCGTTGTTTTTAACGTTTGTCGACGAAGGGATGTCAATTTGTTTCGTTCCATTTTGATCAGCGTCAGCAATGGCAGTTTTCGGAGTTGGCGATTTATCTTTCTTCACGTCGGAAACTTTTAATGTCGCCATTTTACTTGTAATTTCATCTTCGTCACTCGGCTCTTCTTCAGTAGCACTTTCAACAGTCTTATACTGACCACCGTCTCCGATCGGAGACCTAGCTTGTTTCTGATCCAAATATCTCGTTCCGCCATCCGATAATTTTCTCGCGTGATCCACGATAGAACTTCGACCTTGTTCGTAATCCGACAACCTTTGGGAGGCCGGCGGACTTGTCGTGTATTGAATGCTATAACCAGGAGGCAACTGTAGCGAACCTTCTCTGCTGACAATCTGACTCGAATCGACAAATTTATGAACAATTTCATAGCCAGACGGAACGTCCTTGTAATGAATCTCATATCCAGGCGGCATTTGCGGAGAGCCCTCTCGAACTAATATCTGACTAGGCTGCTTTCCAACTTTATGGATATCCTGGTATCCGGGTGGCAACATGCTCACTTGACTATTGCCCAAGATTTTATGTACGTCGTACCCCAGGGGAATTTGTGCCGAATCAACCGGATGTTTTTTGTGCACGTCGTACCCAGTTGGCGGTTGCGAAGCACCCTCTCCCCTGTAGACTATTTGGCTCGTTGGCCTGTGGAGTTCGTATTTCTGTCCGTCTTTAACGATTTGTCTAGGAAGAGGAACATTGTGCATTGATTGTGCGTTTTGCAACGACTGATTATCGCGTACAACGGCCGTTGAAGAATAAGAATGGAGTTGAGGAGTTGCTGCCGCGTTCTGAAAACTGCACTTGCGTTGCTGACAGCTACTGTTATAACCGTCTGCGAGATCTTTGCCGACACCGAACTCGACGACGCTTCCTCGTGGCGACTGGCTATTGCTGCGACTTTTAATCACGTCTGGAGGTATGCTCTTTATTACTTGGCACGGTGCCTGCGATACCTTTTTTGCATTTATAGGCGGAATGTATTTCGGTTTTATTGCAATTGCAGGTTTCGGACCGACACCAGGACGGGTTCCAGATGAATCTGTTGTATTCTTACAACAATCGGGTGGAGACTGGGCTGACTGTTGAGGTTTTTGAATCATATTTGTATTTTTTTTATTTCGATACTTATAGCGAATAATTTATTGATATTATAAAAAGCGTATAGTATTAATATAAGTATTACTAAAAATATTGACTGGAATTAACTATTCAAGATTTCGCGAAATGCATTTCGTTATATTTTAAACTATGAGTATGAAAATGTAAGATAGATTTTCATTGGATAAGAGCACACATTTTTTGTTTAATAATAATAGTAATGATTTTAATATTTAATAAATATATCTATATGTATGTAATATAATAATATATTGTGTAGGTATATAATTTTAAGGTTAAAACTGATTTAGCAAACAAGTTGTATATATAATATTATTATGTTATAGGTATATAATATTTTAAATATCACATAGTTTTAGCGCTTGTGAAATGATTAAAACAAAGTCGATTGCACTGCCGTTTATTTGCTCAGACACAGGTTTCACATATTTTCTCCAAAACACAAACAGACGTCCTTTTCGCATCACATAATGTTCCACTTGTTATTATACATATACATTGCACGGTTTACACCCTTGCACCAAGGGGTGGATATTTTTAGTGCATCGCTTTATCCGCTTGACGGCGTCGCCATCAAACGTGCGTCGCGGCGGCGGCGCGTTCGATAGACGTCGTGTTCGGCGTCGACCTCTGTGCATTTATACGGCGCTTTCCATGTTATATACGCGGGTCGAGCAATCATTTTGCATTCGACACAAAAAATTAAATAATTTAAAATCGATTTAAAAAGTTTAAACAGTTCAAGATAAATTTTTTATGCCAATTGGGTTTTTAAATGAATTTTTTTTTTACTTAAATGGAAGGACCACATACAAAAAGTTATATTTAAATAAAAATTAATTTTTAAACTCAGTTCCGATAACGCGCCGAAAGAATTCGAACGCGTGTGACGTCATTATGTTATCTATGGTCTTTGTATCCATGGTTACTAAGTTAAAAATTTATTATTTTTGATAGTATGTGTAATACATATACACAAATACCAACAAATGCAGACTAATTTTAACATAACGACGTCACAAACATTCCTGGCGCGTTTTGAAGTCACGTGATATTTTTTAAATTTTTATACATTTTAATTAATTTTTAGTAATTTATCTATAGCTTTAAAAATTTTTTTTTTTTCGATTTTCAATATTATTTATGTTAAATTATTAGAAAAAATTAAAAAATTAATAATTTTTTTTAAACTTAAATACCTAATTGCCAATTGTCGTGGTAAATTTAATATTTATATGGATGTATATGTTACGTTTTTAGTTTCGCTTTTTGTAAGTAGATATTTTACGATTATTTTCTAATAATGAGACGGGTAAAATGTTTCGAACAAAAAAGAAAAAACAAAAAACAAAACAAAAAAACTGCTATATACCTTCCCAGATCCCCTCGTGTTCGCTGAAAGCAGAGCTCCCAGCGCATGTTGTCGGTACTCCTTCTCAAGATGATCATGCTGTGCCTGGATTCGTCTGCAATGAAAAATAAACAATAAATGAACAATCAAATTTTAAATGTTAGGCCAATTTGTCAAAAAATATTTTTTATAAACATTTCCTGAAGAGGGTTGGAACCTTTGGTGTCAGGGCCGGCGCGAGCCTATTTGGCGCCCTGGGCAAACAATTTCTTTGCGCCCTCCCCCCCCCCCTATATTTTCGTTTCAATAAAACGTGTACACAATTTCCTATCATTAATATTAAAAAAATTTCACAAGGTTTTACCTAAATTGTTTTTTATTCATCTTTTTCAGTTCTTATAACATTCAAAGCCTTATTCCAAGTATTGCACCGATGTTTTAGAAAAAAGTGTCCATTTAATTGCTTCAGAAATGAATTCTGCGAGTTTTTTTCTCTGCAAAACTTCTTATCAATTTTTTGTGGATCATCAGTGCCGCGCCTATTTCGATGGCACCCTGGGCAGCTACCCAGTTTGCCCGCCCCAAAAACCGGTCCTGTTTGGTGTGAATACTATATTAAAAAGTTGTCATTAAACACCGATACACGAGCGTGGAAACTTTTTCAGTATTCAGAAACATCTACTAGTTTAGAACTACAAAATTTATGTAACTGTTAAAATAAATCACTATAGAACCATTGTCATTATTCAGTCTTGAATTTATGAAGTAAGAACTACCTATGACCAGAAAAATCAAAAAAAAAAAAATAATAATTCAAGTTGAATTATTTAAAGAATAGAGACAAAAAATACCTATGGTACGGATATCACTGCTGTTTAAATAGGTAATATGGTAATGTTTTAGAGAGATGCAGATTTTCTAGTTTTTATTAAGATAATGTACTTAGTTCACAACTACTTCAAAATTCGATACAATATTAATAAAAAGGAAGAAATTATATAACAAGGACAGTAGAGATTACAAAACAGAATGAATTTTAAACATAAAATAAAATCAGGGACGTAGTGAGAAAAAATAGTCTCCACTCTTTCGACAGACTACAATTATTAATAGATACCTATCTCTAAGCCATTCTAAGGTATACGACAGACATATCACGTATCCTAATCTGAGTGCCATTTGAAGAACAGTTTTTATTTACTGGGTACGACGTTCTTCCCATTTTTTTTCGAGAAGTTCAATTTTCTTCGTTAAAACAATAAAGTTCAGGCCAGTCGAAAAAAGTTACAACGGTAATTCTCGTTCGTGCACATAACATGCGAAGATGTTTGGACAGAGGCGCTTTTTCAGAACTTGCCATATTACAGCTACTTTTTCTGTAGATACGCGTCTGAATATTGGCATTATATTCAGAAGTAATTATTTTAAAAATATACTTCTAGCTTCTAATGCTAACTAAAAATTTGTCATAAATAACTCGACGTTCCTTTTAAAACAAAAAGAGAGTTCAATGCATGCACAGAACACAGTTCAGTGCATCTGACATGTTTTAGTTCAAGTAAAATACTCACGATATCGCCAACAGCAGTTCTTGTTTCTGGTGTTCTTTTGCTTTAATTGAGCCGCCTTCCGCCAGAGCGACCTGTAGTTCCCGCTGCAGAACGGCGAGTTTCCTACGCTCCGCTTCCAATAGCAGACTCGTGACCTGCAATACCGACAAAACAATATATTAAACAAGTTGCACAATATGCAGGCATTTGTTACTGACTACATTATACGGGTTTATATCTGAACTAAACGATTTGTTCTTAAAACTGACACGTTGTTCTTTTATTACGTCTGTACTTCCTATTTTGTAACAATGCTAAATACCGTTACGTAATTTCAGAATTACGCGAATCATTGAATAACAAATTTTCTGAATATAATCCACATAAATAAAGTGATTGTACCTGCTTTAATTTATTAACGTCCAGAGTAAATGGCCATAAAGACTAAATTTAAATATGTATTTCATTTTTAATGTTTTTTTGTTTATTAATTTTTATTTATTATTTGAGATACTAATAAATTGTAACTATTTTTATGAATAAAATTCCAACTCTGACAAAACCGGTTGAATATATTTTCACGAGTAGACAGTAAATATTATGTACTTTCAGAAACAACTTATAAATTTGTTTAACCTCATGCAACACGATACGTCTATAATTCCATAATTAAAAGTGATACAGAAACAGAAAGTGTTCTTTGGATTCACCCTGACTTTATTGTACAAGAAGAGTGAGATTAAAAAAAAATGTTTTACAAAAAAAACTCCTTCAAAAAGCCACTAAAAAGAGGAAAACAATGAAATTTTGTGGTCTGCGCCAATTTAATAAAATATGAAGTCGGTTAAAAAAAAGAAGATATTAATCACTACAGTACTATACTAAGATGTTAACCGACTTCATATTTTATTAAATTGGCGCAGACATCAAAATTTCATTATTTTCCTCTTTTTAGTGGCTTTTTGAAGGAGATTTTTTTTTGTTAAAAAGTTTTTTATTTTTACTTTTTAGTGTCAAAAAGTGACATTTACCTTAAAAGAATGACACGCCGTTACTCACTTTTATTATTAAAATCAGCCGAACTACTGAACCGATTTTGATGAAATTTCTATGGGATTAATCTGAAAGTATAATATCCTTTCAAATAAAAGAGGACAGTGCGGTCCAGTGGTTAGCGTCGTGACCTCTGGATCAGACTGTCGTCGGTTCGAATCCCGCCTCCGCTCATGGATGTTTTGTGATGTCATTTAGTTTTATTTATTTTATTTAATGTAATCAAGACGCTAATGACCTAAGTTGTTAACGCGTCTATAATAATTTACAATAAATAAAAATATTCAAATAAAAAAAGAATTTTCCAAATCGGTTTATAAATGAGATAACTGACATAAAAAAACAACCGAATTGAGCGAACCACCTCCTTTTTTTTGAAGTCGGTTAAAAACAATCATATAGAGATAGAATTTTGCAAAAATCGTATTTTTCTTAGCACAAGAGTTTGTATATCTTTTTTTTTAAGAAAGTGGTACTAGAACTACACGCGTCGAAATATAAAATATTAATAAATAATAATATGTTTTTCGCAATTTTTGAAGTTTTAACGATTACTGTATCTACACTAGAAGTCTACAGATAAAGAAGTGTTTGTGCAAGCTTTTAGAATCAGCGTGACTGTTTTTCTAGGCGTGATCAATTTGTAAACAATCTTTTATATCCAAATTATATCTAAATGAAGAAGACTGCAGACAACAAATCCAAAGACATTGAACAATTCCAACGATCGGATAAGCCATCGCCTCGATATGAAATTTTCCCAAATAAATTATTTCCTCCCGGATTGTGGAACGAGTAATAATATCAACCAGAGGGAGGTGTCAAGCATTCATCAGTTACTAATATCCAGTCAAAGAAGTTTCGTGCGGTTCAAGTTCTGCGCAGGAACTGTTATTGTTAATCAACAAATAATTCGTACTTGCTGTTTGCAACCAGATAAACTATACAAAAAATACACTGTCAACTCTTCTTCACAGTACAGCATCCAACACTGGTTCGTTCCTTTTTAACGATCTCGTAGAACGAAAAAAAAACTGATACAGATTATCTGCGAGAAATTAGAAAAAACTACCTATCTTTGGTTAGTAGTTACATTCACTGATTCATATTTTCAGTTTATAGTAATAAATGGAAAGTTGATAACCTTTCACCAGTTCTCTTAACAAAACCTAGGAACTGGGGGTTTGCAATAGACAACAGAATCTCTATAAACTCGACTATTCTCTAATATTTATTAACAATTTCAAGAGCAACAAATTGCCTTTCTTTTGTTTTTTTTATTTCATCAACACTCCTGCTATTTTAAACATCACCAGTCACAATGTGAGAAGAGCGTTTACAGTTTTGAATACCACAAATAAAAGCTATTGCTATATAAACGCTCGTTTATGCCGCTTTCGTTAAATAAGAGTCCGTACTTCAAGACCCGTACTGTGTACGCATTTTGCGTTTTTACTCGTATAGATCTGTCTCATTTTTTACTATAGTCATCTCTCTTTAACACATTGAATTAGTTAGGCAGATTTGGAGCAAAACATAATGCAGTACTGTTTATAGAATATAGGCCCTGCGGCATGCATTAATGATAATGCTATGTGATGGCTTCATAATTATGAAATTAAAACATTTGCAAGTTTATAATACAATATTTTTTTTAATTGTGCGTTATTTTCTGGGAGTGCGGCAGCTCCGCAGCTCTCATAGAGGAGCCGCCAATGTTATTTATACTCAACAATAGATTTTGGACTGCAAAGTCTTAAACAGTCTCAGCCTTAACATTAACATGCATTTCTTATTTGCGCCAAAAAAAATTTACAAAGTTACGAAGATGTGAGGCGCATACAAAATGTAATTCGAAGGACATCAAATATAACAACGAAAGATTAATATAGGGGGATAAGTTCCGTTATTTTAAAAATTTTAAAAACTGAGCTCCACAATGATCAATATTTTAAGAGAACGAATCATTGAGTCATGTATAGTTCTATTCAAGTGGATGACCGACATAACATACCTCCCCCCACCTCACACCCATAATCCGACGCCTTGCGACCACATGCAAGAAGCGCACCGGCCGGCGTCGTCGTCTCGGCAACCAGGAACCAAACAAATGAACTATATATAATACAAACGCCACGGTGTACCTGTGCATATATACAGTATCTATATATATATGCATATCAGGACGTAGTATATATGTATATTATGGCGGCATTGATTGTGGAAAACCGGTTTGAACCGGTTTGTCTATAACCTAGATTGTTGTACATAGTGAGAAAAGCTCGCCAGGTAAAAAGCCCCGCTCATTTAAAGCTCGATCAAGGCACCAAGAAATTACACACCTTTCTATTCATATATTTTACTAAACTAGAATATCTTTTGGCATGTCTTTTATGTTAGAGAGGAGTAAAAATCTTTCTAAAAGGGTTTTTCTTAAACATAATATAATCAGCTTGATGTAAACGATTTAATGAGCTAAAGAACCTGCGTTTGGGTCACCTAGATATTAAAAATATAAAAAATCTTTGTCAGACAGAATCCATTGGCCATGTCTCGTAATTCAATAAAGGTTTTAATTTATTGTAGCAACTCAATTAGCTCACCTAAGATAATATCATGAACGTATGAGGTACTAATAATTTTAACTGTCTCGTATATATATTTTCAATGGTGGTTATCGTTATGTATTGTTAATTAGGTTGAAGGTGTTATTTCCTCCAGTTCAAGATGTAAATCAGCCCTTAAGCAAGGCAGTTGGACTGGGCTTTTACAGTGATATAAAAGCATTTCACGTGTCAGAACAAACTAACCCCCATTCTATGATCAATAAAAGAATCAAGCTTTATGTGGGACCAAAGTTCATTCCGGCTAATTTCGTCTATGACTGCTCCGGACTCCGGTTATGTATTAAAGTCGTTAAAAGCTTCAATCCCGGAAAGTCTCAAGACATGCATGCAGTCTCAAACCAACGATGTTATTTCGCCACAGTACTTCGTTAACGCGTGAAAGGTTGCTGCTAGGCTATTTTTATACATTTTGGTGACTGGATAAAAATAACGATTCGAAATACGTTTCAAATATTTTGTTCTGATATTATTGCAATTCATATTTCCTATTTATTGATAAGTACTGAAACTATTTTTCAAAATAATTTTTAATATGAAAAATTTCAATGGAATTTTGTTAGAAAGCACTTACAGATCCAAGTGTGCAAGCTTTCACGGCCGGCATTGTTCCAAGTCTTCATGGTTTCCGGGCTTGTAGGCCGTGGTCCACATGAAGACTTGGAGCACTTACATACGTACATGATATTCTTATAAGTACAAAATATGCACAACATTCAGTGCACTTTCGAAACCACTGATCCGATTAATGTTGCCGTCTAGATCTAGACTTCCTAGACTCCTGTCTTGTCTAGATTTTCAAGACAAGACTTGCAAAAGTCTTGTCTAGAAATTTTCAAGACAAGACTTGCTTTATCTAGATCAACACTCTTGCCAAAACTCTAGACAATTTCCAAAAGTCTAGATAAACTAAGTTGTAGTATTGGTAAACTAAACTCGGTTAATCTAGACTCTCGAAAATAATCTAGAGTCTTGATATTAGATAAGACAAGACTTTAAAAGCCTTGTCTTGTCTTGTCTAGACGGCAACATTAGATCCGATTGGAACGAAAAGCACGATAGTCATAGACAGAGAAACATTTGAAGACAAAATCATTCAAATGCAGTTTTGCAGAAGTTACTCTGAACGAAAAGATTTCCACATACACATCTGGGTACTCTCAGTCGGCATGTGGAAAACAACTTTTCTTTACGTTTTGAAAGTTAAATCAAAATCTGATCGTATCCCGGGAACAATTTTTCGACCATATCTTTACAGTTTGCTTTACATGAAAGTAAAACGGCTGGCTTAATTTTACAAAACTCGCAGTCGATCGAACTTATTCGAAATAATTATTTAGAGCGTGCAATCAACACATAACAAATTCACATTTGGTATAAGACTTCATGTATAAAACTGTTAGTCAATTAGAGTTTTTTTATAATTTCGTGTAAAACAGTAAAAATATGTCTACACAAACATATAAAACGGATTTTACGTACTTTTGAAAAAAATTATAGACATGGAAACACGCCTTAATGCGTTTTTAATTGGAGACATGAAGGTGTATTGCGCGTATTTATTGTGATGCGGTGTGCAGTACAATCGATAAAACAAAAATTATAAATTTTTACAACAATATTACAACGAATATCGTAATATATCTCTAAATAAAAATAGGTATAAAAACTTTCAAGTTAAACGGTTTTATTTTAAATCATCAGCTGTACCTGCAAAAACTAGAAAATAATTAGGACACAAACCAAGGGGCACTTTGTGTCGGTGTGTCAGCGGAATAAGTAATAAAAACGCGGGGCGCATTTGAAATATTTCTGTTGATGGGCTTGGAAACATATTTTTCTAGACAAGCCGTTCTTATTTAATAATTCTACAGTCGTTATACAGATTTTTATGCGCCCCTGCACGTTTTTATTACTTATTCCGCTGACGCAGCGACACAAAGTGCCCCTTGGTTTGTGTCCTAATTATTTTCTAGTTTTTGGTACAGCTGATGATTTAAAATAAAACTGTTTCACCTAAAAGTTTTTTAACCCATTTTTATTTTCTAGTTTTTAGTTTGACTTCTGAGCCGTATCATTATGTAAACTCCTCATCCTTTCAACTGTCCACCTCCTGATTCCATCATCAGACCCCCTCGTTACCAAGTTGAAATTATCATAATATTGTATTGTCATGGGAACTCAATGTGTGTGCAAAGTTTCATAAGAATCGGTTAAGTAGAAGTAGTTGAAAAAGTTGTCGCAAGATTTGAAAGAAAGATAGTAACAAACAAACAAATATACGGGGTCAAGCTAAATAAAATCGTTTAAAAAATAATAACACATACCTGCCTACGGCGGCCAAACTAACACGCATTTTTTGTATAAGTGACCTTAAAAAATTAAAATCGTTCAAAATTACTCCGAACTTACTATGCTTGTAGAAAATGACACGCTGATTCTAAAGAGCACAAGCAAAAATCTGTATATTTTCGGACACCTTAAACGAACGTATAACTCCTAATCAATGCGCGTATATCAACCTTAATCTGTCGAGCGTCTATAATCTACAATAACTAGCTAATACACGAAATCAGCGTGGTATCAATGGATTTATAGTGGTTCGTACCTATATACAGGGTGTATCACAGGATTGAGAACATAGAAAATAAATGAGTGCAACAGGGAAGACATAAACAAAATGGGTAGCGTGACAAAGATAGAATATTCATGGCTAACTCAACTAAATTAATTATCATGGTTTTAAGCATGAAAAAGGGCACAGCCACTGATCCTAACTAATTTGCACAATGGAGTTTTCCCTATGTTCGGTTTTCTGTGGTACACCCTGTATATACCTACTAAGCGCACTGTGAGACTATCGAACCCTCGAATACACTGGTACTTTGGATTATTTTTTCTTTTTCAACGTTGGAGGTTTTCCGAAAATTTTAATTTTATCTCTATTATCTATCATTTAAAAAAATTGAACATAATTTCAGAATGTAAAAATGTAAGTTTGGTGAGTGACTTTAATTAATACAAGAATTTGAAATACAATTCCATAGTTCATATTTGAGACTATACTATAGGTATATAATTGTTACATTAATCTTAAATATAATATGCTAAATTTAACCTACGCTTTCGGTGGATAAATGTTTTGATCCTGAACTTTGTTATGTCTGAATTATACTAACGATTGAAAATTGGTGGTGAAAATTGTAAATTGCAAGCATTATAAGGTGCGTGAAGTTGGCCCGGAAAAAATCCGGGCTGGGTGGGAAAATGGCTCAATCAATTGTCCATCGTTAGACCATATTTTCCCACCAAATAATTTCGTTTTCCCACCTCTCATTTTTCTTTTATTCAACATTTTTATTTTTCGGGCCAACTTCACAAGCCCGAAAAATTTGCCGGGCTAGGTGGGAAAACATCTCATTCGAAATGCCTTCGTTAGTCCATGTTTTCCCACCAATTAGTTTCGTTTTCCCACCAACCAAAAAAAGTTATTAAATAGATTTTTTTCCAAAAATATCATAAATCGCTGAAAAAAAATCCGGGCTGGGTGGGAAAACGGCTTAATCAATTAGGTATTTAAGTTTAAAAAAAATTATTAATTTTTTAATTTTTTCTAATAATTTAACATAAACAATATTGAAAATCGAAAAGAAAAAATTTTTTAAAGCTATAGATAAATTACTAAAAATTAATTAAAATGTATAAAAATTTAAAAAATATCACGTGACTTCAAAACGCGCCAGGAATGTTTGTGACGTCGTTATGTTAAAATGTGTCTGCATTTGTTGGTATTTGTGTATATGTATTACACATACTATCAAAAATAATAAATTTTTAACTTGGTACGAAATGTTACAATTACCACAAAACACCAAACCATAACAAACACTCTCGACGTACGTTTCGCCAACCAAGTTGGCATCATCAGGAGATGATTAAAACTAAAGACTAAACAAAAATTACTGCCTATTTATAGGCTACCTAATTTTAATTACCTGAAAACTAAACTAATTTACTAAATCAAAAAGCAGGCTACCTGGAATTGGGCCTTTGTCACTGTTCATAATATTATGTTTACACTTATGAATCTCTAGACTCTCTACGGCGTCTAGTTGTCTAATATTAATGACGTTTCTAATTAATTTTAAATTACTATTGTCTATTTTATGGTCATTTTCAAATGCATGTTGGGCAACACTAGATTTATCAAACCTGCCATATTTTAGATGAGCCATATGCTCTTTAAATCTTACTGAAATAGATCTTCTCGTTTGGCCAACATACTTTTTATTACAATTTTGACAACTAATTTCATAAATCCCGGACTTTTCTTTTTCTTCTACTTTTTCTTTAGGGTTCCCTAATTTTTCTTTCAAACTATTACTTGAAGAGTATACAATATTTAATCCTACTTCTTTAAAAATCTTTTTTAACCCTCTGGTGAAGCGCGATTCAAATGGAATCGATACATATCTAGAAATTTCTGTTTCATTACGAAAAGTCGAAGAATTTTCCAAAGCATTCTTAAAACTACGTTTTCTAATCATTTTATCTATTAAATCTACATTATAACCATTACACAAAGCTATGTCCTTAATTAAAGTTTTTTCTTTCTCAAACCTTTCCTTGTTGAGAGGGAAGCTGAGTAACCGGTGTATTAAAAAGTTGAAACTTGCCATTTTATGTTGAGGGCAATGATGTGAGTCTTTAGGGATATATCTTAGTGTATTGGTGTCCTTTCTGTATATATCAAATTCTAAATTATTTGTCTCATTCTTTATGACTAATACATCTAAAAATGGCAGTCTTCCGTTGTTTTCAATTTCATAAGTGAATTTTATTGAAGGGAAACAATTATTTAATTTGGAAACAAAATTGTCTACATTCTCACTTTTAGTGTCAAATACTGCGAAAATATCATCCACATACCTAAGCCATACTCTAGGGAAGTAATCAAAAGTTTCTTTTGCATCTGTTTCAAACTTATTCATGAAAAGACTGGCAATAAAAGGAGATAGAGGGTTCCCCATTGCTGTCCCTTCATGCTGTTCATAAATATTACTATTATGCAAAAAACAATTTTGTTTCATACAAATCTGAGTGAGTTTTATGTAGTCATTTACCATCTCACTACTAAATTTATTCCTATATAATAGGTCTTTTAAAATATCTAAAGTTTCTGGAATAGGGACGCTTGGAAACAACGAGCATACGTCAAAAGAAATCAAAATTTCCCCTTCCTCCAACTGAATATCCTGGGTTTTATTAATAAACTCATTCGAATTAACTACCGCAAAACCAGTTTGAGTAACAGGTAACTTTTCAAATTCTTTTGACAACCATTTTGATAAAAAGTAAGTTGGTGCTCCGATTGCCGAAACAATAGGACGCATGGACTTACCTGGTTTATGTACCTTAGGTAAACAATACAGTCGTGGTATAATTGGGTTGGATACATGTAGTTTTCGTTTCAAAGCCGGGGTGACAATTTTCTTACAGCTCTTAATCGCATCTTTGACTTCATTAATCATTTTTGTTAAAGGATTTTTCTTCAGTTTTGTATAAGGACCATTACTAATTAAGGTGTCAACTCTTTCATAATAATCTATTTTGTCTAAAATAACAACTTTGTTTCCCTTATCAGCTTTCAAATAAAAACACTCTTTCTCACGTAATCGTTTGATAACTTCCTTGTTTTTGACAACTTTTGGCTTTGTTTTCTGACTTTTTTCAATATTTACAGACAACTGGGTCTTACATGCTTTTCTGACGAAACCTTTGGAAGGCTCAGGTAAATATTGAATAGCACTCTCGATTCCTGCGACAACGTCTTCTAGAACATTGTCGGGACCTGGTAGGCTATATTTCAAACCTTTGTTTAGTAATTCAATTTCTTTTTTATCAAACGATTTCGATGATTGGTTATCAACAATGTTGATGTATTTTTGAGGAAAATTTTCTTTGGGCTTATTTGGAATTAATTTTTTGAACTTGGGAAATTTTTTGATTTAGTAAATTAGTTTAGTTTTCAGGTAATTAAAATTAGGTAGCCTATAAATAGGCAGTAATTTTTGTTTAGTCTTTAGTTTTAATCATCTCCTGATGATGCCAACTTGGTTGGCGAAACGTACGTCGAGAGTGTTTGTTATGGTTTGGTGTTTTGTGGTAATTGTAACATTTCGTATCTTTACACCAAAGGTTCCACCATTTTTTATTGTTAATATGGCTTCACGGTCAACGGAACTAAATCTTTATTGTAAGTTTACCACTAAGATTTCTTTATTAGGAGCAGATATTTGGTTTCTAAAAGCTTGTAAAAAGAACTCAGTTTTTCCATCCTTTTGTAAAATTAATATCTCAACATCTTCACCGATTTGTGATAAAGTCATTTTGTACGCAAAACAGAAATGGCTAGATTTAGAAATCAAGTATTTGTATGGAAAAAGGAGTATGCTTGAATTGCAAGCATATGAACTTTTTAAAAAACTAACATTTAGACTAAGTAATTTAGAATACGAACAATGGAGTGTATTTCAGAGGAAAATGTTTGTTGCAGTTGATGCAAAATTTATAAAAAAGATGGCATCTTTAAACAAAAAGTTCAAAAAATTAATTCCAAATAAGCCCAAAGAAAATTTTCCTCAAAAATACATCAACATTGTTGATAACCAATCATCGAAATCGTTTGATAAAAAAGAAATTGAATTACTAAACAAAGGTTTGAAATATAGCCTACCAGGTCCCGACAATGTTCTAGAAGACGTTGTCGCAGGAATCGAGAGTGCTATTCAATATTTACCTGAGCCTTCCAAAGGTTTCGTCAGAAAAGCATGTAAGACCCAGTTGTCTGTAAATATTGAAAAAAGTCAGAAAACAAAGCCAAAAGTTGTCAAAAACAAGGAAGTTATCAAACGATTACGTGAGAAAGAGTGTTTTTATTTGAAAGCTGATAAGGGAAACAAAGTTGTTATTTTAGACAAAATAGATTATTATGAAAGAGTTGACACCTTAATTAGTAATGGTCCTTATACAAAACTGAAGAAAAATCCTTTAACAAAAATGATTAATGAAGTCAAAGATGCGATTAAGAGCTGTAAGAAAATTGTCACCCCGGCTTTGAAACGAAAACTACATGTATCCAACCCAATTATACCACGACTGTATTGTTTACCTAAGGTACATAAACCAGGTAAGTCCATGCGTCCTATTGTTTCGGCAATCGGAGCACCAACTTACTTTTTATCAAAATGGTTGTCAAAAGAATTTGAAAAGTTACCTGTTACTCAAACTGGTTTTGCGGTAGTTAATTCGAATGAGTTTATTAATAAAACCCAGGATATTCAGTTGGAGGAAGGGGAAATTTTGATTTCTTTTGACGTATGCTCGTTGTTTCCAAGCGTCCCTATTCCAGAAACTTTAGATATTTTAAAAGACCTATTATATAGGAATAAATTTAGTAGTGAGATGGTAAATGACTACATAAAACTCACTCAGATTTGTATGAAACAAAATTGTTTTTTGCATAATAGTAATATTTATGAACAGCATGAAGGGACAGCAATGGGGAACCCTCTATCTCCTTTTATTGCCAGTCTTTTCATGAATAAGTTTGAAACAGATGCAAAAGAAACTTTTGATTACTTCCCTAGAGTATGGCTTAGGTATGTGGATGATATTTTCGCAGTATTTGACACTAAAAGTGAGAATGTAGACAATTTTGTTTCCAAATTAAATAATTGTTTCCCTTCAATAAAATTCACTTATGAAATTGAAAACAACGGAAGACTGCCATTTTTAGATGTATTAGTCATAAAGAATGAGACAAATAATTTAGAATTTGATATATACAGAAAGGACACCAATACACTAAGATATATCCCTAAAGACTCACATCATTGCCCTCAACATAAAATGGCAAGTTTCAACTTTTTAATACACCGGTTACTCAGCTTCCCTCTCAACAAGGAAAGGTTTGAGAAAGAAAAAACTTTAATTAAGGACATAGCTTTGTGTAATGGTTATAATGTAGATTTAATAGACAAAATGATTAGAAAACGTAGTTTTAAGAATGCTTTGGAAAATTCTTCGACTTTTCGTAATGAAACAGAAATTTCTAGATATGTATCGATTCCATTTGAATCGCGCTTCACCAGAGGGTTAAAAAAGATTTTTAAAGAAGTAGGATTAAATATTGTATACTCTTCAAGTAATAGTTTGAAAGAAAAATTAGGGAACCCTAAAGAAAAAGTAGAAGAAAAAGAAAAGTCCGGGATTTATGAAATTAGTTGTCAAAATTGTAATAAAAAGTATGTTGGCCAAACGAGAAGATCTATTTCAGTAAGATTTAAAGAGCATATGGCTCATCTAAAATATGGCAGGTTTGATAAATCTAGTGTTGCCCAACATGCATTTGAAAATGACCATAAAATAGACAATAGTAATTTAAAATTAATTAGAAACGTCATTAATATTAGACAACTAGACGCCGTAGAGAGTCTAGAGATTCATAAGTGTAAACATAATATTATGAACAGTGACAAAGGCCCAATTCCAGGTAGCCTGCTTTTTGATTTAGTAAATTAGTTTAGTTTTCAGGTAATTAAAATTAGGTAGCCTATAAATAGGCAGTAATTTTTGTTTAGTCTTTAGTTTTAATCATCTCCTGATGATGCCAACTTGGTTGGCGAAACGTACGTCGAGAGTGTTTGTTATGGTTTGGTGTTTTGTGGTAATTGTAACATTTCGTATCTTTACACCAAAGGTTCCACCATTTTTTATTGTTTTAACTTGGTAACCATGGATACAAAGACCATAGATAACATAATGACGTCACACGCGTTCGGATTCTTTCGACGCGTTATCGGAACTGAGTTTAAAAGTTAATTTTTATTTAAATATAACTTTTTAATTAGTAAGCAAAAAAATTAAATAAAAACAGTTTTGCTATAAAACTTGTATGTGGTCCTTCCATTTAAGTAAAAAAAAAAATTCGTTTAAAAACTCAAATGTCCATCATTAGACTACAATTTCCCACCAAATATTTTCGTTTTCCCACCTTTCATTTTTCTTTTATTCAACATTTTTATTTTTCGGGCCAACTTCCAAAGCCCGAAAAATTTGCCGGGCTAGGTGGGAAAACATCTCATTCGAAATGCCTTCGTTAGTCCATGTTTTCCCACCAATTAGTTTCGTTTTCCCACCAACCAAAAAAAAGTTATTCAATAAATAGTTTTTTTTCCAAAAATATCATAAATCGCTAAAAAAAATCCGGGCTGGGTGGGAAAACGGCTCAATCAATTGTCCATCATTAGACTACAATTTCCCACCAAATATTTTCGTTTTCCCACCTTTCATTTTTCTTTTATTCAACATTTTTATTTTTCGGGCCAACTTCCAAAGCCCGAAAAATTTGCCGGGCTAGGTGGGAAAACATCTCATTCGAAAGGCCTTCGTTAGTCCATGTTTTCCCACCAATTAGCTTCGTTTTCCCACCAACCAAGAAAAAGTTATTCAATAAATAGTTTTTTTTTCCAAAAATATCATAAATCGCTGAAAAAAAAATCCGGGCTGGGTGGGAAAACGGCTCAATCAATTGTCCATCATTAGACTACAATTTCCCACCAAATATTTTCGTTTTCCCACCTTTCATTTTTCTTTTATTCAACATTTTTATTTTTCGGGCCAACTTCCAAAGCCCGAAAAATTTGCCGGGCTAGGTGGGAAAACATCTCATTCGAAAGGCCTTCGTTAGTCCATGTTTTCCCACCAATTAGCTTCGTTTTCCCACCAACCAAGAAAAAGTTATTCAATAAATAGTTTTTTTTTCCAAAAATATCATAAATCGCTGGAAAAAAATCCGGGCTTGGGGGGTAAATGGCTCAATCAATTGTCCATCGTTAGACCACATTTTCCCACCTTTCATTTTTTTTTTATTCAACATTTTTATTGTTCGGGCCAACTTCACAAGCGAAAAAAACCAAAAAAAAGTTATATGAATTTCAATATAATTTATTATACATAAACTATGCAAAAATGTATCCAAACAGAGTCAATAACATTTCAAACCATAATAGTTGTTGAGAATTATGTTAGCTATGTTATGTATGTGATTGTGTGAATTAGTGATTGAAATTTTATTCACTATCGTTATCCAATTGAGCTGAAATTTTGCACACGTGTATAAGTTCGGTGACAATGCAATATAGTATATCTAATATCGTTCTAAATCCAAAATGTCGGATGTGCCAAGATGGCGACTCCCCTTTCTCTTTACAACCCTCTTGACATGGGTATCAATTGAAATGGTTTGACGAGTAGAATACGACCTTGACGTAATTTTAAATTCAAAATGGCGGACGCCCAAGATGGCGGCTTACCTTTTCCTCTAGAACCCCCATGATATGCATTGCATATCAAATAAAAGAGTTTGACGAGTAGAATAAGAGAAGCTACGTGACGTCATTCTCTATTATGAAACTCTAGATTTAGGACTTAGATTTTGTTTTTCCCCCAGCCCGGATTTTTTTCAGAAATTTATGATATTTTTGGAAAAAAAACTATTTATTGAATAACTTTTTTTTGGTTGGTGGGAAAACGAAATTAATTGTTGGGAAAACATATACAAACGAAGGCCTTTCGAATGCGATGTTTTCCCACCTAGCCCGGCAAATTTTTCGGGCTTGTGATGTTGGCCCGAAAAATAAAAATGTTGAATAAAAGAAAAATGAGAGGTGGGAAAACGAAATTATTTGGTGGGAAAATGTGGTCTAACGATTGACAATTGATTGAACCGTTTACCCCCAGCCCGGATTTTTTTTCAGCGATTTATGATATTTTTGGAAAAAAAACTATTTATTGAATAACTTTTTTTTGGTTGGTGGGAAAACGAAACTAATTGGTGGGAAAACATGGACTAACGAAGGCCTTTCGAATGCGATGTTTTCCCACCTAGCCCGGCAAATTTTTCGGGCTTGTGAAGTTGGCCCGAAAAATAAAAATGTTGAATAAAAGAAAAATGAGAGATGGGAAAACGAAATTATTTGGTGGGAAAATGTGGTCTAACGATGGACAATTGATTGAGCCGTTTACCCCCCAGCCCGGATTTTTTTTTCAGCGATTTATGATATTTTTGGAAAAAAAACTATTTATTGAATAACTTTTTTTTGGTTGGTGGGAAAACGAAACTAATTGGTGGGAAAACATGGACTAACGAAGGCCTTTCGAATGCGATGTTTTCCCACCTAGCCCGGCAAATTTTTCGGGCTTGTGAAGTTGGCCCGAAAAATAAAAATGTTGAATAAAAGAAAAATGAGAGATGGGAAAACGAAATTATTTGGTGGGAAAATGTGGTCTAACGATGGACAATTGATTGAGCCGTTTTCCCACCCAGCCCGAATTTTTTCCGGGCCAACTTCACGCACCTAGCATTATATTTATAAAGAACAATATAAGCTAACAGTTAGCTATTCAAAGCGTAAGTATGCCCAAATTGTGTGATGGGAATCTCAGACCGTTCGATAGTCGATACATTTTTTCACATTTTAATTTATTTTAGTGTTTATTATTACATAAGTTTCAAATTACAATTAGCACAAAAAAATAAGAAAAAAATAATGTGATCAAAATTCAAAATATAGTTAAGAAATTATTTAGGTGAATGATAGTTCTAAATAGAACTGGCATGGCGTCGCGTAGGTGTCCCCGACATAAAAGATCACAAAATGAAAAACAAAATCTGACCGCTCAATTACTGTTTTCTGACCTAATAAGGAAACCTGTATTACCATCTTTAATTCAGATAGTCCATTTGTTAAATCCACCCACAATGACTCAAAAACAAGACTTTAAAGTATTAAAAATAGGTCCTAAACATTTTAGACGTGTTTCAATTTAGTGTTGCGAAAAAAAATAGAACATGCTCGGTGTTTGAGAAAAACACATTTGCGTACATTATAAAGTATATCTACCTATATATTATCACTGAAATTAGTAATTCTGGAAAGCTTACCTTGCTGTGCGTGGAAAACGGGTAAAGACAGATATAGTTAATAGGGTCACCTGTCCTTGTTCCACTACAGTTTTAATAGACTGTACGACAAAGACAGGTGGCCCTTTAACTATATGTTTGTCTTTAGTCGCTAGCAGCGCGTCAGTTTACTTTCCAAAATTTCTATATTTCAGTGACCTATAGATACTTTGTTTTAAAATATTTTTTGTGAACGTAACCTAATAGTACCTACACAATCTTTTTAAGTCAGTTTTAACTTTTAAGAAACAATATAAATAGCTGAAGTCATCAGCGTCTCGAAGAAAGAAAATGTAAGAGAAATATGCACCGCCCCGAACTGTACCTATTATCCAAGAATGTTGCTGGAACCTTTGGTGTGAATATAATAAAAAACAGAATTAACCACAAACACCAAACCATAGTAATTTAATAATCGACGTACGTTTCGCCAACCAAGTTGGCATCATCAGGAGATGATGCCTGATGATGCCAACCTATTATGACATTACCTATATACCCCTAAACTGGAAATGTGAATATTTTTTTTCAAGACGGTAATGATTATTATAAAGACATTTTAATACTAAAAATACAAATTTTGAAGGCCAATATTACAAGTGCACTGTGTATAATTTCGAAGTTCAACGAACTGAAGAATTTGTCACACTATAAGTATATAAACGAAAAAAGTAAAACAAATCAATAGATATCTATATTGAATTTAATTCACTTAAAGAAATGTCATTGGAGATGGCGAGTAGAAAGCTAAAACGACATATCTTTGGATATTATCGAAATAATTGGCGTTCGACAAGAAAAAGCTATTTTTTTTATTAAAGTTTCCAGTAGGCATTGGCAAGGGAAAGTTGTCGTAAAATGAACTTTCTTTTTGTGAAGATAATGTAGTTCCAATCATAATATACTGCCTACCTAATTTTTGCTTCCATAAAAAAATCTCAACTTTTTTCTTCCAAATATATTCTCTACGTAAAAAAAACTTTTAAATATGTAGAAAAACTCGCTTAAACATAATATATCGGTATGAAAACCTAAGGTAAAATATCGGGAATCTTTACCCTACACTAAATGCCCCCCCCCTGCTTCTATAAAGACGAAAGACGTCGAACTACACGACCACACTAATTTTCCGCGATTTAGATTTATAAAAACAGATTACTCAAATTATAGGTACCTATCATATAAAAATATTATGATGCACTTACCTCCAATTGGACACCAAACAAGTCACGTGACCTGTTTTTTTTATAACAACCATTGTTATTGGTCTGAATTGGATGCTCCAAATTTGGTACGACGTTTTCTATTGGACTCATTCTGAAACAATGCAATTAAGGAACTTCAAAAAAGGATTGCTAACGGTATATTATCGATATAAAAGTTTCAATTGTGTTGATCCTGATTTTTATGCAATTTTTCTATTTATAGGTAGTGATTATTTGTTGTCTTTTTTTAGTAACCCAATAAAAAAAATTTAGATATAGAAGATTATAGACGCTCGACAACTGAGACCGTCTAAACTCTAAATAATAAAAGTACTCTTTTATTATTTAGACAAAAATTCGAATTTTACCTACGTTATATAGGCACTTGTATAAGTGTTTTTAATTTATAAATTGAAATTATAATATAGGTAGATATCTAGTTTCTCAAATAATTAATCATTAGAAATTGACATGAAAGAAATTTTACATTTTTTAATATTTCAGTCAACTTCGAGGCGATGAAAAATATGGGTCATTTTTCCGTCACTTTTTGAAGAAAATAATTTATTAATATAGGCTTTACGTGAACATTGCGTGAACAGTAATATTATTAGTGGCAATTTATGCGAAATATCTGATAAATATCTCGTATTTAAGGTGGCGGGGTGTGGCTTTCTTACAATTTCTCAAATAGTGGCATTTTAATGATCCCTGTAGGTTTAACGTACGCTTTATCTTCGTTTAATGTACGCCATAAAAAAAGAGATACGACCTTATACTATATATACCCACGATTTTGTAGTTCACAATGACTGAATCTGATGCAAATTTATTAAACTTATTGTAACTATAAACACAAAATTATTGGAACACTATATTTTCCAAAGAACTAATTGAAACTCGTTCAAAAAGTGTATTTCCAAAAATAGATAAACACGAGTTTTGAAATATGTATTTTAATTTTTACTTATCATCACAAACATACTACAGTGTAACCTTAATATAACGAGCCTCGATATAACGATTTCCTCGATTTAACAAATTTTTTTAAATCCCCTAGAACTGCCCGTAAGAGCTAATGCAAAATATACCTTTACATTGCGAATACGTTTATCAAAAACCTTTGTATAACGAATTTTCAATCATTGCAAAATATAAATAGAAAGTATATATAACCTTTACATAACGTATCCTATCAATTATTCAAGTAATGTAAACACTGCTGTTTGTCACTTTGTTGGTTTTAAAGTTGCAATGGCTGAGAAACGAAAAAGGTGTTCCTTAACCTTGTTAAAACGAATCGTAGTCCAACTTAACCACTATATAACAAACCTCATTGTAACAAATTACTTGGTATAACGAATGTTTTCTAATTCCCTTCAGTTTTGTAATATCGAGGTTGCATTGTATTACTCAATATTATGTTATAAAAGAAAAAGTTAATAGAACTATGCTACCTCAAATTCCAGGATCACTGAATCGATTTCAAAAATTCGTTATGACGAGTAACTTATAGTAGGCCATAATATATTATTACACTACAACAAAAGGGGGATGAGCAGTAAAAAAATAGCGATTTGTACCCGAACCCGGGCGAAGCTGGACTGCAGACAGTAAATTAGCTTTATCTTCAATCTATCAAGTCATAACTTGGAGAACTGATAAAAGTATCATTTGGATTGTCTATTTGTTATTAAAAATAAATAAAAATTATGAACTGATCCTGGGTTCAAATAATCTTGGTAGGTAGCTAGTGGGCAGTGGCCCTAAAAAGTAGGTACCTACTACATATTTTGTGAAAATCTCAGAAAATAAAACAATGTTTTTTTATAAATTTTTTATTGTCATATACGTCCACAGTTTTTCAATACAATGTTAAGGTTTATGAAATAAAAACACAGCTGTTTTAATAATAAAATTGTTATTTTATTAAAAGATGACCTGAAAATACAAAATAAACAACATGAAAATTATAAAAATATATTATCAGTCTATTCTTATTCTCAATAAAAAATTCATAACTTCTTCCCTTAGCAAGGACGAAAAATTACGTTTCACATCTTCATATTTAAATAGTATATTGTGTAACAAGTGTGCTAAATACATCTTTATGCGACAAGTCAGATGTTATCAGCACGAGTAGTAGGCGAGCGCTCACGAGCCTTGGCGAGTGAGCATCGCGAGTCGAATACGAGTGCTGAAAACATCGCGCCTGACACATAAAGATTTAGCACACGCATTGCACACTATACTTTATTCAACACATGCATGGTTTTAGACTTTAATTGAATAATTTAATGTCACTGACAGAAGTACATCTCATAATAAAAACATTGGGCTCGATACAATATTTCATTACTTTGTTACCATAGTAACCATATTTCATTTATAACACCGAAAAGAGGTACATTATTAGATATCGGGGTTTTCAAATGTTTTTCAATAAATCGAAAAGCGTTTCATAATGGATCTTGACGCCACCAGTCAATAAACGGCTATTTAAGGTCCGCAAACCAGATACGAAAAAACACTAAAAGCATGCATGTGTTGAATAAACCTTTTATGTATCTACAATAGTTAATAATAATACTTTTTTGAAAAATAATATAATCTAAACTCAACTTATGAATTTTTTGATTACGTAAGTATCCTCAGTTTTCAAACTTTATTTTTATGATGACAGAAACGCAACATGTTTTTTTCTTTTTTCATTTTTGAGTGAGAAAAAATGTTTTTCCAATAACAGTGAAGTTATTTTAAAAAGGACTACCGTGTCAGCAATTTTCATTTCAAACCAATATATAGATACGTTCAGAGCTGTGCCGATTACACAAAAAAAGTAATTGAGTACGATTACAGTTACTTTACAATAAAATGTAATTGAGTACGATTACAGTTACATTCGTTTTCAAAAGTAATCGATTACAGTTACAGTTACATTCGTTTTTAAAAGTAATCGATTACAATTATACAATTACTTTTACGATTACTTTTTATAGCACTGAAAAAGAAGCGATTGAAATTTAAAACTGCGTAGGTATATAAACAAAAATTTTCAAGAAATAATATAAAAAAGAACAAATCAAACAACATTAATTAAATATTTATTATTATAATTAATTATCATTATAATAATTGTTAGAGTGGGGTTCTAAGTTGTATCATAAAAAATATAAACTTTTTTGCCATATTTCAAAAATCGAAACTATATTAAAATTTTTATGATTATTAAAACAAAAACATTTTTTTAACTTTTTAAATTTGCGTAGAAAGTAGAAACGATACTTATTTAAAGATTTTGAAATATTTGACAAATGAATAAGAGTGACGTGATTCAGTGTCATTTTTTCGCCAGTAGTAATATAGTTTTCTAACGTATGAAGATGTACAAAACCATGTATGAGGTTATGAGCGAGAGCTGTTCTCATTGTGCCGATTACACAAAAAAAGTAATTGAGTACGATTACAGTTACTTTACAAAAAAAAGTAATTGAGTACGATTACAGTTACTTTACAAAAAAAAGTAATTGAGTACGATTACAGTTACATTCGTTTTCAAAAGTAATCGATTACAGTTACAGTTACTAAGAAAAGTAATTGGTAACTGTAATTAGTTACTTTTGCGCGATTACACGCCCAGCTCTGGATACGTTGCAATCCACACCCAGATTATATTAACTAATAATAATATAAAAGAATAACAAATGAATTATTTGTAAAAGGTGATCGGAAATTTTTACGATCGTCGAAGTAGGTAGTCGTTGCTCAGGCCACAAGGTATGGCAATAAAAGAATCACGATTTTCAAATCTATCTGTGAATTCTTCCAGTGCCAAGCCCTGGAGCGAGCGGAAATGTCGTTGCAATAATACACAAATCTATAATTATTATGTCCGTTAGTTTTAAATATATTTTATTTGTATGTGCAAATTTGAACAGTTTATTTGTTAAAATCAAAATAAACACATTAATAACAGAATCTTATTTTTAATCGTGCATTTATTATATTATGCCAGTAATTTAAATTGAATTTAGTTTCAAGTATTTCAACAAAGTTTTTCTCAACTTCAACTCATAATGTCTCTAGGAGTCTGACAAAATGTTGCGAAACACTTTTTATAACGTTTTTATTTGACCTGAAGTACCTATTTTAACAATTCAAAATATCTCTTTTTTTCTTAATTTTGTTAAAGTATTATTTTCACTTGATTTTTTCGAACCGGAATAACGCAGTGCTCAAAATTCTTCTATATTTCGACGCTATATTTTTTTTAAAGGAAGCAAAGTGGGAGATCAAAAACACGATCACCATTATAAAATAGAGTAAATCTTCGATTAAAATTTAAAAATCTGCATTCTGCAATTTTAAATCCAAATTCAATTATAATATCACCTATATGGAAGCTGTCCACAGCAACAATGCTATTGCTAAGAATTTGATTTCAAACTTAAAATAACCCGACGCAATAGAAAGAAATTGAAGAAATCTGAAAAGAAGACGTATTTCACTTTGGTTTTAAATTTGTTTAATCCGATTCATCTGCTTTTTATATTACTGATTTTTTTAATTTGCAAAGTTCCAGAAGTTAATAATAATTATCACTCAGAATTATAAAAGATTCAAATTTGAAAAAAATAGAATTGATAAAATTAAATCAATTTAAATGCGGCCTTCGTTGGTTGTATTTTTTACTATACGCATGAAATGGCAAAGCCTTGAAGAAAATGTGATTAAAAACTGTGTATTAAAATTAATTTAATAGCGAGTTATCGCGTAATAATCCGGCGGAAAAATGCGAGAAAAACTTCAAATGGCATTCAAAACCTAAATGCCTTTAACAGCTCTTGTGCAAATCTACATTATTGATCGCTGTAACTCTTGTGGATTTTTGGTTATAAAAAATGTTAAATTTTGTTGATTGATAAAATAGAAATATTTTTGCACATTCACACAGATTGCAAAATGAATTTAATGTATCGAAATGAAAGTGAAAAGACGTGTAAAAGTCCATTAGGTTAATCAAAATATAATATTAGTTTCGTTGACAGTCATCTGGAAAGCAAAAGTAGGCAAGCAAATGCCAAATTACAGACTATTTAATTTCAATTAGTTGATTACATTTCTTAATTAATTAATTTAATAAAATTAAAACGCACGACCAGATAAATGAAAAATAATTAGTGTTAACAAGTTAAACTGTTATTAAGAAATTTTTAGCCCAAAGATTTACAGATAATTTGTTCGATTAAAAAAATTTAAAAAATAGTGTATTTTTTGGATTGTAATGTTTCTAAAATTTTCTCTCCAGGTATTTCACCGTATAAATAAAACAGAAGAAGCTGCACTTTATTTTATAAAAATGTTTAAACGTATTTTTGAAAATTCTGTTTTCATATACTCAACTTTAGATTCATAAAACAGGTTTACTTTTTTTGTACAGAAAAATTATAATTGAATGAATAATGCTATGAAAAATATAATCCGTTTTTTCCCGACTGCAACGCAAAGGAGGATATTGTGTTTATTTAATAACTAGCCGTTAAAATAGTTTAGATTATATAAAAGACAGTCCGATACTAACGCACTCAATATTTAAAAAACTCGGGTCGCAGTGCCAAAACCCTGCCGACAATATAGTGTATTTGCTAACACAAGCATTGTGCTGTTATTATGTGAACATAAGTTTGTTTTTCGACAAAATAAAAAATTTAACCCCTTAATACATCCCTTAAAATAATATTTTTTTTCTTAATTTCAATAATATTATAAATGCAACCTCTGTACCAAATTAAATACACCCTTCAGTAAGTAAATCACTATCCGCAAACCAGTGTTTTCATAAAATTTGTAAGTCCGGTCCTGTCAAGCCGATTTTATTAAAATTTTAACAGCACATTTTAATCTTCACTAAAGGGTTAAATTTCAATTTTGAAACGATTCTGAAAATTTTTTCGGTATTTTTGGGCCCAAAAACTTTTTTCAACCCCTAAAAACTACCCTTAAAATGGTCCGATCGGGCCCATTTTAAATAGGCTTCGTGCGGTAATGGGTTCCAATGTGTGTACCAAATTTCGTTTAAATCGATTAAGTCTGTCGAGAGTTATCGTGTACACACATATATATATATATATAAATATATATATATATATACATACATATATACATAAACATTTTCAAAAATGGTGGCAAACTGTTCAGGAGGCTATGAAACGTCGAGAAATTTTGGTCCGACCCCTAGGTCCCGCCATCCGACCGACGCCAATAGTGTATGTGCCATATGGCAAATACACTAATAATTTTCGCATCTTCACTAACATAATTTCGCCAAAAAAATTACGATTGCGATTTTCGTGTTTGGGAATGAGTAGCTCTCTCGCTAAATGAAAACATGCCAAAAATGTACCTGTTCCAATAATTTAGCACGTAACACTAAAAATTATTTTGAAAAGTCGTAAGAAAAATGTTTAAAATAATTTGGCACTTTAGGATTCCCATTTATAATAGAAAATAGAATTCCCAATTCTGCATACAGCATATACAATATTCTAGGCACTTATTAGAAGTTTTGGTATTTCCACAAATTCCGACTACAAATTGTATAAAAAGAAAATTCTTACGAAAATTCAGATAACCGACGATTCAAAGCCGCGATATCGGGAAAAAAACAAAAGTGAAACGTCTGAAACTGGTTCGACGGGGTTTAAACGCACAATGACCGATCGTCCGGTTGCACCGTCACTATCCTGTCGGACAGCAGATCGCAGCACTGCCCGGAGTGGTTCCGTTCCGACGTCGATCGTCAGACGTCCAGCGTTGCGGACGTCGCAATGCGCCATTATATACTCGTACTGGAGTGGCGTGTCGATTCAACGATGGCGTCCGTTCGTTGTGAGCTGTTGGTGTTTGTTGGTTGTTACGTCGCTAGCGTCACGACGCCGCGCTCTGGCAGATCGTTAAACGATGTCGCCGCGAAGTTCAAACAATAGCTCCAGGACGACAACTCGTGCGTCTGGAAATTGAATGGAAACGCCGGACTGTTCATATTATATCGCTGAGGTCACAATGCAAAGTGGCTTACGGAGAAATTTTGGCAATTTTTTAGAACGCAACTTTTTTAACTGCTTAATGTAATTGATCAAAAATATTATATATAAAAATAGTAACGAGACCTCTGTCTGAAATTTCGTTTTCGTATGGGTTTTTTGCGGTATATTTCGTATGGTATTTATTGTTAGTCTGGAAAACAATTTCCACAGTCTGTACCGGCATCACTCGAGAAAATATGGAAATTTTAACAAAACTTGAAATATTATGAACGAATATTCAATAAATATTAGTAAAAAAAAACTTTTAAAAGACAAGCTCTTATTTAAATGCACTAAAAAGGAAAAAATAATTTTTAATAATTTAAGTTCATAATTATAAAAGCGTTGGTCGTGACTAATAAACTATTAGAGTTCACGACCCACGCTTTTATAATTATGAATCCAAATTATTAAAAACTACTTTTTCCTTTTTAGTGCATTTAAATAAAAGCTTGTCTCTAAAAGGTTTTTTTACTAATATTTATTTTGTTCATTTTAGACTTTCAAAATTTTACCCCCCTTCGACACCCAGCATGCCCTTAAATTGCCCCCAAAATGCACTTATTGTGTTTCGCTTTACAAGCCCTTTCATTTAATACCCATATTATAGGGGTTGCAGTGGAAATGATAAATCGCCATTTTGTAACGTCCGCCATATTGGATTAAAAATGGCGGCATTTAAGTAATCGTGCATTGTCACGAGAACCAAACGTGATAGCTTCAGTGGAAGTGGGTGAAATATTGATTACAAAATTCCAGGACATACATACATCATGGTGTCCACTTTTTTCTCAAGACCAAATTCCCTGACTTTCCCTGACCGAATCTGATTTTTTTCCCTGACTTTTTTGAAAATTTTTCCTTATTTCAAACCTAAGCTAACGAACTTTAATAGGACCTAATCAAATTTTTTACCCCTGAACCTTTTTAAAAGTTTCAAAAGTTAAAAAAGGTACAATTATTATACGACACAAACTCATTGTTTATGCAACTTTCAGCATCAAAAATTACAAAAGTGTTAAAAGTCTGCTCTGTTGAAATTTTTCCCTGACCACTTTTCAAATTCCCTGACTTTCCATGACTTTCCCTGACCCAAAAAAAAATTCCTGACATTCCCTGACTTTCCAGAATTCCCTGACCTGTGGACACCCTGTACATACAAGTGAAGTTAAATAAAAGCTTGTAAAATTAAAACACAGGGTGCTTTTTATCCGGCCATGATATGTTTCTGTCAAAACCATAATTAACGCGAGCGAAGCCGTAGGTCTTGGCTAACGTTGTATAAAAGCGTTTTGCTTTACACATTAAAATATTAAAAAGTATTCTCTACCGGAAGTTACCCTCGCACTCTTCATCTCAAATCCTTTCACCTCGCCTATAAAACGGTTCCCGCGCTCTCCTGACGCTATTTTCAAAGTTAAAGGGTTTGCGTAAACGCCAAATGAAGGACCAAGAATCACACTACAGATCTTAAAGACGAATTTTTTGAAAACAAGTTTTGGGCTACGTGTGAAAGATTACGTAATTTGTAATTATTTTTTCCAGGGAAATTTTCTTCAATTTTTCACCTGTAAGATCTGTAGTGTGGATCTCGGTCCTTCATTAGGCGTTTAAGCCCTTTAGCTTTAAAAATAGCGTCGGGAGAGTGGGAACCGTTTTATAGGCGAGGGGAAAGGATTTGAGATGAAAGGTTCAGGGTATAACTTCCGCTACCGAATACTCTTAGTTAAATTTAAAGAGAGAACTCTATAGGTAGGTACTTTCCTGCGTCATGACCGAACTGGTTAATTTACCAAAAATCTGTGTATAAGCCGTCTTGTCTTGTGACCAAAGAATATTATGAAATTAATTATAAATGATTCAATGAATAATACAGTCCCTCGTTTAAAATTACGTGTCTTCCTATACCTAAACAAATTATTTCTGTAATTTCATTTCAATGTTATGAATTCTATAATTTAGGCACGGTTTTGTTTTGTCCAACATATTTATTTTCTTGTATTGAAAATTGAAATTTAAATGCATATAAAATTATTATCTTTTATAATAAAAAGTATATCCAATGACTTGTGTTCGAATTTATACTATCTCATATTTCATAATAATAATATGTTGAGCATGTTTTTCTTCTAAATTGTAAAAAATGTTTTTCCAATAACTTCTTTGCATGGTGACAGCAAAAAGACATTTTTCAGTTAAATTAGAGGTCAACAAAGATTAATGACATTTCTAGATTGCATGACAAATCATATATTCCATGTGCCAGTCTAATAATGCAAAAAAGAACTGTGAAATTTAGAAAACATTGATCTGATATTTATTCAAATATTTTCACCAGACATTTATTTTTTCAGGGTTGGCTATTATTCCTTCAATCTTCTACGGTCAACCAAATTAAATTCACAATACAGCAGAGCGTTGATTATCCGCACATCACTTAAAAGTTTAACGATTATTTTTAAAGCAAAAAATATAATTTATAAGGACGAGTTTACTCTAAAAGAGAGTTTTGTGATTTAATTTTACTCTATTTCAGGGGTTATTGTTCGATTATCCGGATGTTTATTTGTCCAAAAAAGATCCGATCTCAATCATTATTATTATTGTAGATTATAAACGCGTCGACAACTCAGGTCATTAGCGTCTTCAACACAATAATTAATAATCCATATGTGTATTAGTAGAATCTGCCAGTCGGCACACACAAACCGACTGGTACGAACTCGGGCTCCCGGGAACGCCGATTCTCAAAGAACATGGGAATGCAATTGCGAGAACAACTACATTCCAATCTCTCTGGGGGACCGAGCTCAATCAGTTTGGATAATCGATGCTTTACTGTACACCTACAATATGTATATTATAATTTTATAAAATAATTATAACAAACAATTAATTGTTCGACAATTTATTAATTCTATTGATAAAAGATACGACATAAAAGTGCTTTCAAAAATGTTTTGATCTTAAAAATAATTTGAAAAGTTTTCTTAACATAGATATATCTTTTATGTATTCTATAAATATTAAACATAATATAAACAGTGGTCGGGAATTGATGCCCTTATCCTATAATTACTTTGAGCTTGATTGGGCAAAAACACCGAATGATACCTATGCAATAATAATTGCGAATATCACCTAAAAGTCACCATCGTCTAAATCACGATTGCCCGTTCTCTGTTCAGTTTTTGTTATTCGCAGACGTCCATTTGCTTGTCCCTTTGTGAACGCGAAGCCACGCCTTTTCCTCCTATACAACTTTTATAATATTACAATGACAGTCAATTTTTCGCCTATTACGATTTCAAAATTTGTCCAACACTGATTTATATTAAAAAAAAAGAAATGGGTGCTGCAACTCTTTTCAGAACATAACATTATTATAATATGGGTACTAGGTATGTGAATTTTCACGCTTTATATATTATTTGAAGCCTAACAATAGAATTTTATTGCCAATAAAAGTGGTTTTTCAGTCCGACGTTTTCTCAAGCACAATGTAATTTATATATTGATCAATCTTTATTCGTTTCACGAACAATTTATAAAACCTGTCAGTTGTATTCATGAACATGCAATATTGCTAATTGCCACCAAATAAATTAGAATCGCTGTCCATCGAACAAAATTAATTGATCGAAACCGAAAAGAAAGCAAAAATTCAGGGTAAATATTGTGACGCACAATAAAAATCGCTCGACTATACCAGTTCTGTTTAGTGATGCACGATACGAGATGTTTTAGTCGATTGTTCAAACATCTCGATGACTCTCGATGGTTGTCACTTGCACTCGATTGTTGTTGTTTCATAGTTCACCGCAACCGAGTCGCATAGTACTGAATCGTATCTACACTTAAGCCGCATAATATACAATCGTTCATCACTCAACAACTGAGCTCGAGTCGATGGTCGATTGTGCAGTAATCGCGTAATACGAATTCAATAGTGAAGAGATCACAGAGTAGAGAGTACCGACTGAACAGTGTTAACAGTGAACATGCAACGAGGCGCGTGAACGTCAGTCGACTAGCATGCAACTTTCAATCGCGATTATATGTATTCTCATTCACTGCTATTGCTATAACCTATGTGGCAAATAATCGACTTGAACAATCGAACATTCCGATTGTAAAATCAAACTCTTAGTCGATTGTGGACTCGATTGTTATAATGAACGATTGCAATTGCAGTTTCGATTGTAAAAACATCTCGTATCGCCCATCACTAGTTCTGTTTGCACACCTAGAGCACTCTCCGTACTTGCAGCTACATGCCTTACGATTTTCTGTTATCGTTAGTTGTGATCGCGAAAACTACACATTTTATATTTTAAGGTCAAATTGTCTCTAAATGCGACTAAGGGACAGAATATTGTACCAAAATTTGTCACTTAGCGGGTCAACCACAACGCCATTTTGGACTAAAAGGAGAAATTAAATATTTTTTCTTTCTCTACTTGATGAGAGCTATCTTCAAAAAAATATAATTTTGTTTATCCCCTTTTCGATGTAGGTACGGCCCAGAAAGTTCTATAAAAAAAATTATAACATTTCAATTTCATTATTGTATATTATTATATTATACAAGTCCCAATTTTACCGTAGGTAATAGTTTATCCTGTCCGCCGTTCGGTTAAAACTGCAGTTAAAAAATTCGACTGATGACCAGCCCTTTACTTCCCACCTCGTAAATATTTGCAAAAAATAAACATTCTTTTTTTATTCTTTGAAAAAAAGCATGGCCCTCTTATTTGTTTAGTGATCTACTGATGGCTAGCTTAATATAGCAAAAATCATGGTTACCTTGATTTACGTACAATTTTTATTTTTTTTAGTAAAATATTTTTTTTCTCGAAAACTGTACATTTTAGAGAAAAAAAATATTTACATTTTTTTCATATTATAACATCTAGAATTCATTTATATTTTTTTTACCTATGTTAATACGTGACATTGAGAACGTTTTTTTTAATATCTAGGATCCACTGAATAGATTTGACTCAAAATCTAATCAGATCTAAGTTAAAGGCTGATAAACACAATAGAAAAATCGGCATGGCCGTATGTTGTTCCGTTTTTACGATATCGAAGGCAAAAAATTGACCACATACACACACACACACATACAGACATCAGTCAGAAAATGATCTAGGGTCTCAAAACGTGAAGATCTGTTAAAATCTCGAAATATTTTTTTCGGACTAAATCCATTACTTCCCTACCATATGTAGAGGTGGGAAGTAAAAAAGATGAGATAATATGTCGGGGCCTTTAAAATACTATAGGAATAGTGTTACGGAGGTTGTACGTCACAAGGACTAGGGATGTCCATGACGTTACACGGACAATTTTATGCCATTCGCTTCAACACACAACAATATATTATGATCAACCTCGAACGAATTACCTCTATTAAGAACAGACACATTTACATACAGTATGTAGAATGTAGATATACCTAAAATTGGTAGATATTCCACAAATAGAGCTATATAATATACATTATACAAGTACAGACTGTAGTGTACGGAGCTATATTACAGGGGGTTATGTCAAGGAGGTTAAAGGTAAAGGCACCATGGCGGGCGGAGCTGGGATCGCGTGTCACGGATTGTAGGTACCACAGTTCCCTGTTTGATTACAATGGGTCAGGGGGGTTGGAAAACCACCGAATGACTTCCCAACAACCGCATTTACAATGTATACGCGCACATAAGAAAATCAGTGGCGTAACGACGAAATTTCTTCATCGACTTGAACAGGGTGTTTTATTTTTATAACGCGGATTGCACGGTTAATTTTGTGTTTTATATCAAAACTTACTGAATGAAAAAATCACGGACAGCATCGTTAACTGGTAAATTATACTGCAAAAATGATTTTTTTGGTACTGTGAAAACTGAGATATGTCGTCGCAAAATTTCAAAAAATGGATTGCATTCAAGAATTAAAGAAATGATATAATTTTGATGTCAACACTAATCCCATCAAAAACAATTCTTGTAAAAATAAGGCCAAGTCTCGCGGTCGCGTAGCAGTAAAAAGTTCCACATTGCAAAGCCTAGTGCTTTAGATTTAGTCATTTGTTTTTTATTGTCTTAGCGAACTTTGAAAGTTAACCAAGTTTTAAATTTCACTACTTTTCACTTACAATTAATTGAACTTGGCTTTATTACATCTGACAACTCTTTACTGCTACGCGATCGCGAGACATGGCCTTATTTTTACAAGAATTGTTTTTAGTATATATTTGCCATATGGTACATACACTATTGGCGTCGGTCGGATGGCGGGACCTAGGGGTCGGACCAAAATTTCTCGACGTTTCATAGCCTCCTGAACACTTTGGCACCATTTTTGGAAATGTCTGTTTATATATGTATATATATATTATATATATATATATATGTGTGCGGGCTATAACTATCGAAAGAGTTAATTGATTTTGATGAAATTTGGTAGGCACGTTGCAATCCATCACCGCACGAAGCCTATTTAAAATGGACCCGATCGGACAATTTTAAGGGTGGTTTTTAGGGATTCTCCAAATCATTTCAAAATTGAAATTTAACCCTTTAGTTACGATTAAAATGTGCTGCTAAAATTTTAATAAAATCGGCCCGGCAGAACCGGACTTACAAATTTTATGAAAACACTAGTTTGCGGATAGTGATTTACTTACTAAAGGATGCATTTAATTTGGTACAGAGGTTGCATTGATAATAATATTGAAATTAAGAAAAAAAATATTATTTTAAGGGATGTATTAAGGTGTTAAATTTTTTATTTTGTCCAAAAACAAACTAAGTTTACATATTAAAGCCACAAGGCCTGTATTAGCAAATACACTATATTGTCGGCAGGGTTTTGGCACTGCGACCCGAGTTTTTGTAGAATGTTATTGCTTATTTATACACTAAATCTAGCCGATATGCCAAATTTCTTTTTTTTTTATATAAGATGATACCTGTAGAAATCTGCACCACACCCTTTAGGGATTGGAGAGAAAAAATCACAGATTTTTTAATTTTCTCGTTATTTGTACGCGAAGCCCAGCCTGCATACCAAATTTCAGCTTTTTCTGTCATACGGACCTATAGAAATTTGCACCATCCCCTTTTAGGGGTTGGAGGGGCAAAATCACGGAGTTTTTTTAATTTTCACGTTACTTGTACGCGATACCCAGCCTGCATACCAAATTTCAGCGTTCTAGGACTACGGGAAATAAGTGAGTATAGGTATAAGTGAGTGATGAAATCAATCAACTTTACGTATTAATAAAATCTAAATTAGCACGGCTATAAAAATGAAACTTGGTACATTCCACAATCTTGGTGGCCCCACTCTATCCTGAAAATTTGAGACCTAAAGTGGTATCCAGACCGAAGTTACGAAGGTTCAAAAATGCGCCGAATCGCTTCGAGAAAAGGTAGGCTTGTCAGTACTCGACTTGGCTGGTGCACTGCCGTACACCCAGATCACAGAATTGGGCTGAAATTTTTCTAAATATAATTTAAAATTTATATTAGAAATCGTGTCCATCGTGATTATAATAAAATTAAAAAAATCGCAGGATAGTGGACAAAATATTTGATTTATTTAATTAAATGTACGACGTTTCGTCTATATATTTAGACTTTTTCAAGTACATAAAAATAACAATATTTATGAAAATTAATATTAATTACTAACCATAGCAATTAACATAAGATAGGGTACATAAGACAAAAACATGGTAACATGGTAACAAATTATGTTGACTAAGAAATTTTAACAATCAATAATAATAATAATACAAATATTAGTATAATTTCATAACATAATTGTACTGACTACTTAAATTTTGAGTGTCTGTTCTATAATTGATTGAATTGTTTTTTCTAATAAAACACATTTCACTGATTTTGCGTTTTTTCCAATTTGACATTTTATCTAATATTTGAACTTCATTGAAAAGAAATTTATGCCCAGTGTCGAAATGATGAGATGACAACGCCGTCTTATTATCACTTAATAAGTTTATGTTTCTACAGTCCATTTTGTTATTTTTATGTACTTGAAAAAGTCTAAATATATAGACGAAACGTCGTACATTTAATTAAATAAATCAAATATTTTGTCCACTATCCTGCGATTTTTTTAATTTTATTATAATTTAAAATTGTGTAAGTTTGCCACTGCTATGTAATTAAACAATACTTAAATGAAATGTCCCTCATTGTTGGTAATTTATTTACAATGATAATTTAAGGTAATTAGCCCTGGTAAATTATTGTTCTGTGAAATTACAAGAAAAACACAAACAAGAAAGATATTACATAAGCCATTAGGGATACCTACATTTGTAAATAGGTAATAAATTGATTGTAATTTAAATAAGATAGGTATTTCAAGACTTTGACAGCAATTTTCTATTTGATTTTCAGAAAACAAATGCATGTTCTGTATATTCATGGATTTAATAAATGGAAAACCCTATTATATTTAATCCTGTGTAAAAAGATTAAGTTTCTGCTATTATTATTAGACTGTTTAAGTAGATAGATACATTATTTAGACAATTTTTTTGCGTTACGTTTTTGGATATTGATAAAGACTGCAGTATATGCAGGGCCGGATTTACCTACTCTAAATGCCGCCCTGGGGCACCGTGAAAAATGCCGGCCCACACTGAAGTTTTTTTCAAATAAAACTGCAGTGTTCATAATTTTACACACATTCTTAATAATGAGAAAAAGTATTTTAAGTTATGAATGTTTTCACGTTTCAAATTTTGCCGCCCTGGGCACTAGCCCCTAGTGCCCCTAGTGTAAATCCAGCACTGAGTAAATGTCTGCAAATATACGTTTATGTGCAAATTCCAACAGATACTTAAAAAAAATAATGAATTGAAAATATGAATTGGTGCTAGGCCCAAATAACCTTAGCTGTTGGTGGTCTTTAAAACACAATTTAACAATTTCCAATAGATACTAAACAAAATGCGTCTTCCAACACTGCTGTTCCTCATGAAGGAGTGTCTACTGTTACAGGTTTCACTGTATTATCAAGTTACTATAGAAAATCATCACAAATTCTGAAAACCTTATAATAAACATAAATATTATAAAACTCATTTTTTCTTGAGCTAAGTAAACAGAAAAATTGATCGTAATAAATGATATCTACACGAAAACGCTTTTTCAGAGGGCGAGGGTGGATCGAACCGAAAATTATGACCAGTGCAGCAGCGATTAGACCCGTCGGGTCACGCGATTTGTTGTATTACCTGGCATCACATGTTTTTTATACGATTTCTATGAAACTACCAGAATTACTGATAAACTGTGATAGTAAGGTCTTCTAGCTCCTCATTTCTAGTATGCGTAGGATATAATGATGACGGGTAATTTCGTACCAAAAGCACACATTAATTTATCACGGAGAAAACGGATTAGTGTAGCTACAATACGGAGTCCACTAATAAAAAAGGGTGTGGGTCTCGGGACCCCCGACAGATGTGAAACATCAAAGAAAACGTTATTGAACTCGGTGGTATTCTCTATGCAGCAGTATAAGTATATTTTTTCAAAAGCAGCAATTAACTGTTGTCATGGAACAGTTCATGACAACAGATAATATTCTTTATCTAAGGTTGCCAATGCTAATTTATATTCATACTCTATGGTTGCGCGCTCGTTTTAATTCCGGTGCGACGTAATTCATGATCATTGCCGAGTGCCTCGTGTGGCTTGCAGTACGGACATTCCTCCTAGTCGCCTGAACCGTGGCTTGCAGCCAGCACCTGATCGAAACGGAATCACATATTTCGAGTCAGGCTGGGGTTTTATAGATAATTATCGCCCATCGGAGTCCCCCAGAGCCTAAATTATCTTCAATCAATCAAAATCAGATAAGTAGATATTTGTAAATAATTTAGAATAAAGATAAGTGATGAATGAATGTTTGCGTGAAAATTATAAGCATGAGTTTGCAACATGGCCGTCTGCCATTTTAGAATAAAAATTTCATAGAAATAAAATAAATAATTAATGCTGTCATCAGCGTTATTTTCGATATTTCGTTTAACTATTAATATGGATATATTTAACTGACGTAATCCTATATACTGCACTGTAACACACGCGGTTGCGGCGTTTGAGCACGCCTGAGCCAGAAACGTAACTAAATACACAGCGAAGTATCTATATTACATACCTAAACGTGTATACATATACTTTTGCTGTACAGTACATTCGTATGTATACTCTCTCTCTCTTCCCGTGCCCGAGCGCGCGGAAGCCGACAGAGAGAGAGAGAGTGCCGCAGTGGTGGGGAGAATTGCAGCGAAGGAGCGGACCATAAATTTCGTTGCATATTTCCCCTCACGCGGCTGTTCACATCCCGACATAAGATGTTTCACATCAATAACACCCGCGCCGCGGCGTGGTGACCTAGCCATCCATTTTACACTATTGGGATTTACAATTTTAAAACGCAAGTTTACGAGGATAACGTTCCTAAAGCACTCCTATAGGATAATGCCCTATACTTATACCACTGTAAATCAAACTGGAATCGGTCCCTGGTGGAAACTCATTGGTGAGTTTTTTTCTACTGTATAGGTACCTAGTTACATTACCTATACCTACATAAAGTGACCATCCGTCCCGATTTAGGCGGGACAGTCCCGATTTTGAGCCACGAGTCCCGATTCAACAAGCGTCCCGCTTTTGTCCCGTTTTCATTAAACCACGTGCATTAAGAATGTTTATTTTTTGTCATTAGATATTTTTACCCACTCAAAGTATTTTATTTATCAATAATTATATAATTGATACCTAACTTAAAAAATAAATAATATTTAAAATAAAAATATTAGCGAGTTTTTGGGGGTTTCTATAGCGAGTTTTTGGGGGTTTCTAGCGAGTTTTTAAGGGTTTCTAGCGAGTTCTTAGGGGTTTCTAGCGATTTTTTGGGGGTTTTTAGCGAGTTTTTGGGGATTTCTAGCGAGTTTTTGGGGATTTCTAGCAAGTTTTTGGGGGTTTTTAGCGAGTATTTGGGGGTTTATAGCGAGTTTTTGGGGGTTTATAGCGAGGTTTAGGGGGTTTCTAGCGAGTTTTAGGGGGTTTCTAGCGAGTTTTAGGGGGTTTCTAGCGAGTTTTTGGGAGATTCTAGCGAGTTTTTGGGAGATTCTAGCGAGTTTTTGGGGTTTTCTAGCGAGTTTTTGGGGATTTATAGCGAGTTTTTTGGGGTTTCTAACGACATTTTGAGGGTTTCTAGCGAGTTTTTGGGGGTTTCTAGCGAGTTTTTGGGGATTTCTAGCGAGTTTTTTTGGGGTTTATAGTGAGTTTTTGGGGGTTTTTAGCGAGTTTTTGGGGGTTTATAGTGAGTTTTTGGGGGTTTTTAGCGAGTTTTTGGGGGTTTCTAGCGCGTTTAAGGCTTTTTTGGGCGTGGAACCCAACGGTTGCCTGCGCCGGGTTTTTATAGACCTTGTCCCGCTTTAATTGATATTCAGGATTTGGTCACTTTACCTATACACCCCAAATCCTAGAATGATAGTTTTATCATGTTGTCTAATTTATTATAAGGCGAATCTTTTTCCAAACTAAAGCTATAAATTATCACTGTGTGTAAATTTTCGACAATTGCCTACAATCACACAGAGCATTGGAGAGATATTACATTAATGATACGAGTTTATGGCAAGCATGGCATGCGTTCACAAATCCTTTTATTGACCTTTAAAAATGACGGAACAGTTCATATTATATATAGATATAATGGATAAGGGAAGTCAGCTTCATGAAAAATTCATATGTAAATCCTGGCATGCCAAGGAACGGATAGGCGATAGTAGGTATAGTATAGTCCCGGAGTTGATGTATGATGTGTCGGTTGAATGGCCGCCATTTCGAAGTCTTCAAAATGGTGCTGGAATGACGTGCAGCGCACATTTAAATGTTGATAGCCTATAAGAAGAGGGTGAAAGTAGCTGCCGTTGGGGGAAAAACACGTACTATTTGCGTCAGAATTGTGGGTATGCGAGCTTATATCAGAGATTGGAAAAATAAGGCATAACATTTCCCATTCATTTGGGGTGTATTACAAAATGTTACTAGAAGGGAGGAAATTCCCAAATGCAATTAATTTAATTGCAAATTTGCAGTCATTAGTATGTGCAAATTTCTCAAAAAAGCTTTATAAATAATAATAATAAATAGATTATAGATCATAGACGCTCGGCAGCTGAGGTCATCAGCGTATGTTATTTGAAACAAATACCTATATGCGCCGTAAATGCAATTGCCATCTCTTGGTATGCCCTTTGACATTTGATATTTACCCTTAAATTTTAATGAAATTGGCGTAGCAATATTATGTATTTTATTTATTTTTGAAACTAAGATCTTGTCGAGCGTCTATATAATCTAATATCTGTCTCTGTTTGTCTTAATGAAGATCATATTTTAAACGAACAATCAAGATTTAAGAGGAGTGAAAGAACCACGTCGACGAAAATTTGAAGTCAAATATTTTCAGATGTGATCGCAAAATATAATTAGATAGGTACCTACATTATAAATTATAAATATGAAGTAAATATTACATTAACTAACCCATCTTATATTATTAGTTATCAGCTTTACTACAAACTAAATAAATATAATCACCTAACACTTAAAGAATAATCAGAAGAGAATAAAATTCTTATTTTATAGAGTTAACGAACCAATTTTATGTAGTGTTTCATGACGTCAAAACAGAACACGACCGTAAAGTTTTCAACGATAAAAGCACGATATTTTCAACGAAATAACGCCCCTGTGACACGTAATGAGTATACAGGATTTTCCCTAAAGCTCTAACTAATATTCAAAACTATTTGTCAAATTTTTTTGTGACATGATGGGGAGAAAGTCATCAAAGTTTCTGAACGCAATTTTCAGTAAAATTAAGAGTAATTTTTGTGGCTTGGCTACACCAATTTACACAAAAATTGAATTAATAAAATGAGATCTCGGAGGAAGATCAAAAATATACAACCCCAGTTAGGTACCTATACACGATAGAACGAAGAGTTCCTTGTAGGGTTCGATATCTTACGGGCAATCTATTTAAAAAGTTGGCTTATATAGCATATTATACAAATTCAACTGGGATAAGGTTTTGGAAATATTTTAAGGTCGATCCAACTGAGAACATAAGCTCAGTACATATTAACATACCATAATTTCAACTGAAATGAAACTTTGGAAATATCTTAAGGTCGACTCAGCTTAGCTTAGGCTACATTCCAAATTAGAATTTTAAGTGAGATAAAGTACTGGAAATATTAAGTCGATCTTAGAGTTTAGACCATATTACAATTTCAATTGCGAGTGGAAGTATTGAATTGTGGATCCACTCCGTACGAAGAATTTAAGTATACAAATATACCTAATTGAAATTAAAAGTTAAAAATGAATTTCAATTTTATTTATTGTAGATTATAGACGCGTCGACATCTAAGGTCATTAGCGTTTTTCAACTACACTAAATAACAATTAACTTAAAACTAAATAACATCCCAAAACATCCATGAGCGCAGGTGGGATTCGAACCCACGGCAGTCCAGTCTAGAGGTTGCTGCGCCAAGCACGCTACCATCTAGGCTATACTGCCCAATGAATTTTAAATCGAACTTCCAATTATGAATTACAAAGGTTTCAGGGTGGACATGACAATGTGATAAAGGTGTTCGTTCCTCAGGGAAAAATAATAATAATAATAATATAAAAAAATCAATGTTAAAAGGTCATTAGAGTCAGGCATAGTATTGATCCACGTTGTTACAAGGCATAGTCAAGCCACCTAGAGCTGTAATATTAACGTACTGGGGGTCGAGGGACACCATCATGCTTCTCTAGGAATTGTACCTTTATTTCAACATTATACCTAGTATACAGCTTGTTCTACAAAATGCGATCAATAAAATATTATCTGCGGGTATTTTTTTATTAGAAATAAAAAAGTTATGAGGTGTCGTGGGACACCCGACAGAAGCTATGCTTCTTAACGCATTGTATATAAAATCGAATTTATTTACATATAAAAGCTATAGTCCAGTAATTTTAGATTTCCACTGCAGAAAAATTCCCAGTTAGCTGATTTTTTTTTATTTACCTTCGTTATGGTGTTTTAAAAAACGTGTAAAAAGTCCCCATCGATATCGTGCCGGCGTTGCTAGATATTCGAGGTTCAAGTTCACGATAGACGGTTTTTAGTGATTTTCTCGGTTCCGTTCCATTTTTTGTAAAAAATAATTATTATGAATCTTGTAGAGGATAAAATTATCTACAACTTTTGTATAAACATTTTTTGTCTACTATTTATAGTTTTTCTTATTAAAGTACCCGCGGCTTCCTCCCCCTCGATTATACATAACGAGATTATGCTGCTTCCCGAGGGCCTAACATAATGATTTGTACCATTATTTTAAGTTGAACTTACAGCTAACGATTAATTATAATTTTATCGAAATTAATGCAGTAGTTCTCTACTTACAAGCAACCAAACATACAAATCGACAGCGCTCAAACAGACAGACAGACAAACAATTTTTTTTCGAAAATACGATATTCATACTTGACATCAATTATAAAGACCATTCGTAAAATAATTTTGTAAAAAAAATTTACAAGGGTTGAGAGAGTGCGGATTAAGTACGAGTATGCATTTGCATACCGTATAACGCACTCTAGTAATAGTAGCCACATTTTTAATTTTTTTTACAAAATTTCTTTACGAATAGTCTTTATAATAATTATAATGAGTATTCGTAAAGGAATTTTGAAAAAAAAATTAAAAGTATGGCTACTCCGAGCTATTCTTAGTAGAGTGCGTTATACGGTATGCAAATGCATACTCGTATTTAATCCGCACTCTCTCAACCCTTGTAAATTTTTTTTACAAAATTACTTTACGAATGGTCTTTATAATTGATGTCAAGTATAAATATCGTATTTTCGAAAAAAAATTGTTTGTCTGTCTGTCTGTTTGAGCGCTGTCGATTTGTATGTTTGGTTGCTTATAAGTAGAGAACTACTGCATTAATTTCGATAAAATTATAATTAATCGTTAGCTGTAAGTTCAACTTAAAATAATGGTACAAATCATTATGTTAGGCCCTCGGGAAGCAGCATAATCTCGTTATGTAAAATCGAGGGGGAGGAAGCCGCGGGTACTTTAATAAGAAAAACTATAAATCGTAGACAAAAAATGTTTATACAAAAGTTGTAGATAATTTTGTCCTCTATAAGATTGATAATTACTATTTTTTACAAAAAATGGAACGGAACCGAGAAATTCACTAAAAACCGTCTATCGTGAACTTGAACCTCGAATATCTGGCAACGCCGGCACGATATCGATGGGGACTTTTTACACGTTTTTTAAAACACCATAACGAAGGTAAATAAAAAAAAATCAGCTAACTGGGAATTTTTCTGCAGGTGGGTCATTTCAATATCTAAAATTACTGGAGTACTATAGAACCTATAGCAACAATACGCGCTGCCTAGTAGTGATGAGCAAAATTGGTCTTTGTCTTGCAGTCTTGGTCTTGGTCTTGCGAAAAAGCAAGACCAAGACCAAGACCGAACAAACAAGAACAAGACCAATACCAAGACGGAATATGCAAGACCAAAACCAAATACACAAGACTAAACTAAAAATTTTTACTTCAGAGCCAAAAAAAGACAGATAAAATGAGCAAGACCAAGACCAAGACCAGACATATTTGAGCAAGACCAATACCAAGACTGAATCAGCAAGAGCAAGACCAAGACTGTCCAAGTCTTGGTCTTGCTTTGCTCATCACTACTGCCTAGCCAATGAGGTGCGTTGCATCGCCGCGTTCCAAGGCCACGTTCGTGACTTTTTGTGATTTAGGTCCCCATCCCAAACGTGCGTTTAGAAGCATAAATTCAACATTTTTTTTATTAGCAATAAAAAGTCCAGATCCAAGATAAAATATGCAAACTTGAAATAGGATTAGTAATTCGATTTGAATTGTTGCAAACGTTTCGACAAATATGTTCTCATCTTCAGTGCTAACTGTAAATAATTGTCAAGTTAAAACAATTTATGTATAAACACCAACTCGCTACTTAGTAAGACATTTAAAAAAAAAACTCCTTTAGATATTTCACTCAAAAATGTACGTCGCTGTTTTTTAATTATCCACATTTACACAATTTTTTTTCAAAGTCTCTCAACCTGAATTCAGTAATTTGGCCGCCAAAAACAAACCCATAAATTATCACATCACAAAACGTTCGTTATATAAAGTACACTGGATAACTACACACATAATATAGTATGCACTGAGCTATATATACATGGATGGCGTGACTCCATGACGTCATGCAAACACGATTGTTGTTGGAGATAGAACACCGGGTTTAAAACATAATATACAGGTTCGTTATTATATAGACAAGCAGTCGTGAGAATAATAGCAGGTCCGAATTACATATTCGACCAAATTCCACAAAAAAAGTAATACAAAACTGAACGCTATTTATTTTTAGTTCGTAACATTATTGGTACTAAAATAATGCCTTTTTTATTTTTGGTAATTTTACAAATTAATTTTATTTACTGTCCATATAAAATTTAAAAATCAATACTAATAGGACCCATGTCTGCAATTTCGTTTTCTTGAGTTTTTTTTTGAGTAGGTATCTATTTTACACCTACTGTCCACAGAAACTCAAAACGTTGTTTATCTATAGGTAAAACCTAAGGCTTCCCGGCCTAACGAGTTTATTAAGTTGATAAAAAACTTATAAAATGTTAACTCTCGCATGTATAATGATTCGACTGTTTAATAGCTGTACTATGCTTTGCAGTTAATTTAAATAGTCGACTCTCGCATGTAGTGTGTTTTCAACATGAAATTGCTATATATAAGAAGAGATCGGTTTCCACTCTCGGGCACTGTGGAGAAATCGGTAACTCACCTAGCCGGAAACTGGGGGTTTCGGGTTCAAGTCCCGACAGTGGTCATTTGATTTTTTCTTAGATATAGCTCAAAAATCATGGCAGCCTAGCTGTCTGAGATATTTATTATTTTCACCTCTAATTGTTATGTGAATAATATGGTGTGGATATAAGGGGTTTTAAATCGATTGATTTTATCATAATATACCAATTACCTACAGATGAGAAAACGTATTTCCAGAATTTCTGTCTGTGTGTGCAAGAATCACTCGAGAACTTCTGGACTGATTTTGATTATACTTGATATAAAATGTTAAATTTTATCTACTTTTATTCAAAAGTAGAAGGAACTTTTTGTTCGGCTACGATCGGGTTAAGATAAAGTTGTTGTTAAAATCAGCATTAACTGGATCAAAGTCTGACAAATCCCTGACATCTAGCAGACTAGTACGAGCACCTATCGACTGAAGTAAAAATATAATATGTACTTCTATTAGTGGCTGCTGGATGCTAGGAATAAATTACTTAGTTGGTCGGTTAAGTCTTCGCTAGTGCATCAATGATGATCTGCAGCAGCGGTCTCGGTTCATAATATTACAATTAATAAATATTAGTAAAAAGGAAAAAATAATTTTTAATAAATTAGGTTCATAATTATAAAAACGTGGGTCGTGAACTCTATGGTAGTTTATTTAGTCACGACCCACGCTTTTATAATTATGAACCTAACTTATTAAAAATTATTTTTCCCTTTTTAATGCATTTAAATAAAAGCTTGTCTCTAAAAAGTTTTTTTTATTAATATTTATTTTGTTTATTTTAGTCTTTCAAAATTTTGACCCCCTTTGACAACCGTAGGGGTTGAATTTCGAAAAATCCTTTCTTGGTGGATGCTTACGTCAGAAAAGGAACTAACTGTCCAAATTTCAAGTTTCTAGCTTCAGCGATTTGGCTTGGGCGTTAATTAGTCAAAAAAACCCTACATCCCTGTTTGAACCCCTTAGGGGTTGAATTTATTTCTAAAAACGATTTATTCATGTATTGTCATCGGGAATACATATGTATACAAAATTTCAAATCGATCGGATGCGTGGAAGTCGTTCAAAATTGACTTGCAAGATTTGACCTATACAAACACACAAACCAACAAACACACAAACTAACATACATTGCAAGTTAAATAAAAGTTTGTAAAAAACAAACACATATACGGGGTCAATCTAAATAAAACCTTTCAAAAACAAACGACTAGACAATCTGCCGAAAACGGCTTAAATTCGAAAACGTCAATAGTTGAACAGTGGTTGTGAGCTGTTGGTGTGAGAAAATAAATATATAAAATTATTACTGCTTTGACTTGATTTTATCATATTCCATGAACTCGGTGTTCTATTATTACAGTTTAACAAAATCATTGCGTGATTACTGTTAATTATACAAAATGAAATGGAAAAATGTACGAAAAAACTGTTTCTATGCATGTGAACAAGTGTGACACTGTATTTATTACTAAAAATTCTATTTATTAGTGGACCCCGTGTAAAGACGATATTGCAAAAGGAACTGAAAAATCGGTCAAATACAAACTCCGATTTGTATACACAGAGGTCCCCGTCCTTGCAGCTATTACACGAGTTGTTTTGAGGCGTTTTTCTCAGAAACTACTGCACCTATTTTGATTGGCTGTGCCATAATAGTTTAGGAGCTAAGTAAACCGATAGAAGAATAGTGAGAACAAAAAAATAAGAGCTCAGTTCAATATTGTTGATTTTTGTACAAATTTACAGTTTTTGAGATTCTTAACAACTAGTGACGTAAAAATACGGTGTTAAACTTTTTTGTGTATTAAACCCATGGTATAATACCGTATTTTTTCAGTATAAAACGGTTTTTTACTTTTTCATACTACAGTTACGGTGCATTATTCAGTATTGCCAATTGCAAAAAGTTCCTGTTCTCATTTTGGTATTATACCGTTTTAAACGGTATTAAAGCATTTTAAACGGTGTTAAACGTTTTATACGTGCTGTATAAAATAGTAAAATGTGCAGTATTTATACCTAGTATAAAATTTTCTTTACATACCGTATAATACCGTTTTATACGGTTATACCAGAGTATTATACGCATTTACATTACTAATCGCAGCACGAAACCACTTTTATGTGACATTGAAAAACATTTCATATTAGATATAGCGGTTACCAGTGGCTCCGCTCACGTATATTTAGTGTACTATATTGTTAATTTATTATCCCACCCGCGAGAAATTATCCCACCCGCGAGAAATTCTCCCCCTGCGAAGCGAAGTATAATTTATTATTCCTCCTGCGAGAATCTCTTCCCCTGAGAAGCGAAGTTGGGCTTAAAATCACTTGTAAATAGTTTGTATTAACGGTGTCACACAAATAAACAGTTTATATGTTTAACCTTACGTTTTGACATTTGCATTAACGGTGTCACAACGCGCGCGAGACGCATTTTAAAATTTACATATCTTTTTTATTTGTCAACCGATTTAAATTAAACAAACACTAAATGTTAGCCCAAGCTTGTCTCAATACATCACTGAAAACCACATCCAAATTGGTTTAGCCATTTCGGAGATTGGCGTGGTTAAACAGACAGACAAACATCCAAAAAAAGAGTCTACGATTTTATTATATGTATAAATTATGTATGTGTGACGTACAAATGTCACGTATATAAAATATAAATTATGTTTTCAAAAAAATAGATTTTGATTAACAAATTATCTACCTCAATTCCTCAAGTTTTCTTAACCTGCGGTACACATAGGTACCACTATATAATGGCACGTGAGTTGACGGACCCAAAAATCAAAATCTTTTCGATAGGTACTACTTATTGTAAAGTGGTTGATCCAGTGGCATGGTCAAAAGTTTCTAAACAGGAAATTGATAAGAATCCATTTATATGGCCACAGTCAAAAACAAGTATCTCTTTCCAAGTTTTTTTTTATGACTTTTAAGTACGAATTAATAATTCTTTGTGAAAGTGGTAGTTAATTCTGAAAGCATGTATATTATATAATTAACTACAAACTAATCATTTTTGTTCCGTGACCTGTGTCAACACCCGGTACCCAGGTAGTGCCAACACACTGCAGTTCCTCCATTCACTACACGATATCCGGTTGTGCGCATTGTAACAATAATGATGATTGCCTGCAATGATAACAGGCACTAAAATGTAACCGACAAATGACAATTGACCGCTCGCTTGTGACACCGGACAAAATATTAGAAGGTATATACCTACTACCTATGGAAAAGTCCAATTTTTGGAGAATATGTCACCGCTACATTTGCAGTCAAAAACGTATAGAATAAAATTAAGAAAAATCGCAAGATAGTGGACAAAATATTTGATTTATTAAATGTACAACGTTTCGTCTATAGATTTAGATTTTTTCAAGTACATACATAAAAAATGTACAACGTTTCGTCTATAGATTTAGACTGTTTTAAATGATACATAAAAATTTTTATGTATGTACTTGAAAAAGTCTAAATCTATAGACGAAACGTTGTACATTTAATAAATCAAATATTTTGTCCACTATGCTGCGATTTTTCTTAATTTTATTATAATCACGATGGACACGATTTCTAATATGTATAGAATAAATTGATGTTGCTGTAATCGTTAATGCCTTATGGCTTATTTAAATTAACTATTTCCAGTCCGAAATATTTTTTCTTTGAATAACCACGTAAAATGTTAACTGGACTACTGAATGTTTTTTATTTCCTTACTAGATCTAGATGTTTAATTTCAGCAAATGTATTTGCTGAAATGAAAAAAATTTCGGCTTTTCAAAATTCAAAAAAATATAGACGAAAATGAAAAGGTGACGTAAGTATAGGGTTACCATTTCGAAATTTGAAAAGTCCTGACAAAAAAAGCCGGACATTTTAGACTGATTTAATACTTATGTTTTGTTTTTAAGTAATTTAATGCGAAAATTAAACATTTATTCAAAATTTTTCCATCTAAGTAAAAAATCCGAACAAATTAGAAACCCGGACAAAGTCCGGACGGAAAGACGATTGTCCGGACAAATCCGGAAGGATGGTAACCCTAGACGTAAGTAAGGCATGAAATTTGATTATTTTGCTTTGATTCTGGATAAACAATTTTAATTTGAATCCAATATTCAGATTTCTAACAGACATAGCTGCATTATCGTCATGATTTAATCAAGTTTTATTTGATTAATGTATTAGTAATAAATAATATTCTTTTTTCAGTACGAAACTTCTATGAAACATAAATAATTGTATATTCATGTTTCTTATATAGATTGTCTGTACAACTTAAAAAAGTATACAATAATAATATTTCAAAGGATTATCCATTTTTCCGTTATAAATTTTCAGCTGTTGGACCAACTGTTGGTTGCTTCACAAAACCACTGTCTAATAAAAAAAATACCTGCAGTAATTAAAGTACGCAGAGTACATAGGTGGGTTGGTACCATAATAAAATTATCTCCAGCTGGAATCATGCAACACATCAAATGGCCCAACTATACCTTACATTGCAGCACCTGCCCCTATAAGGGAAAGTGGATCGCACCATTAACAGTCAAACATTATTTTATTTAAACTATCCTCTATCTACTATTAATTATCCTATTTGCAAATTCGAAATCGATAATATATATATCAAAATCTTATTTACATTCTAGTTCAAGATACAAGATGTTAAACTAAACTGCAGTTTAGTTTAAAATCTTTGTCTGACGAAATCATTGTGTTGTGCGAAACATTTGCAATAGTGTAAATAAATTAAAACTTTGTATTTCTATTTAATTTAAAATGTAGATTGTAGATATTTATTATCATGAGGGCCACTAAAGCAGTACTACAGTCGAAAGCAACATGATCACATTTCCTCATTGTACCGTTACATCACAAGCGCTCCTAAATCAATGGGAAATGTTTTTTTACCAAAAAGTTAAAAATGCATTTCCCGCTTTTTTCCTTTATATTTTAGGTCGGATTCCGCGCCATTTATTGTGAACGATATAATACTTCAACCATATCCAATGTCAGTATTGGTAATGTAATATTGAGCGAGTCGCTGTTCGAGTCGAACTTGGGTAATAATATAAAAACTGTATTTCTAAATATAGCCATTTGTGTTGTTTGGAGTAAAAACTACATGCCGTGCATGTGTTTGTTTGTCTGTGTCAGTCCTATAGGTACCTTCTATACTATATTATACCAACATGGGCTACAATTTAATGGCAAATCAATACGGAAAAAGTTCAACTCTTCCAGCTTGTCAACTTTTGGATCAGGTGTTGTCGCACGCCATTTGTTTAGCGAACAGAAATCGAAAACTTGTAATAATAACAATAATAATAATGCGTTTAACGTCCGTTTCTCGACATTATGTCATAACAGACGCCATTCGCACCATTACTATTTTCCATTTTTACCACTTTGCGTTTTAAACATTTTTATATCTACTTAATTAATAGCAATGTGCGAATGAAGGAATTATAGGACATTAGGATAAGGTAGGCAACTTTGGGAGCATAGGAGTTTGACAGGTAATCGGCCATGGTCTTGAATAAGGAACCATCTCGATATTCATCTGGATTTATTGAGGGAAACCATGGAAAACCTCAAACAAGATGGCCGGTACAGGAATTACCGTTTCTCGGCGTGAGGCAGTAGGAAAAAGTCCTAGCCACATTTGCCCCCGCCGAGAATCGAACCAAGTACCTTCCCAATGCGAGTCTAGTGCTGTACCACTAAGCTACATCGCTGGGTTGGAAAACTTGTAACTTAATTTAAACCATGCCGATTTTGACGTAGGGCTCAGAGGCGTAGTTAGGTGGCCAAGGGTTCGGGACAATAAAATAAATTGGGTCCACTAACCAATATTATTTTTATCAAAACACAAAATATTAGAAGCTTTAGGGTTGGCCAAGTGTCCTCTGAGCTTTGGGACTCTGGGGAACTGCCCCACTTTGCCCAACGGTAGCTGCGCCACTAGTAGGACTACGTCTGTGTTCGAGGGTATACGCCACTCACTTCGACTTCCTCGTGCAAAGCTTTTTATGAAACGATATTATATGAAGTGATATACGGGCGTTTAGTTGGGCTGATTGAAATCAGCGCAATTTGTTCTATAAACATTCTGTTTCAACAATATATTAAAGTTAATATTAGAAATCGTGTCCATCGTGATTATAATAAAATTAAGCAAAATCGCAGGATAGTGGACAAAATAATTTGATTTATTAAATTAAATGTACGACGTTTCGTTTATAGATATTAGATTTAGACTTTTTCAAGTACTTGAAAAAGTCTAAGTCTATAGACGAAACGTCGTACATTTAATTTAATAAATCAAATTATTTTGTCCACTATCCTGCGATTTTGCTTAATTTTAATATATTAAAGATTTTGATTTTTGCGATTTTATTAAGGCATTCTAAATGCCATGGTGAACTCGATTCGCTCCTTCGCTCCAATTTTATGTTAATTAATACATTATTTTATCAAAATCCGTTTCTGAGATTAGCCCAAACAAACAAAAGTTACTTCTTTATAATATTAGTATCAGTAGATACTGATAGTAGAGATATAAATACTATTCTTTGTTGACAAAAAAATTGCGGACAATATTTTTTGCAGCATCTTATATAAAAACAAACGCCCTATTCGATGCTTACAGATGAAATGAATATTGTTTTGTATATAACCAATATACAATTATTATTTATTAATGTCAGTCACACGTCAGCTGTTTGAACCAATGCCCCGAGGCCCTTCCTGGCAGCGCTGAGGGGAAATGAGACTCCGCTGGCCTCCAGTTCATTATATCATCTGGCTATATACAGGAATTGTACTCACCTATAGCTAGTATCAGTTGTTAATTAATTTCGTTATTTAGTGATATTTTTGTTGGATGATTTAAACTGACATTGACGAACCATTATTAAATAGCACTAGTTTTTTGAACACTCGACAAAAATTTCGTAGAAAAAGTCACGAAGCAAGAAAAAGTGATTTTTTTACTACCTAATAATTTTTTGAAAGCACTTTTAGACCAATCGATAATATATAATTAAGATAATATTATTGTTGAACAAATAATTTTTCTAAATAATCATTTATTTGTTTTAGGTATAAAAATAAGAAATCCAAATAGAATGTTAATCGATCTAATTTTAATGCAATCAAATTAATTTGTATATACAGGGTGTTTCACGAGGAATGGTACATATTTTAGTATGTTATAGTATATCGTTCATTTTGAGCAAAAAAGTTCATAGGTATAAACATGTGGCCGCAATTCTCAATTTTTTCTCTATACGTGCAGCACCTGTTCTTCCATTGCAAAACCCGTAACAGAACACCATATCGGCGTATGCGGCGTGAGTAGAAATGCAGGGCCCTCGTAAGGTCTCACGCCGCCCGCGTGCGGATTCATAATTGACGCCCCTTATTGTTGATTGAAAAATACTTTACTTCACTCGCACTCTTGCAGGAATCGACAGGAAAATACAAGATATAAACATACGCGGGAGTCTCTCGATAGGGGCGCCCTGTCTACGCGCTGATGTGAATTAACGATCGAATCGAAAACTGCGCGCGAAATACTTCGAATTCGAATTTTATTAAAAAAGAAATAACTACTCGTAAGAGTTTTCACGTAGGCTTGAGTATACAAATAAAATTGATATAATATCAGTTGTATATTTTTTCTATACAGTACAAAAAACATAACTCAACTAGGCCATTTGCCGCCTCTTGGATGTGCCGCCCGCGTGCATCGCACACATCGCACTCAGGGGCGCGACGGCCCTGTAGAAATGTGTGGCATTTTTATAACAATTATTGAGTAAACACGTCAACTAACTAATGCTAAATGTCAAGTAATAGTAAATGATAATTGTTTTACGGCTAATTGACAGTAGATTGCAATTATTTTAAGGCAGCCTTACTGAATAATTGTTCTGTAATGCTCTCCACATTAAAATCGCTGTATCTCAATAACCATTGAGAATGAGCCATTTCCCTGAGAGTAGTTCTTTCAATGATCCACGAGAGGCAGCAATTGTGGTCGGGACAAACATTATTTATTCCCCATTAGTGTCATGTCATTTTAGTGGTATAACTTAATTATTAAATTATTATTATGGAATTAAGTTATACCACTAAAATGACACGACACTAATGAGGAATAAGTAATGTTTGTCCCTACCACAAGTGCTGCTTCTCGTGGATCACTGAAAGAACTACTCTCAGAAAAATGACTCATTGGCCACATGTTTACATAAATTTTTTGCTCTAAAATGAACGATACTGTAACATACTAAAATATATACCATTCCTGCTGAAACACCCTGTATAATAAATCATATTTAAATTTTTAATTAAAATCTAGAATAATTTGAAAATCTAATACTTAATAATTGTTACTTCGACTTGTTCATTGGCCATTGAATCGATTAACATCAAATATGGTCACTTATATATATGAAGTTTTTAATATCACTGAAATTATATAGATATCTGATATACCAGCTGCTTATAAGAAGTTGTAGTTACAAAAATACAAACTGATTTTTTTTTCATGAAATCTAGTATTGAAAGTGTAAAGCAAGCTTTACAGAACCGCCATTTCTGTTATGTATATAATTTCAGTCACATGAGAACAGTACAGTTAAAAATTATAAAAATATGTGTAATACTAAAATTGTACCATAATTATAAATTTTTAAAATATTACCATTTCATCCTTGGCGCTTGAACGAACTACAAATTGAAAAAATCACAACTCAAATCACAAAAACAAAACTACAAAAAAAAACATTCTCCCATCACTCTGAAACAAAATGAACCGAAAATAAAACAGATAAAAAACAAGCAAAAACAAAAAATTAAAAACGACTGACAAAATGAAAAATCGACGCTTTAAAAAATATGACGCCTATCTGTGAATATGCAGTAACTAGGCGCGTCGACATTCAAATGTTTTCAAACCAGGCGACGTATAAATCGACGTAATGTTGCGGTTTTGTACGCCTGCGCACAAATTACACAATGCGCATCAAATAATATAACCCAACAAACAAACGCGATTCGTTTGCCGTACCCACGGACCTACCTATCGTCCGTCGTTCTTATGTTTTCACTCAATTCAGCTGTTTTTTTTTATATAGTAACAAATGCATAACAATATTATGCTATTCACTCATCCATATGTCAGTATAATGGTTGCGTTTTACTATACGGTAGAATTAAGTTTGAAAAGTTTAGTAATCATACTGTGTTCTCGCTCACTCATTAGGCGTAAAATAATAAAGTCGAGCGAGACAAAAAACACTAAAAGTCGGCCACCAGAAAATAACTCAACGCTAGGCTTGTGTATAAAGTTTTTTGATATCCAGAGAAAAAAATTAATAAAGTCTGTTCACGGCACTGATCATGATTGTTTAAGGTAGCATTTTTAAAAAATGTACCTGACATTTTTTTAAAACTTTCAAAGCATGTAGGTACTTATCAGATATCAGAAGTTTAAATTGATAACAAATATTTTTTCTGCGAAGAAAAGTTTGCAAAAAACGCTGATTAATCTACAAATGCATATTAAATTAAAGAAATTCCAGTTTCAAAAAAATCTAAAAAACACGCTTCTATAAAACGTCGAACATAAATTTCTTTCTCTTCTATAACGTTTAGAAGCGTGGGGCACTCGATGAATTAAATGAAATAAACGTAAAGTGAATGTCCCACCCTTCTAAACGTTATAGAAGAGAAAGAAATTTATTTTCGACGTTTTATAGAAGCGTGTTTTTTAGATTTCTCTTCTATAACGTTTAGAAGGGTGGGACATTTACTTTACGTTTATTTCATTTAATTCATCGAGTGCCCCACGCTTCTAAACGTTATAGAAGAGAAAGAAATTTATTTTTACTTTTTAGTGCGTTAATATAAGTGTGTTTTTTAGATTTTTTTAAACTGTAAATTTCAATTTCAAATTTTTAGTCATTTTTATATTATATATGTGTTATTTTAAATTTTAAACAACTATAGACACGTTTTCCCACCATCAACACCGTTACTTCCACCATGTGTCTTTATTTTCATTTTTTAAAACTTGGTTAATAAATATTATTATAGCCAAAATATCAGAATATTGTATTGTCATCAAAACTACATACGACTGAAAGTTTCACATCAATTGGACATTTTGGAAGAGGGTGAAAATTGAGTTGTAAGATTTTTTTAGATACAACATACATGCATACAAGTGAAGCTATAAGCGTGTTGATCTGAAATTATGCGTTATCTTTATAAAAAAAGTTGCTTAAAATATTAAAATGATGTTTAAAAATACACTATAGAGGTAAGTGGTAACTAATAACAAAACTGTAAAGGGAGGTCTTCCTACAAGTTAGAGAGAGACCTTCATCTCTTTTATATTTTGATAACGGACGAGGTCCAACAGTGTTTGTAAGTAACATTGTTTTGTTCATTTTCAACGTCCATCAACGTTTCTGGTCATTTGTCAATCATTTACCAAACAATATAATAAATTTTATATACCTATAGGCATATCGGATTTTGTAGCATAAGTACATATCTTCGCTGCGAGACTGCAGTGAAGGAAACAGTTCCGATGTTTTGTTGTTTGTAATAGTCCTCCTACAAGGTGGTATGCCGGCGTAACTCTTTTGTTTGATCCGGAACTATTCCGAGATTCAATTGGAATTTCATAAATCTAAAATCTTTTTCTCCCAGTTTCGCTCGCTTTTTGCGTGAGGATTCGCTCGCGCTTTAATGTTTTCAATTCTGCATACGTTAACTCAAAAATAAGCCCCATACAAGTTTGTGGTTCCAATTGATAGTGTAGGTACCAAGTGTGTCCGAGTGAAATAAGCAGACAAAGGAAAAACGCGTTCCAAAATAACAGTAAAAAATTGTTAGATACTGTTATCAAAAAAAAGTTCTTTTGGTAGTTTTGTGTGCAGGCCGTCAGTTCGAAACCAAACATTTTTATATACACACAGTACTACGTATGTAATCCATTGTTGTCTCTACCGCGGAGAGCCAAGGTCCATGTGGGCACACAGGAAGCTAACGGTCATGCAACAGTGCACATTTGCGTCTCCAACCGTAATTTGTGTCCGCGCGCACACTCTCCACTCATAGTGTATATTGTCTCTCTCTCTCTTTCTATGATGTGGCAGAGCCCGTGGACCTGGGGGCACCGGCACATCGGTGTTTACCTATTCCGAATAAAAAATGACATCAACTATACTAGTCGGTCTTTTTCAACTCAGTATCGCTGTTATATGCTGTGAAAACTCATCATCGATGGCGCCTTAACAGCAAGATTGCTTCCACAGTGTTGATTCAATACCCAAACTCAAATTCGAATCAGAAATATACGAACCATCGCCTTCTTTTTGGAAGACATCGTTGTTACGAAGTTCCATCATCTGTTTTGCTAGTTGTTATCCGGCTATCACAACCCAAAATTGACTGCCTCCAGGGACTAGGAGGTGTCCAGAGAATAACAGCTGTTGACTCTCAACGCGTGATGACCAATATTGATATTAGAACTTCACGAATCATGTGCCCTTCTTTACAGTCGCATCACAGATACTAAATCTCAATTGTAATTGTAATTGTATTTTAAAGACCACCAACAGCTAAGGTTATTTGGGCCTAGCACCAATTCATATTTTCAATTCATTATTTTTTTTTTTTTTAATAATAAATTGAAAATCCAATTGACACTTTTACCAGCTCTCGGGCTAGAACTCGGGAACTGGGGACTTGTAATAGAAGAACCATAGCAACGCCATGTAAACAACAGCGTCGCTACACTCTCAGCTATTCTCAAGCCCACTAAATCTCAAAAATGTTGATTCAACAAAGACCGAAAATAAAAATTCAAAATGGCTCAATCAATTTTCATTAATAAAGTAAAATCGCAGGGCATACATTTCTAAATCCATATGGGGCTTGATAATAGCCGAGCGTGTAGCAATGCTGTTGTTTACATGGCGTTGCTATATGGTTCCTCTATTACAAGTCCCCAGTTCTCGGGTTCTAGCCCGAGAGCTGGCAAAAGTGGATTTTCAATTTATTATTAAAAAAAAATAATGACTTGAAAATATGAATTGGTGCTAGGCCCAAATAACCTTAGCTGTCGGTGGTCTTTAAAACACAATAAATCCAAATATAGCATTTCGAACCGTCCGTCCGCCTTCCACAATCTTTTATTCTTAATTTTAAGTAATTACACAAGTTTTTCTAGATGTACAAATACTTTTTTTTTTAAGTAATTACAGAAGTTTTTCTAGATCTACAAATATTTTCTCTTTTTTAGATTTTAGATTAATTAATCTCGATGTAGAATATTAAGATATAACGGCATTTTTTCAATAGAGAAATTTGATTTCATCTTATGGAACGTCGCGTCGGTATCATTACGACCTGACCACCTATTAAATTGTAATTGACTTGTTGTATCCTAAATGGTCAAACAATAAATTCCATTTTTATTTAATTTGAATTAAGTATATCTGAGAATATTATGAAGTACAACGACATAACATTATTATTCACAGAGAAAATTTTAAGTGCATAATGTATAACGTTAGATTACCAAGTGCATGGTTGTTCGTCGAGAAGTGAAGCCATTTTAGAACCAGCATTCCATTAAAAGAAATTCAACATATCTAGTAAGTAGTGGGTATAAATGTATTGTTTTAAACTCAATGCTAAATCTACTTTTAAAGAAGATTTATAGCGTTGAAAGTCGTACCAGAAACCGAGAATTACAAGAAGTTAAATATAAGAATATATTTTACAGACGCTAATGACTCTTGTTGTCGAGCGTCTATAATTCACAATTCAATTCAAGAATATATTTTACTAGCGGTCCCGTTCGGCTTCGCCCTGCAGGTGCTAAGAATTTATGACTTATTATCCTCCCCCTGCGAAGCGAAGTCGGGCTGGTGGTCTTTATAATATTAGTAGCGTTCCGCCAAGTCGCTAAAATGCAAAAGAATTGCAGAGGTACGTTTTGTTACTATCCCACAGGAATTATCCCCCCGCGTGAATTATCAAAATAAAATATTCCCTGTATCCCTCAGGGATAATGTAGCTTTCTATTAGTGAAAGAGTTTTTAGCATCGGTTCAGTAGTTCCAGATGTTACCCCCTTATACATACAAAAACACAAATTTTACATCTTTATTTTATTAGTATAGATTCTCAATGACCAGACTATATGCAGACACGCATGAAAAACCGACAGGGGCTTTGACCAGTCTTTTGCAACAAAAGTGATGTTTGATTAAAGCGAAATAAAATAAACACAATTTCAGCGCCTGTAAATTTAAACAACGTATACCTAAAGAAAATATTCATTGCAATGATAGTCCATCCTGAACTAGTGCAGAGTAATAAATAATTTTAGTTTGAAGTTTTCGACCAATTCCAGTGGTACATAGTCTTCTTTTAACATGCTGATTATGGTTCTTACCCCCAGGGTCAAGTAACCGTCCATTATTTATACACGGGGCTCATTTTCATATAAGATTAGTTCTGTACGGGGCCCGTAATTTTCTTACCATTTGTGTAATAATAACATTACAAGTATCTTTTTCTTACAAATTATTGTTAGATTACAAGAAATTATTACAAAATTATTTTTCATAGCTCCCGCAACAAAACCAACATAATCCCAGTAACAAAACACTACAGCCCGCAGCTGTCTAGTTTATGCAACCGTCACTTTAATATTGCATTCTTGACGTCGGGGTCAAGAGCCATCATTAAAACATGCTTCTACACTTGACTCCAGACACAAGAACCGTAGAAAACTTATGGTTTAGAAAAATAGCTCTCCAAATTCAAGTAAAGATTTAATAACCAATAAACTTCAGGACTGTTCTGAACGTTGCCTATAGGAAATTGTGTTTTAAAAACCACCAACAGTTAAGGTTATTTGGGCCTAGCACCTATTCATATTTTCAATTCATTATTTTTTTTTAATAATAAATTGAAAATCCAATTGAAACTTTTACCAGCTCTCGGGTTAGAATTCGGGAACTGGGGACTTGTAATAGAGGAACCATAGCAACGCCATGTAAACAACAGCATTGCTACACGCTCGGCCATTCTCAAGCCCTCGTTTTCTATAGGTATAATTTATTGCAATTTTATTACAATTTAAGAATTCAGAACAGTCTTAAAGTTTATTGGTTATTAAGTTTTCAGCTGAATTTGGGAATGCTTTAAAAGAAGGCTAGGTACCTACTCTATGATAGCCGTGGAATCTGTCAAAAACTTCAAACCAAAATGATTTATTACTGTACCCTATTTCAGGATGAACTACAGGTAGGTACTGTGTTTTGTGGAGAAGGAAATTATTACTATATAAAACAGAAACGCCAAACAAATCACTCTTATATTATGCAATATGCTACGATTCCCAATTAGAGAGTGCAGTCAACACAATATTTTAGAATGAAAGTTAGAAACGAGTTCCTAGAAAATGCAGTAAAATTTAAATAATTCAGTTGAAAAAAATCACCACTATTAAATTTATTGATCTACTACAAGTTTTTCCTCGCATTAAATATACAAAACTTTCCGAGTGCCCGGGGTTTTTCCTGCTTCACGAGCGACATGAAAACAACTAAAAATAATTACGAAATCGCATTTACGAAGGTATATTCCAAACCTTGCTCCGGGACGCCGTACTGCTTCTAGTTTATTTAGTTTGAAAATGTATACGATATGGCAAATAAATTTCGTTCGACTAGTGATCGTTCACTAAATCACGACGCTTACCATGACTTACTACTGTAAATTACTGTGAGATTAAACCGTTTTTAATCTAATTTTACACTAGCTTTGTCCCGCGGTTTGATCAGTGTTTGAACTTCGATTTTTACAGTAGATTCGCTGTGTTAAATGTTAAAAAATAAAATATATGAGCACTGTGGTTGGAAAAAATAAAATTAAAGATAGTTACTTCTTACCACCACAGTTTTATTAATGGATGTACATTTCGAAAGCTATGCTTTCATCTTCAGCAAACACTATACATGTATATGTAAATGTACATCCATTAATAAAACTGTGTGAAAAGAAGTATAACTATCTTTAATTTTATGTGTTAAATGTTGATTTTAACACAAACATTTAATTTTAACCCACGCGTAGCCAGCCAAAAATTACCTCGTATCACCAAGTTTTATTAAAATCGGTCCTGCCATTCTCTAGTGATGTCCTTACAGACAGACACAAATTCTGGAAATGCATACAAAATACTAAAAAATATCGAAAGAAAATGAAATTTCAAAGGTCTCGTTACAAATCAATAATAAGTACTTACAGATGAAATACTTCGCGAGAGTTTAATATTAGGACGTCTATAAACGTTGAGCCAATTAAGGGTACAGGGGGACAGGACAAGGTAGGGGCAGGGCAGACGTTTGCACCTGCACCGGGGTGCAGCGGGCGACGAGGGGCCCGCAGTTCACGGCGCGCGCCGCTGATTCCACAGACGATATGACTAATGTATCTTTCAGACCTCCATGATGATCCAACGCCACAAAATATGTATATTATACACATACAATAAATGCCCGACTTCAACGATGTCTTTTATCTATATGTCAATATATAGCTAGTGTGCACTCAATATCATATTAGTTTGTTAAAATGACCAATCAAAACATTGCATCGGAAATATGGAATGATTCATTTTGAAAACATTATCAACACAAATTTAACAGTCGATGACGGTTTAAACGGTTTAAACATATAGTTGTTAAACACTGAAGATAATTAAATCAGAAATTACACTGCAAAAAGTCATTTTCAAATTTATAAAAAAATCAAATAGGACTGGCACTGCATAATATTAATAAAATAAAATGACATGAAACTTTGCGTCGTTAAATAATAATTACGTTGCTTGCAAAATGCAAGTGCCGCACATAAATATTGTTACTGTCACCTCATCATTCTTAAACGTAAAAAAGAAAAAAGAATAGCTATTACACTTCTCGCAAACATTAAATAGTCTTTCTATAAAAACAAAAAAAAAACACAGAAACGAAAGTAGCAACAAAAGTTAAATAAAAAATTTACGTAGAACTGGATAATTAAGAAAACAATATACTTATGGAAATTTTGCGAAAAATAAAATAAAAAATGACTTGTATATCTCCCCGTCTTGCTTTGCATTTTTACTCAATACTCATCCCCTTTCTATCGTAGAGCGTAATAATATATCATTATAATTTATTGCCTATAGTATGTTTTTTTCAAATCGGTCCAATAGTTCTGGAGATAATCGCACACATACAACACATTGCAACCTCCTTTTTAACCGACTTTAAAAAAAGGAGGTTTCTCAATTCGACCGTACCTATATATTTTTTATGTGGTTATGTTTTATGTATGTCCGCGGATAACTTCGTCGTTTATGAACCGATTTTGAAATTTTTTTTATTTGAAAGGATATACTTTCAGATTGGTCCCATAGAAATTTCATCAAAATCGGTTCAGTAGTTCGGCTGATTTTTTAATAAAAATAAGTAACGGCGTGTGATTCTTTAAGGTAAATGTTACTTTTTGACACTAAAAAGTAAAAAATAAAAAACTTTTTAACAAAAATAAACCTCCTTCAAAAAGGCACTAAAAAGAGGAAAATAATGAAATTTTGAGGTCTGTGCCAATTAAAATATGAAGTCGGTTAAAAAGTATAGAATAGTGATTAATATCTTCTTTTTTTTAACCAACTTCATATTTTAATTGGCACAGACCTCAAAATTTCATTATTTTCCTCTTTTTAGTGCCTTTTTAAAGGAGGTTTTTTTTTGTTAAAAAGTTTTTTTTAAGTCTGTTAAAAAGGCCTAAAAGAATAGTTTGTCCAGACCTGTCTAAATAAATCTGTTATTTGCGTGACTTTATGATAATCAATAAAGCCTGGACGACGTATATCTTTTGTGTACAGAAAGAATAAAATTAATATAAAAACTACCATTTCGTAACATTTTATTTTTAAAATTACATAAATTCATAATATTATGTAGTACCTACCTATACTTACTGTATTTATATTAACTACTTACATTTGCAATCTTCAATATGACATAACATTATATCTACTACAAATTATTTAAATATTCAAATTTGCATGAAATATCATTTCCTATGTAAAAAATTACTTAGTTTATAGGTATCCATTTCAACTTTAGTAGAAAAAAATTTAAAATTATGAAATGAACTAAATTAATCGCTAACGTATAAAGAGACGCTTAAATATATTTTTAAAAAATTACAAATTGTACCTACTGAAATTTTGGATGATTAAATCGAAGATGATTAAAAAAAAACCATGAGGGACAAAAAGATGGAAAAGATTCAAAATGAGTTGGCCATTAAAATTTTAAACCATCGCAGGCATTTTTGCGTGATGCCGGTACAAACAGAAAAACGTTTTGAAAATACCAAAATATCTCCAAACCTGCAAGGAAATAAAATTACTGAACAACATTTTATGTACTGGGGTATGATTTTCCAACAACAATCCTACAGATAAGAAGTGGGGACAGGCAGCGCATTCTATCGGCAGTTGTTTAAACCGTGTTACACCTGCTTTTGTCACACTTACCTGTGAATCGCACTTCTTGTATGTGCTGCTACCTGCACGCCGTTGGCGTAATTAAGAAGCGGATACCTGCACGATACCTGGTCAGGTGTACCTATCAAAACTTTCGAAGGTAACACAACACAGCTACTGACAACTAAAATACATTATATAATAATTTTTGAACAACAAAGTAAAGCCTAAACAACATTATAATATTACTTGTGAATTGCCTTTTCTATGGTAGCATGAGGGTGTCCAGATAGTGTCCTAACACTCCTAACAGTCTAAAACTTCCAAATTATAAAAGATATTTCATTTTTCTCGAAAAACGCTACAAGAACCAAATTAAATTTTAAACGGCGAATTAATTCAAAATATAAACAATCAAGATTAGCCAAAAATCAAAATAGGCTCGCGGTTGATAGCTCATTTTACTAACATTGTTTATCCTACATTTAATTTGTCTCCCAATTTACATCTTTTATCAATAACGATAAATATAGATATCCTTTATAGCTGTTTATGCGATTTTTGCATTATTAGTGTATTTGCTATAATATATGGCACATACACTATTGGCGCCGGTCGGATCATCGGATGGCGGGATCTATAGGGGGTCGGACTAATATTTCTCGAAAATGGGCCTATTGGGTCCATTTTAAATTGACTTCGTTTTTAGGGGTTGAAAAATGTTTCTGGGCCCAAAAATACCGAAACATTCTCAGAATCGTTTTAAAATTGAAATTTAACTCTTTAGTAAAGATTAAAATGTACTGCTAAAATTTTAATAAAATCGGCTCTACAGGACGGTACCTACTTACAAATTTTATGAAAACACAAGTTTGCGAATACATATTTAATTACTGCGAAGGATGTACTTAATTTGGTGCAGATGTTAAATTGATAATAATATTGCAATTAAGAAAAAAAATGTTATTTTAAGGGATGTATTAAGGGGTTAATTTTTTTTATTTATTCCAAAAATAAACTTAAGTTCACATAATAAAGCCACAATGCCTGTATTAGCAAATACACTATATTGTCGGCAGGGTTTGGCACTGTGACCCGAGTTTTTTAACTTCCCATTCGAAGTTATTGTAATTGGTCCGAAAATCGAAATCAAAATGTATAACAAATTTTTATGTTTCAAGGTCACTACACTATTTTTACACTATTTTTAGAAAGATGTCTGTGTGTGTGTGTACGTATGTACGTACGTATGTGTCCATTTCTTTCTAAAACGAAATCTCGAGAATGAAAAATGATATCGACTACGTTAGGGTGCCAATCGACGCGTATTAACGTAAATATGATCTGAAAGAAATTTTTTCAAAATCGGTTCAGCCGTTCTTTTTTCTTAACCAAATAGACTCCAAAAAAGTAGATTTTACACAATATCTCGCGAATAAAAAATTATATCGACTTCGTAAGGGTGTCAATCGAGGCGTGTTAACGTCATTTTGATCCGACATAAATTTTATAAAAATCGGTTCAGCCGTTTTTTTTTTTAAATTATTGTTAAAAATAAATAATAATTATGTTTTAATGATTAAAATGATTACTTTTCTGTGTAATATCTAATTTAATTATTATTATTAAATATTTATCAAACTGGGAAGTTCGTCGTGTGGACCTCAAAGGTCGCACTTTAGTCCTAATAAACGACCCACCTCGCGGCTTGTTTTTTTTTCATGGTAAGGCGAAAAACCCATTAAGACATAATATGCTATCTACGAATATGTCTCATGAAAATCGGTGCGATGTTCGTCAAAATAGATAAACGCCTAGATTTCCAATTTTACTGATAACAATTAATTAATGGATGACGCGTCTTCAGCCTACAAACAGATCGATCAGGTGAGTCGATATTATTATAACTGAATAAACAGGTATATCGGCAGATCGCATTACTTACTTGTTTCAAAGTCAAGGTTTGTGTAATCGTTATTATAACCGAAGCAGCAGCTATCAAGGTGCACTTTCAAACCGGCTAATGAATATTTATCATTCAGAGGAAAAAAATATTATTTTAACAAGTGAAAGTAATTAATAATTAATTAATTAATGATATCCCGTATCTTTCAATATAAACGCACTCACAAAATTATATGAAGGGTTAAGGGAAACATGTACTAAACGTGCTAAATTTCATTAATCATGACTATAATAATATGTCAAATAGTAACGGGACCTATGTCCGTAAATTCGTTTTCTTGGGAGTTTTTGGGTAGTTTGAATGATACCCTGTCTCAGATGAAAAACGTGTTTACACTTTCGAAATTATTCGAACCTAAACTTGGGTTAACATAAATTTCCCTTCAAAACGAGTATTAACGCGAAGCCTATATACAGGGTGTTTGGTAAACATACGGCAAAAATTCAAGGCATTATTCCCTGGGTTATTTTAAGTATATTTTATCCTTTAATGATTTTCGGAAAGCCGCTTTTTTTTGTTGACTCTTTTCTCGCCCTCCATGTAGTATAAATTGTATTTGTGTTAGTCGATCTTCTGGGGCAAATGGCTTTTGAAATAAAAAACATTAGTTTTTTTGCGACATTTCGTCGACTGGTGTGTCGACCTCTTCAAGCTTTTATTAATAAAATATGTTGTTACAATTACTGATTTTACAGAACTGGTATAATTTTTTTTTTTTTTTGAAAATGAAGAAGATTTGAGAAATCGGATAGTTGATGGATATACCTAATGCATTATGCAATACGAATCAACTCTTGTGTTTTTGAAAGAGTTCGACAGTCAAGTCAGTGAGGAGAAGATTGGATTCTATACAGTGTGTCCGCAGACTCATCCTCAACATGGGGATCTCCGTTGTTATGGGAGATAGAGATTTGGTTAAATGAAACAAAATGTGCAGAATCTCCAGTACTACTACTCTGCGTAATCAAACTTTCCATATTTTGCTTGGACCTACCGCTCGGCAGCATATAGAATATTGGCGTCAAATAGCGGGTTTGGAGTCGACTTTTCAGCGTAGCAAAATCTCTCCTTTCAGCCTTCGTAGTTTTCGTAGAAGGCAAATACAATTTCGATGTTTTTCGGAGTCGACGATATCGAAATGTCCAACTATAATTCGTTCGAAACGGCATCGAGGCAAGTTTTCAACTCGTTTTTTTCATAAATATTCTGCAACTCACTATGCGATTCCGATACACAAAATTAAAAATATGTTGAATGGAATTTTAATTTTCACACTTTCCATTGTACATTGAAAAATATATAACACAATAAATTAGTTAATTCTGGTCATTCGCAATTATGTAAGTAAAACAGATATGTAATCTGCTATACCAAACAATAAAAAAGATTAATAATAATAATTAAAGAGTTTAATTACAATAGAACGCCAGGGTGTCTGCACACGTTTTCTTTTGTTTCGGAAATGATTCTTCGTAGAATTTAATTTTTGTAACACTCAAAAGGATCTTATTTGATCAACAATTATAATTTAAGCCTTGTTTGGTCACTGAATGATGTAATTAATGCAATGTATTGCCGGCATGAATGTTAAAAACTGTCAAACGATATTTTAGCACGATAACTGTTCTTTTTTTTTTTTTTGAAAAACGCAGCTTTTATAAACATTGTAGACTACCGTTTACATTGACCGTTCTAAATTAACTTGTAAAGTTTGATTTTTAAAAGAATAAATTAAGCAATCGAAAAATATAAATATTGCAAAGTGAACACAAAAATATGATAAGATGAAATATTTTTTCACACAAGTAGTTCTTATCTCAAAAAAATATATAAATAAAAAAGTTGCTGAAATCAGGATCAATAAAAATGTGTACTTACATTATAGAGACAAGATAAAGAAACCACGAACCTGTAACAAAAAAAATATCGGGTTAATGTCGGTGCAACTAGATGCTATACACAATACACAAAAAAAAAACGAAATTACAATTTTATATATTAATAGGTATTGATTAGCTGAAGTACCCGCGTTCTTCACTCCCATTTGAAATTCTAATATGGCATACCTAATTTCGTAAAAATCGGATCAATCGTTTCCAGGTGATGCTTGAACAGGCAGACAATAATTACAAGTTTTTACTGTAAAATAGATTGTGTTTTAAAGACCACCAATTGTGATAATAATTGTGTTTTAAAGACCACCAACAGCTAAGGTTATTGGGCCTAGCACCAATTCATATTTTCAATTCATTATTATTATTATTTTTTTTTTAATATTAAATTGAAAATCCAATTGACACTTTTACCAGCTCTCGGGCTAGAACCCGAGAACTGGGGACTTATAATAGAGGAACCATAGCAACGCCATGTAAACAACAGCGCCGCTACACTCTCGGCTATTCTCAAGCCCTAAAAGACCACCAACAGCTAAGGTTATTTGGGCCTAGCACCAATTCATATTTTCAATTCATTATTTTTTTTAATAATAAATTGAAAATCCAATTGACACTTTTACCTGCTCTCGGGCTAGAACCCGAGAACTGGGGACTTGTAATAGAGGAACCATAGCAACGCCATGTAAACAACAGCGCCGCTACACTCTCGGCTATTCTCAAGCCCTAAAAGACCACCAACAGCTAAGGTTATTTGGGCCTAGCACCAATTCATATTTTCAATTCATTATTTTTTTTAATAATAAATTGAAAATCCAATTGACACTTTTACCTGCTCTCGGGCTAGAACCCGAGAACTGGGGACTTGTAATAGAGGAACCATAGCAACGCCATGTAAACAACAGCATTGCTACACGCTCGGTTATTCTCAATCCCTACAAATTTTTATTTATTATTGATTCCACATAACTGTCTTAAACCGTTTGAGGTGACCCTTGCCTCTTGCGATTGCTTATCGGCCACTTAATCATTAATTACTGAAAAAACTTTATTAACTTTTTTATTGTCAAAACATCGTTATTATGAAGTTAAATTAAACGTAAGTAATAAGCTGATCTTATAATTTAATAATTCGATCATAATAGACATGTTTACCTATTCAATTAATCTATTATTTACAGACACGACCATTGAGTTTCTGACTTATTATTAACATTTTAGACGTCAGTGTTCGGAGTATTTTCGTACTTACAGCCATATCTGGCGTTGACTTCGAAGTAGGACCATAAAATCTCGGAGTAATTGTAAGCTCATTCCACCGCGAAAGTGGAAAGGTTCAGGTTAGAATCCTGACTGTGACTATGGTTGGCAAAATGATTTTTTCCAATATGTTTGGAATTAATTATATAATTGGCTGCTTTCCAACAAAAATTTTCAATTCCAATTCAGCAGTAAAAATCTATCAATTTATCATAAAATCTCAGTGTTTCACATAATTTTGAACCATTTGGCAATATTTTTGGAAACATCTGTATATGCAATAAATGCATACATTCAATTTTAACGATCTGTCGGAATCTATTTAAAATGGAAGCAATCGAATCTCTTTAAGGGGTAGGTGTTTATAAATACCAAAAAAATTGATTTTAACTATTTATTTTTAATATCAATGATAACAGTTTTCCAACACTACAATTTTTTTCTAACAATAACAATAATTAGCGAAGGTTCGTGGTATTATTTTTAGGTTGCGAAACTCAAGCCTGGAGTTTCGCTTTCTACTTTTATCATAACCTAAAATAATATACTTATCGTTTAAAAAAATATACAAATAAAATGGAAAAATAAATTAAAAGTTTAGGATTTCTTTTTTACAACTTTAAACGCACTTTTCGGAACATTTTTCTTATACATTTCCGTTAAAATCTCACCAACAAAAGCAAAAACTGAGGCACAATATCCAAAACATAAGAACATAAATATTCCAGCCATATTTTTCATGTTCAATTTTTTTGGTGTTTCTGAACTTTTAGTTTTGGAACCTTTTCTCTTAACAATATCTTCGTCCCATTTGAAGATTAAACCATTCGATTGCAATTTTAAAATCAGACCGTTGACCTTGTCCAGCAATGGGAATCCTTTAACGGTAACAATTCTTAACGAATAAGAGTAATGGTTACTTACGAACGCGTAAAGCGACGACCTGCCGCTGGGCAAAGTGTAATAAAGTGGTGTCAAATATCTGACCTGACGTCGGTTTTTTATCACGGCGAAGTCCTTTCTGTAGGCGCTTCGATTCAGGCATTCCGACGTGATAGGACACGTCGTAAACGTTTCGTGAATTTTCCAATTGTCTTCGTCCGAAGGATCGTTGAACGAGTCCTGCATGACCGGATAAAATCCGTATTGCATTCCGGACTTCAACATTTGCCTCGTGTTTGATATTTGGAATTCGTAGCCGGGTCTTGTCAGAACGCTGATCAGTTTAGTTTGATACGCCTGATCGACATGTATCGAATAGATTGCCCAAACGATGTACAGCATTCGAAGTTTGAACGAAACCGGCGTCATTCCAATCGAAGAGTTTAAAATAACGCTCAATGTGCTCAACAGACACGTTGAGAAATGGCGAAAGCTCTCTGTTTCGGTTCTGGTTCGAATGCTGCAAAATGACCAAAACCACGAGACCAAAATCAAAAGCAGTACGACAGAAATCCACAGAGTTTTATCGAATACCGATAATAGACTCGACCAATTGTCGGCTAAGGTCGCCGACGGTACGAACCAAGTGACTGCGTCGCTTAAATGGCAAAATGTAGGATCGAAGTCATCGTCGAAAGACGAGTTAACTATCACCATTCCGAAAAGAACGTCCGCTTGACGCTCGATCAGCATCTTGTACATCAAAGTGTAGGATCCGTTCAAAAGACGGTATCCCCAGTGCTGGTAAGAATGTGGGACGTATTGGATTTTGAAATTCAGCTTTTGTGCAATTGCGCGAAATATTTGAATTTCGACGCCAGGATCTGTGGAATCGTTGACATTCATCACGTACGGGGCAAGTTTTAAAGGAAGGAGGCGCACAGGACATTGTTGAAAATCTTGCGGAATTTTTTGTAGATACAAGCTCGGATAGTTTAAAAATATATTTCCATTATGGCACGTTCCGATAATTTCTAGAAAAACGGTTGTTCCACATTTTGATTTGGATGAGTATGGAAACCAAGTTATTATATCAATTTTTAAAGACATCTTGCTATTAGTTTTAGATGAAAGATTGATCAATAATACATTATAAATATCATAATTTTTCCACATAAAATCGAAGATATCAATAATTTTGTCTTCCGGTAATAAAGTATTAGGAATTAAAAATATTTTTGCTCTAGGGTTCCACAATTCCTTACTGAATTTTTCTAAAAGGTCTTTGAGATCCAACAAATCGTCAAAAAGAAATATGTAGGTGTTTGGTTTTTGTGTTAAAACAGTTCCAGATACAACAAATTTTTGAATTACAATTTCATAGATTTGCAAGGAAAAATCGTTAGTTCTTGAAGATGACGAGATTGAAATATCTGAATCGAAATTATCAGAAATGGCGTCGATACATTGTTTGAAATTTTCTTTTAGTATGAAATCATATGATTTCATCAGCAAAATGAATAAAACTCGGTATTTCATATTTGCAAAAAATAAAAATTCGGTTTTCCAAAATTTCGATTATAATATCTATTAGAGAGATAGGTTCACACGTCTCACAGTACAGTTGTCAACACTGGCGACGAAAATTTTTTTAAGTTAAATAGAATATATTATGTATTAGGTGTTGCAACGTTTATTTGGTCTGCACTCATATTTTTTTCTTTTTGTACGACATTTGGATTATCTTATTGGAGGATTCTTCAGGCTAAACCAAAATTAAAAAAAAAAAAAAACTGTGACAGGTTAATTATTTTATTTTTTTAAATGAGAACTCTAAATTCAAAAAAATAAATACCTAACATGATCCACAAACATGGCTGTTTTAACAGGCGTTTATCTCGATAATAAATATTTAAAATAAGGAATGCAAAACGAAAATGATTTAATTAAATTAAGTACCCGTATTGAGGAATACCTACTCCTCATATTATACACGTCATGTCTATAAGCTATGATTTAGTTAATAGGTTTGTTTTTCCACGTAATTTAATACCTAACAATTTTCTATCTACACTAGCTGTTACCCGCGGCTTCGTTCGCAATTATGTCGACTTTGAGAGAAACCTTATCTTAATATACTATAGCTTTATAAGTTTGGGTACCAGTAGACAGTTCCAGCCGTTCTCAAGTAATGCTGGTACAAACAGACAGACAGATTGACAAATTTTCTGGAAACATGTTTTGCATCTAGGTATCACACAAAATATTCAAAATAACCTTTTCGAATATTTTGAATAAACAAGAAAACGAAATTACAGACAAAGGTCCCGTTACAATTTTACGTATTAATAGTACTGATGATTAGCATTTACACATTTCAAACAAAGCGAAGCCATTTTTAGTATAGACTACATTCACGTAGTATTTTTGCTCCGAGATTCTAAAATTCGTCACTGATTTCCAATGGGTCGTCAATGATGATGAAATAGAAATATCTGAATCAAAATTATTCGAAATTTTGTCGAGTTAAAAAAAACTGAATCATTTTGCTTACAGTTTCTCGATCTTCATATTTTCATTTATTATTTTTCCATTTTTTTATCTTACGTTTTATTTAAGGTCGTTATAACTGCGATTTGCTAAAATTAATGAACATAAAACAATTAATATATGCATAATGTACCTACATTTAAATATAACTACCGTATTTTATTAATAACATGAAATAAGTGTGAAATGTAATTAATTATTTTCAAGTTTATTAACGGCCGAAACAGTCAAAAGCATTTGATAATTAATAAACAAACATCTTCCCACAAAATGAACATTTTTACACCTCAAAATGAGTGTCTAATAACTGCAGAATTATGCAAAACAGATTGTTAAAAGTATTAATCATAATTATTTATACATGTAATAAAACAATGCAAATATTGTTACACTTAAAAGAAATGCTATAACAGTTAAAATGATTGTGTAATTGTTATTAAAATTTTATATAAGACTATTTTTGAGATAAAGAATTCTTTTAATAATACATTATGGTCAAAAATAACTTACGTTGAACGTGAGATCTGATTATTTTTTTTTTTCATTTATAAAATTTAGAATAAATTATATTAAGTCATTGACAACAACTGGTTTTGAAAAATATAAATATTTTCGTAATCAAATAATATCTTGAATTTCTCTTATCTACCAAACCCAACAATAATTAATGTCGTCAACATGATATAATAAATTGATTTTAACTCAAGAAAATATAATTATTATATATGACGATTGACGATCAACATTATTCATTTCACTCCAAGCTCTAACTTCTTTCTAATAACTTGCATGCCGAGGCAGTGAGTTTTTTTTCCTTGAAGTTCGTCAATAATCACGTAATTATTCTATACAGAGTGTCTTGGTTATTGTTGACTGCCGTCTCTATTATTTGTAACGACCGGTTAGATGTAAACATGTCCGTTAATAGAGGACACTTTATTAATACGTTTTTTCGGAAGCTTTTAAGAATATTAACGTTTATAATTTATATAAGCAAACTGATCACAAACAAATACCTTCAGTAAACAGTTCATGTTCTGAGAAAAAAATTACAGATTATTAGTCAATGTCAACGAACAATAGGTCTGGTTTGTGTTGTTAAGATGGCGACACCCCATTCAGAAAAGAAACTAAAAACTGCATTCGTACTTATTAAGAAAATTATAGGACAACGTTTTTATTATTGTTCCATTTTTCTAATTGACATAATATGCAGAATAATTTGTTATATAAACTTGTTTTGATCAACTAAAGTACGGTGTTAGTAACCTTCAATTTGTGATATCTGTCCACAAAAAATTCGCTCAGAAAAATGCAAAATGCAATAAGCAACCCAAATATCAAAAACAAGAACGGTCCTAGCAAATTCGCCATCCCCAAGACACTGGGTCCTTCTGTGTCTGTAGTCTGCGGTTTCTTAACCAGATCTTTGTCCCATTTCGCCATCAAACCATTCGAATACAAGTTCAGTAACAATCGATCAAACCTCTTCAACAGCGGAAATCCTCGTGCAGTTGGCATTGAAATGGAGAACTTGTAGTGGCTGTCTTGAAAGAGGTAAAGCATCGACCTTCCACTTGGAAATGTGTACAGAACAGGAATTAAATACTTGATCTGACGTCGGTTCTTCATAACTGCAAAATTCCTTTTGAAAGCAGTCCTGTTCAAACACTCTATTGTCAAAGGACAAACTTTAAAATTGTTGTGGATTTTCCATATGTATTTAGATGTTGGATCGTTGAAACTATCCTGTCCGACCGGATAAAATCCATACTCTAAATCGGATTCTACCATCTCTTTAATATTAGAAATTTGGAAGCCATAAGCTGGCATGGTCAATAGACTCACCAACTTGGTTTGATAAGCAGAATTCACGTGCAAACAATATATAGTCCACAACAAAAATATGAACCTCAACCTATTTGTAATTGGTTGAATAGGCACGCCGACACCAACCAAAACTGATAAAAAATCTATTAAACAGCGTGAATAATTTCTGTAATATTTGCGTTCCGTTGGTGCCATAATTCGTGTCATGACAAACCATATCGTTGATATCGAAACCAGTACAAAAATCAACAAGATCCAAAGTGTGACGCGAAAAATCATCAAAAATCCGAAGGGATTTTCATTAAGAAGTAACGCCGAAGGAACAGCCCACGCTACATCATCTTGTAAATGAGCAATTGGATGATCAAAGTCCTCATGAAACGTTGAATTATTAACAATCATTCCCAAGACAACATCTATTTCCTTATTGCGTAACATTTTAAGGATATGCGAATAGGATCCGTTCATCAACTTAAATCCCCAATGTGTGTAAGGATGTTTGACGTATTCAATTGTAAAGTTAGCGGCTTGCGCCATTGTTCGAAGCATCCAAATCTCCAATCCGAGATTATTGGCGTCGTTTTCATTAATAGCGTAAGGTACCACTTTATTTAAACCAACTCTGACTGGACATCCGTTGAAACTGTACGAAACTTTGTCAGGATACAATGTCGGTCTGTATTTCGATAATGTGCCGTTCGAACACGATCCAAATAGTTCCAAATTGACGATTTTTCCACATTTTGACTTGGCTGCATATGGATACCAAGAAATCAGATTGACGTCGGTTAAATTGTTGCCGTTTGGATTCAAAATAATCACGTTGGATATGAAATACTCATCCCAGAGTACTTTCAACATGGATGCCAATTCAGATGTATCAATAGAATGTGTAATAACGATTAAAAACTTTGCTCGTGGATTCCAAAACTTTGTACACAATTCTCGTAAGATTGTTAATAAATCATCTATATCATTGACAGAAATTAAATACGAATTAGGCTTTCTTAACACCAGATTGTGACTAAATACAAAATTTGAATTTGCGCAACGTACAGTATTCAGTAATGGTTTCGGTGTAAACATCACGACATCAGAAGATAAATGGTTGACGATAATATTAAGACATTCGTCATTTTTGTCCTCTTGGAATATTTCAAATCCACGAGACAAGTAAAATAACGCGAATAATATAAAAATTGCAACGACCATTTTTTCAGTCCACAAATCAGTGAAGAGACAAGCTGCACAATGACGAGAAAAAAATATATCAAATTTATGATAGTTTCTTAATGACTGAAAAGACTACAGTATAATGAAAATTTACGAGCCATCATTTTAAGACATGAAATGTTAAAACAGAGTAAGTTAATGTACTAAAAGTGTTTCTTAATAATTCAGCAAACATTAAAATTTTTCCATTATGTTAAAATGCATTTTGTTGCCATTAATCTATTTTAATGCTTACATAGATGTTTAAATACCAAACACACAGAAAAAGAAAAATGACAGTAAAGTCAAAGTACATTCTATTGCCATTTCTTTTGTTCAATTGAAAACGTAGCATAAAATATAAATTACATGGATGTCACGTGACAAGTTCGTTATATTTTATTTATTTTTTTGTAAATTTTTTGTAAATTTCATCTACAGTGTGCTTCAAGAAAAGGATGAGTGAGAATCTCCTAAACGATGCAACGAACTTACATGAGGTGAAATGTGCAGAATAAGTAATTCAGTTATACAAACGAATCCCACCTATCTTTTATAGTTTTTGATATCTTGGGATTTTTGAAACTGTGCTTCTTAACGCACGTTTGGGATGGAGACCTAACACACACAAAATGAAACGTCACGAAACGAAGCAACGTAACCCAGTGCTGAGCAGCACGTATTGTTTGTAGCTATAGTTTCTATAGCTTTTATATGTAAGTAAATTCGATTTAATATACAATGCGTAAGAAGCATACCTTCTGTCGGGTGTTCCACGACACCTCATAATTTTTACTTCCCACCTCTACTATGGTAGGGAAGTAATGGATTTAGTCCGAAAAAAATATTTATGATTTTAACAGATCTTCACGTTTTGAGACCCTAGCAATCGTTTAAGATTATTTTCTGACTGATGTCTGTATATGTGTGTGTGGTCAATTTTTCGTCTTCTATATCGTAAAAACGGAACAACATACGGCCATGCCGATTATTCTATTGTGTTTATCAGTCTTTAACTTAGATCTGATTAGATTTTGAGTCAAATCGGTTTAGTGGATCCTGAGATATTAAAAAAAAACGTTCTCAATGTCACGTATTAACATAGGTAAAAAAATTCGACTGATGACCAGCCCTATACTTCCCACGTAGTAAATATTTGCAAAAAATAAACACTTTTTTTTTTATTCTTTGACTAGGCCCAAATAACCTTAGCTGTTGGTGGTCTTTAAAACACAATTTAATTTTTATTCTTTGAAAAAAGCATGGCCCTCTTTTTTGTTTGGTGATCTACTGATGGCTAACTTAATATAGCAAAAATCATGGTTACCTTGATTTACGTACAATTTTTATTTTTTTTAGTAAAATATTTTTTTTCTCGAAAACTATACATTTTAGAGAAAAAAAATATTTACATTTTTTTCATATTATAACATCTAAAATTCATTTATATTTTTTTTTACCTATGTTAATACGTGAAATTGAGGACGTTTTTTTGAATATCTCAGGATCCACTGAACCGATTTGACTCAAAATCTAATCAGATCTAAGTTAAAGGCTGATAAACACAATAGAACAATCGGCATGCCCGTATGTTGTTCCGTTCTTAAGATATCGAAGGCGAAAAATTGACCACACACACACATACACACACACACACACACACACATACAGACATCAGTCAGAAAATAATCTTAAACGATTGCTAGGGTCTCAAAACGTGAAAATCTGTTAAAATCTCGAAATATTTTTTTCGGACTAAATCCATTACTTCCCTACCATAGTAGAGGTGGGAAGTAAAAAATATAAATGAATTCTAGATGTTATAATATAAAAAAAATGTAAATATTTTTTTCTCTAAAATGTACAGTTTTCGAGAAAAAAAATATTTTACTAAAAAAAATAAAAATTGTACGTAAATCAAGGTAACCATAATTTTTGCTATATTAAGCCATCAGTAGATTTACTAAGCAAAAAAGAGGGTCATGCTTTTTTTCAAAGAATAAAAAAAGAGTGTTTATTTTTTGCAAATATTTACTAGGTGGGAAGTATAATAGGACTGGTCATCAGTCGAATTTTTTTTTTTTCAAATATGTAGGTACCTACTTATCTTTTTTCTTTACTTTTTAGGTTTGAAACTTCTTCATTATTATTCATTATTAGGACACTAGAAAATAAACTTACACCAAATGATTGCTGTTAATTTTTCATTCAATCATATTAGGTATATGATGTTATCACAATTCGTCCTCCATAATGGGAAGAGTTATTGAGACGATTACGTCGTTCACCTCAAATGATAACAACTACTTGAGTACTGCAAATACATCACGGTTCACTTGACATATCGAACAACAAAAAAATATGATGCGTTCAGAATTTATAATTTTTATATAAAATAGCGGTAACGCGACAGTTATGTAGGTGGATATATAGTTTGCGGTTAAAAATTCAAATCACTGACCTGCAAGAAGTTAAGTATAGTGTATAAAAAAATAAATAACACATGTTCTAAAACATAGGACTACTCTTGAAAAGTCGGCGATGATCTTCCAGAATTTTGCTCAAATTTCTTTAAAAATATTTTAGCATACCTACGGTTTTTAAATTTTTTTGAAGACTCGTGAGTCCAGCGGAAAGTTTGTTTTTAAACTGTATTTTAAATTTAACTTTACTCATCGAACCCAGTTCTTAAATCACAATAAATGTTTTTTTCAAGAAATCAGTACCTAATATTGAAAGAAAGAAACTAATGGCCGGTTTATCATACATTTTAATCACGATGTTTTTTTTTAATCACACTGTTAAATGACGGGGTGCTATGGTAACGAAACGCAGCAACCAATGAACACGTAGCTGTCAAAATTTAACATTGTGATTAAAAAAACATCGTGATTAAAATGTACGATAAACCGGTCATAAGATTAATTTAATTGAATCATTCGCTGAATACGAACTTTCGAATCTGTGTGGAAATGGAACGCTTTTATATCTATACAGATTGATATTCGAAACAGACAGACATTTACCCGCGGTAGCCACAGATATTCTCGATGTAATTTTCACACGAAGTACATAGATACGAATTATTTCCAACCTGCAACGACAGTCGATATCTGACAGATCAATAATTTACAGCAAATATTGACGGAAATGGAAAAGCCTGAAGATATAAAAAAGTAGAGCATTTCTTAACTGTTTAAGTTTAATATTTACCAACACAAGGCAATAATTAATAATTACAGCGAGAAATTGAATTTTCACATAGGATATTCTTTTATCAATATAGAAAATAAAGAAACATTGTCATATAATTAATTGAAATATTGTAGATTAGACACTCAACCGTGGAGATCTTAGCTAAAATACACGTCCTTCGCAGTGGTCTCTAAAAAGATCTTTTCCCAACTGAAATTCTAATATGACGTGAAGCCTATTTTTAAATTAGTTGGACAAATGTTTAGGGTTTCGTGAAAATAGGTCTAGCAGTTTTTGTGGGATATAGTCAAACGAACACACAATTAAAATTACTCAACTAAACTTAATGATTAATTTTAGCATGTTTTTCCCTTGGCATCTTTATAAGTTTTCTATTGATTTGAGCTCATAAATTGCAGGCAGATATTACAACGATTGGGTTATTGAGAAAGTAGAATGGTACTGCGTTGGCTGTACAAATATTATAAGACTCAAACGACACATAGTGATTTTTATACGCTGAATCTGCAAGTTAAAGAGTATTTAAAATTTTAAACGGAATATAATTTTGAATTTAGTTAACTAAGGCCCGTATTTACCGAACACTGTTAAAGATAGAAGTTACTAATCTTAGAATAAATTTATTCCTTGGAATAAAATTAACTTTCAATTCACCAAACAATTCATTTGATAGAATAGTAACTTCAGGTACAAATTTATTTTATACCATACCTCTTGGACATTTTGCCAAACATTTTGATTCTAAAACACGTTTACAAAGGTCCGACCGATGACGCATCGATCGAAAATGTAAAATGGTGAATAGTGACATATTTTACTGACAAAAGTCTTTACCTGAAAGATATGAAATTAATATTTACCTGAAAAGGTCGACAGGCCATAAAGTAATTTGTGCATTTCGTGCCCATCCTATTTTACTAGGCGAATAAATATTTATATCCTTGAAATTGAACAGAATAGTTATTCTTACGATTTATACTTGCAGTAAACTGAACTACGTTTGGTGAATTGAATTACCGCTATTTATTCCGAGTAATAGTTACCAGGGAAATAAATCAACGGAATAAATAACTAACTAGGCTCGGTGAATGCGGGCCTAAGGAGACAAACTTTTCTTTAAAAGTTTCCGCACATACAGTTAATAAAAAATTAAAAATCAAAATATGCTGTAAGAAAATTGCACACTACACTTTTGTATCTTATTCAGTTTAGTAATAATTTGGTAGGTACCTATATTCTACATTTTAAAGCCGACAGATGTTTAAAGAATTTAACGTGCCATTTTCTATCAGCAAGTTCTGATTGAAAAAAAATCTTAGAGATATTTTTCAAACATATAAATTATAACTTATTAATATAATATATGTATAATATTAATAACTCCCAACTGCATTTTTTATTTATTTATTGTAGATTATAGACGCGTTGACAAATTAGGTCATTAGCGTCTTAATTACATTAAATAACAACTCACGTAAAACCAAATGACATCACAAAACATCCATGAGCGGAGGTGAGACTCGAACCCACGACAGTGAGATCCAAAGGCCGCTACGCTAACCGTTACACCACACTGTCCTCCTCCCAACTGCAATCAATGCATTATGGACATAGGCTGATTCTGAACAGGTCCAATATAAATGTATGCCATATAGTCAATATACGAGTAGTGTCACACGCTCACGTCTCATGTCATTCGGCCATGTTTACGCAGCGTTTTCTATACGTGTTACCGGTAATGTGAAACATTTTTTTTTTATCTATCTCCAGAATTGCCAAATTTTTACATACGTAGTTATTTTTCTTTTTGACACTTTTTGATATTTGAATAACACTTTTACCTTCCATAACTATTCACTTTTTGATACTTACTTTATAAATATAATACTCTTTACTGACGCCAATGACCTCAGTTGTCGAACGTCTATAATCTACAATCTCTTTCTCTATTTTCTATAATACTTTACTAATTATTCTTTCTCACTTTAAATGACTTTTCTAATTAACATCTGACTTTATGATAATTCTCACAGCTTTAAGCTCTTCCCCACATAATTATTATTATACGCCAAGGAGCGAAAAAACATCGTTTCAATGGTTGTCTCAGCTTTTTGTAGGTACAGTAAAATATTATATCCAGGTGTGCAAACTTTCACGGCCGGCATTGTTCCAAGTCTTCATGGTTTCAGGGCTTGTAGGCCGTGGTCCGGTGGTATTTCTAACTGACGTTTCGTCTACAACTGCGGTAGACATTCTCAAAGGCGATTGGTCGTTGGTTTTTGTATGTCAGAGTGCTGGTGTCCAGGTTTTACTGAGATTGAGGCCTTCATCTTTTCGGTTGAAATTCTGAAATTTTACAAAAGCACACACAGAATTTCAATCTCAGTAAAACCTGGACACCAGCACTCCGACATACAAAATCAATGACCAATCGTTCAAGGACGGAATACGACCGAGTAGAGAACTCACCCCCACCACTACACACTGCGCAGTTGACCAATTACAGAGAGACGGACTACGACCGAACAGAGAACACACTGGCACTAGGCAAAAAAGAAGGGAGGACACCAGTCACTGACAGTTGACACACTGACCTGTGAGCCGCCAAGGAGGACACTTCGACCGCTGCCACATCGCCTTTGAGAATGTCTACCGCAGTTGTAGACGAAACGTTAGGTAGAAATACCACCGGATCACGGCCTACAAGCCCGGAAACCATGAAGACTTGGAAAAATATTATAGGCAACCATGAGATTTCTGTCATTGTCTGTAACATGTGTGATATATGTTACGTTCACATATTATTGTAGTGTCACTCCCACAGATCCACCGCATAACTCAACCCACTCGTGCGTACGCCAGCATGGTCAATATCAAAGGCGTTGTACCGTAGGTCTACGGGACCCAAACTCTTCCAGACCAACATATACAGTTTCATTATCAAGTGCAATCATACAGGGTGTATCAGAAATCACACAATTTTGTTGTTATGGTAAATGTTCACAAATCATCACCTACATGGGGTCTAGTGCCAATTCGCAATTTAATTTATTATTATATTTATAATGTTTCTTATAAAATTCCGGGATTGACACGAAAATATAGACACTACTGAGTTTCTGTAAAATGAGATTTTATTTTTATTAATCAAACTAAAATTATAAACAACTATTTACCAAAATAAAACAAACCTGTAAAAAGAGAAACGACATTAAATGTCTATTATTCACAGTGTCTCTCTGATTATAATAAAATTACAAACTTTTAAAATTTAACTTAAAACTGTGTTGCATAATAGGTACACTAAGTACAAAGTACTTTCATTACATATTTTTAAATCCGAGTTTCTATGTTTCCTCTATTACAAGCCCCCAGTTCCCAAGTTCTGAGTACCGGTAATAAAAGTATCAATTGGATTTTTAATTTATCAATAAAAAATAATAAATTGATACTACGTCCAGATCAACCCTTGGTCTTAAATAAATAAATAGAAAATATTTGAAATTTAATGTACTTATCAAATAATTATAAACAATATTTACAATATAAACGTAGGTACTGCAAATACACTATAGGTTAGAATTGATATTAGAATTCTTCTACTGTGTAGAATGGTCCGTACAAGTTTTCAAAGAGTAGCCATAGAGAGAGGCATAAAATCATAATCTGAAAGTTTCTCAAATTAAAAACTAAAAACGTACTTATTATTTTCTTTTCAATCTTAAACCTTAAAAGAACAATGAATTTTGAAATTCAGTCAAAATGAGAAAAATTAATCTTCTCTAAGGCCCGTATTCACCGAACACTGTTAAAGACAGAAGTTACTAATCTAAGAATAAATTTTTTCCTTAAAATAAAATTAACTTTCAATTCACCAAGCAATTCATTCGATAGAATAGTAACTTCAGGTACAAATTTATTTTATACCATTCACCTTGGACAGTTTGTTAAATATTTTGATTCTAAAGCACATTTACCAAAGATCCGACCGATGAGACATCGATCGAAAATGTAAAATGGTGAATATTTACATATTTTACCAAGGATGTTATTTATAACATCCTTGTATTTTACTGACAAAAGCCTTTACCTGAAAGATATGAAATTAATATTTATCTGAAAAAGTCGCCAGGCCATAAACTAATTTGTACATTTCGTGCCCACCCTATTTTACTAAGCGAATAAATATTAAATATCTGGGTGCCGAGCTTTGCTCGGATGAGTTCAAAAAAATAGTACTTGTATGCTGTGAGATATTATTTTCTCAGAATATTATTCCGAAACGAATTTATTTCTGAAACATAATTTAAATAATTGTTTCTGTTAAATATTTTAAATACATATGTGTATTTTTAAGCGTAAAAACTAAGTATCAACTTGAATCAAGCATTTTTTCCTGTAAATGTAACTTAGGTCGCCATTTTCAAATCTACCGCCGTTATTGTTTTGTTGACTGAAGAACTCGCAAAAACCGATTTTCATAGATTGAATATCTTGTAAAAATGTTCGAATCAGATGAAATTCTGCTTGCCCGTTGCCGTTTCAATAATCCATTTTTAAACATTGATACCAAATATCAACTTTATCGAAGTACTTTTTCTCTGTGATGTCATCTTAGCAACTTCCAGTAAATTTCAAATATTTTTTTTGCATAGAAGGTACCTACTGAAAAACTCACAAAAATCGATTTTCGAAGAAATAGAATTCATATTATATTTTTTAATAACAAACGTCAGACTACCTGCAGCGCAAAACTTTTTTGCATGCATCTTCACCATAGTTTTTAAAAATCGATGTGTTTTGATATACTGCTTGCCTGTTTGTCATTATTTACATATTGTGCAAGACACTTCTTATATTAGTGTTCATTTACAGTTTTAACCCTTGTGATATATTATACAAAATCTATGTAGAAATAGGCTTCGAATCGATCTGACAATTGACCGAGTTATAAATAAAAAAACCCTTTTTTTTAATTGCTCCCCTCTGGGACCAAGATTCCTACCTAGATCGATTTCTCGCCCCGAAAAATCCCCATTCTGTAAATTTCATCAAAATCGTTATTCGTTTTTGAGAAAAAAAAGTCTAGGTAAGATTATACGTCATACTATATTTAACGTACATAATATACGTATTTTATATAGGTAATATAAAAATAACATACAGGTACCTATTTATTTAAATATTAGTTAAAACTACTTACATAATTATGTTTAGTTTTTATTTCTGTTATTTTTTACTATACAAATAGTTCACGGATTATTTTAATAAGTTAAAAATTCTGTCAGAGTATTTTGACATATTATAAATAATGAAAGTAGTTTGTTTTCTCCAAAGCCTACTCACGATATTACAATGTTTTGACAGGTCAAAAAACCGTTTTTAAAAATGATAAAATCGATAGGAAAACGAATTTTTCCAGGGATGAGACCTAGCTAAATCGATTTTTTGCCCCCCGAAACCCCTTTTCGGTAAATTTGATCAAAATCGTTAGAGCCGTTTTCGAGAAAATATTTATATAGATACATATATACATAGATACATATATACAAGATTTACTCGTTTAATAATATAGGGGGATTATACCCTTGAAATTGGACAGAATAGTAATTCTTACGATTTATACCTGCAGTAACTTAACTACGTTTGGTGAATTGAATTATCGCTATTTATTCCGAGTAATAGTTACCAGAGGAATAATAATATAATAATAATAATATATCAATGGAATAAATAACTAACTGGGCTCGATGAATACGGGCCTAAATAAACAGTTTTTAAATTCGATGCGGCTGCAAATACGATTCTCATTTTCATTCAAAATCAAAATGGTTCGGTGTCGAAAACGACTATTTCTTTAGTGTCCTAGGATATATCAGCTGTCACTCAGTTAGTAAATACTTATAACCTGTAATATAATTCTAGAGAATTTTAAGCACCACGTTGGGATGCATCAGAAATTCTGCTAATAAGTTGCTCTCATTTGGATATCGCCGAAGTGACATACTGCTGGTGGAAGGAAGAGCTTATAGCCTATATAAATACCAACCATTACGCCGACAATAATTGTGTTGACCTCAAACCAGCCAATATAGTTGTCAGTCATTAGCCAGACGTGAAGTTCTCGAAGGCACGGCCTCTGATAGAACGTGTGCGGTGCACTGGAATTGCAAGCCAGCACCGTCGGCAGGCAACAGGATACGGGAAGGGCATTGGTTTTAAAAACGCACTGTTCGTAATCCGCGACACTTTTCATTCCGCAGCACCGCAACTTGGTCGCAGGAATAAGAAATGAAAATCAATTATAAACACGTTGACAAAAGTTTTTGAAATCTAAATTCACGATACCATGTATCAGCTTAGTTTTGAAAAATATCGAAATTCTACATCAAAGTTGAATTGAAAAATTCCTTGGATAAAGATAAAACTATATCATGTATAAGATGAATTTACTTTGGGAATAAACTTATTGCATATTTACATACTTTAATTTGGATGTTATTAACAGCGATCATGATGTCTTCGTATTTTGAATAAAGACACATTTTTTCAGAAGCGCGGTTCGTTATTTCAGTTCGATATTTATTTATTTGGGTGGACAGAACCGCAGCAACCATAATCCACATCACAATAACCGTGAATACTAGACTGGTAAACTGAAAAGTTACGGTTTAAAGTTTATAGGTACACAAGTAGGAATAGCTTAAGAACGATGACTGGGATACTAATAGGACATTGTCATCTTAACAAACACCTGCACAAGTTGGGTATTTCCAACGACGCCCTCTGCAGCAAGTGCAAAGAGGTGGAGGAAACCGCTGTCCACATACTTTGTAAGTGCGAAGCTATCGCACAGACAAGGTATAAACACTTTGGATTAGCTTCAATGTTACCTAAGGATTTTACAGACATCAGCTTAAGTAAGATACTAGACTATATAAATAGTCTGGGAATCCTTAAGAACTGATGGAATATTATAGGGGAGCACATTAGACCTTATTGGTTACAGTGTTTACATTATGGCCCCAATCTTTTAATTCTAATTCTAGGTACACAATTTGTCCGAAAGGATTTTTCAGAGAGGGATCAACTTACAAAACCATAAGATCTTATTAAATCGTATTTCTCAAATAAACCGAAAATAGTGAAATCTAAAATATCCTATAATATAAACATGCAATCTACATTAATTTTAATTTAAAAAAACCGCATCGAAATCGGTTGATGCATTAAAGAATGACAAGGGAAACGTGCAAAAGCATAGTTTTATAACATAAAACTCTTCGACAGATTTCATTTTGACTTTTTAAATATTCTGGTTTTAAATTTTTTGGAATGATAGTCTGGACAATAATTCTATAAGTACTAACTTACGATATAAAGTAATCTTCGAGCGTCAGTACAAACAGTCAAAATACCTAATAAAAACAAAGCCATAATGATCAGACCGATTATCATTAAAAAAATTGGGATCGCTTGTCCTATCGGTGCTATAATTTCACTGAAATTTTCCATTTGGACTTTCATTAGTATGCCGACAACCAAACCAGTAAAACCCGCACCCTGAAACAAGTAATTTAATTCGTAAATTTTTCCAATTTTCTATATAAGTTGCTGAAACTTTTTTGGCAATATAAAAACAATAAATTATTTTTTTAAGACCAAAGCGACGATGGGAAGACAAGGTTAGAGAAATAATAAAAGAAATTAATTAATGGGAGGATAGGAACTGGATTGAGGTAGTACAGGATAGGGAGGAATGGAGTGCAGGCTATGAATTTCGGAATTCCTAATGCCACATAATAATAATAATTATGAATTTATAATATAGAGTAAAAATTAACTAATTCAATTATTACCCAATTATTTAGTGGTTAATATAATTAAATGCTTGAATAAGAACGCAAGGAGTCAGTTTCTACATTTTATTTTGAGTTATTTTTGTAGAAGAAGAAACATTAATTTCGCAATTTTGAGTTATAGCAATGTACAAGGTACTTACTACTCCAAAAATGCATAATAAAAAAAATAAATATCGTATAATTGTATTCAAAAAATTCATCTTCACAAAAATTCACTGAAAATTTAGGACGTTTCAAATTAGTCAACATGTCTTTTAATATTTCTTTCAATAGCTATATTTTACCAAAAATAAGAAATGCAAACACATAGTTTAAAACTTAAGAGGAAGTAAAACGCAAGAAGAATATTTTAGAATTTGACAGTAACTTTACAGTAACCATGGAAAATGTTACTTTTTGGAGTCAGTGGAAATGGACCTTAATTACAGCGTTTAGGAACGCACTGGGTGTTTGTAGAATTGTATTGAATTGTTTTTTAAAGACCACCAACAGCTAAGGTTATTTGGGCCTAGCACCAATTCATATTTTCAATTCATTATTATTTTTTTTTTTAATAATAAATTGGAATTCCAATTGACACTTTTACCAGCTCTCGGGCTAGAACCCGGAAACTGGGGACTTGTAATAGAGAAACCATAGCAACGCCATGTAAACAACAGCGTCGCTACACTCTCGGCTATTCTCAAGCCCGGGTGTTTGTAGAGATTAACTCTGACCTGAGAGTGCCATAATTATTAATACGCTACTCCACGTAACACGCTGATCTAAAACCGTAAGCGCACATAAGCAGTAATGAAGCGCAAATGAAGCGTATTAGAAAACGTTGGTGTTACAAAGCCATGTCTCGTCTAACGCCAATTCATACAGACACAATTATAGTTAAAATAAGCAAGTACTGTATAAATACAATAATTATGCACGTTGCAAGTTGAACAATACCTAGGCTACACCTGTGTTAATCACATAGAATGCTCGCGCCTCTATATTTTATTAATGACTCGAGACACGGGCAAAAGGTGACCGTGTCGTAAATTATAGACGCTCGACAACTGAGGTTATTAGCGGGTGACCGTGTCACTGCAAACAGGCAAAGTGCAATTCGTGTTCGGAATTTTGTATTCTTATTTTTCCCGTGTTTTTCAATTACATTTGAAAGATAAATATAGCCGAGAGTGTAGCGATGCTGTTGTTTACATGGCGTTGCTATGATTCCTCTATTACAAGTCCCCAGTTCCCGGGTTCTAGCCCGAGAGCTGGTAAAAGTGTCAATTGGATTTTCAATTTATTATTAAAAAAAAAAAAAAACTCGGGTCGCAGTGCCAAAACCCTGCCGACAATATAGTGTATTTGCTATAATACTGGCATTGTGGCTTTATTATATTTGTTTTTGGACAAAATTAAAAATTTAACCCCTTAATACATCCCTTAAAATAATATTTTTTTTCTTAATTTCAATATTTTTATCAATGCAACCTCGGTACCAAATTAAATACGCCCTTCAGTAAGTAAAGCACTATCCGCAAACTAGTGTTTTCATAAAATTTGTAAGTCCGGTCCTGTCGGGCCGATTTTATTAAAATTTTAGCAGTACATTTTAATCGTTACTAAAGGGTTAAATTTCAATTTTGAAACGATTCTGAGAATTTTTTCGGCATTTTTAGGCCCAAAAACATTTTTCAACCCCTAAAAACCACCCTTAAAATGGTCCGATTGGGCCCATTTTAAATAGGCTTCGTGCGGTGATAGATTTCAACGTGCATACCAAATTTCGTCAAATTCAATTAACTCTTTCGAAAGTTATAGCCCGCACACGCACACACACACACACACACACATATATCCAAATATATATATATATACATATATAAACATACATTTCCAAAAATTGTGCCAAAGTGTTCAGGAGGCTATGAAACGTCGAGAAATTTTGGTCCGACCCCTAGGTCCCGCCATCCGACCGACGCCAATAGTGTATGTGCCATATGGCAAATACACTAATAATAATGAATTAAAAATATGAATTGGTGCTAGGCCCAAATAACCTTAACTGTTGGTGATCTTTAAAAAAAAAAAGAAAGATAAATAGTATTTCCCGTAGGTATTTTATTCGAAGCCCTTGAACTCCCAGCGTCGAGCCACAACCGAAAACACATTTCCAATGACTGCGAAGAACAGAAAATAAAAGCAATTATCTGCAATTTAACGCAACACTGAATCGAGTTAAAACCGTTTCATTTCTGCTCGGTTACTCCGCAGAACCAAAGTCAGTCGAAGTCAAACCATTCTTTATTTACCTATAGCCGAGCCAACACCTGTTACCGGTCCCAAAAAGAAAAAAAAAACATGAAATTATTACACAAATCTAACTAATTATTCGTTATAATATTTTTTGCCCACGGCTTCGCTCTTGTGAACGTCATACAGATTTTTTGTCGAACCCTATGTTGACCTGAGCATAGCCGGCTAAAAAGTAACTCACAGTTTAAAAAATTCGACTGATGACCAGTCCTATACTTCCCACCTAGTAAATATTTGCAAAAAATAAACACACTTTTTTTATTCTTTGAAAAAAGCATAGCCCTTTTTTTTGTTTAGTGATCTAGTGATGGCTAGCTTAATATTATAGCAAAAATCAAGGTTACCTTGATTTACGTACAATTTTTAGTTTTTTTAGTAAAATATTTTTTTTCTCGAAAACTGTACATTTTAGAGAAAAAAAATATTTACATTTTTTTCATATTATAACATCTAGAATTTATTTATATTTTTTTACCTATGTTAATACGTGACATTGAGAACGTTTTCTTTAATATCTCAGGATCCACTGAACCGATTTGACTCAAAATCTAATCAGATCTAAGTTAAAGGCTGATAAACACAACAGAACAATCGGCATGGCCGTATGTTGTTCCGTTTTTACGATATCGAAGGCGAAAAATTGACCACATACACACACATACAAACATCAGTCAGAAAATGATCTTAAGCGATTGCTAGGGTCTCAAAACGTGAAGATCTGTTAAAATCTCGAAATATTTTTTTCGGACTAAATCCACTTCCCTACCATAGTAGAGGTGGGAAGTAAAAATCGGTTCGGTCGTTTTAGATCGAGACAAGCAGATATTCTGGAACGGCGTTTTCTCGTCTTATAGGTAATCAAAAGCCCAGTTTAGAAAACAATATTAGATACTGACTGAGGTCCCGTTACAGTTTTACGCATTACATTGAATCAAAAGTTGCCCACTGCAGCCATACGCTCAATCTTACTCATAAAGCTCGATTTATATTATCCGGCGCGGGAACGTAGCGTTTCCGGCAAGACAAACATTTTTACATACATTTCAAATACGAGTGTTGATACGTGTCTGAACGGACGGGAAACGCTAAGTATAAATATTCGTATTTGAAATGCATGTAAAAATGCTTGTCTTGCCGGAAACGCTACGTTCCCGCACCGTGCTGACCGGATAATATAAATCGACCTTAAGTCGTGGTGTTTACAGTCGCCCAATTGATAGATTTAAAAAAATATATATTCATATTTACTAAAGTTAATTACTATAATTAACCTGTATAAATAACATTTTTCTTTGCTAATCCCTAAGTCCCGAAGTGATTATGTAATAATTGTATAACACGCTCTGAGATTACAAATCCGGTCCCGAAAGTGTGTAATCTCACATTGTGTGTAAAAGCATAACCTCATAAAATTTTATAATTGAATGTTGGTATAACGTAACCACACAGTGTAACAACAACAATAATTAGAATTATGTAAAGATTCTCTGACTGGTCAAATAAATAATTAATTTATATAATTAAGCAGCGACGTGATTATTCCGAAAGAGCAAGTGATCACTGTTCACTGATTAAGGAAATGATACTACTTTCTGCAGAGAAATCACTAGTGTTTACGCGATTTGGTTATACCTACATCATAATCATTGTGTTTTAAAGATCACCAAGAGCTAAGGTTATTTGGGCCTAGCACCAATTCATATTATTTTTTTTTAATAATAAATTGAAAATCAAATTGACACTTTTACCAGCTCTCGGGCTAGTACCTGGGAACTTGTAATAGATGAACCATAGCAACGCCATGTAAACAACAGCATTGCTACACGCTCGGCCATTCTCAAGTCCCATTATAATCATCACTATCACTATATTTGATAAATTAAAGTCACCCGCCGCGTCTGTCTGTATGTTCGCGCTAATCTCAGAAACTACTGTGGGGATTTTCATTCGGTTTTCACCAATAAACAGACTGATTCACGAGGAAGGTTTAGGTATATAATTTATGAATATTTTGTGCAAATTAGCTAATGTTATGATGATATTTGTCGATTAAGTCGGAAAAAATTAGCGTATTGGCGGAACCCTACTAATATTATAAACACCACCAGCTCGGATTCGCATCGCAGGGGGATAATTTTTCGCGGTGAGGGATAATAAACATAAATTCATAGCGCATCCGGGCGAAGCTGGACCGGGCCGCTAGTAATATTATAAGGCCGAGATATTTTGTATTTTTCGGCCCGGCTTCGCTCGGACAGATTTTGGTTTGACAACGAAACAATTTAGAGCGAAAATCGCGTGCGGGAAATCCCCGATTAGCTCTACATTTTCGCCCAATGCTCATCCGCTTTTTGTCGTTCACGACGCGACTTAATAAATAAATAATAATAATAATGCGTTTAACGTCCGTTTCTCGACATTATGTCATAACAGACGCCATTTGCACCATTACTATTTTCCATTTTACCACTTCCCGTTGTTTTCTACATTTTTAAACTTTAACTTTTTTTTATTAATAGCAATGTGCGAATGGAGGAATTATAGGAAGTTAGGATAAGGTAGGCCATTTTAGGAACATTATAGGAGTTTGACAGGTAATCGGCCATGGCCTTAAATAAGGAACCATCTCGATATTCATCTGGAATAATTGAGGGAAACCATGGAAAACCTCAAACAAAATGGACGGTACAGGAATTACCGTTTCTCGACGTGTTTATTGTAGCGACTACTTTTTACACAACATTGCACAAAAAAGGACGTTTTTTAATTGGACATATCCCAGTTTCCTTTGTGATCACAGAATTATCTTCACCATCGAGTTTTGCTTCACATATTAGGTACGTGTTTTTATTAAAATTATTTAAAATTTAAAGTACATGACTTTATCACGGGCAGCGGGTAAATAACTCACTGTTGAAAATGAATTCTTAGTAAAGAAGAATATCTGTGGTTATAAGGCACAACGGTTTATGTCAGAATTTTTCGTAAAATATGTTTAATAATTCAATTCTTTTAATTTTCCAGTTCATTATTTTTCATTGAAATGAAAAAAAAATCATTCACCGAGGTACCTACATTTTAAATAAAAATATACTCGAAACGTTGCAGGGTCTCGAAGGGACCTCATCCTTTTATTTAGATTTAAAATGGATGTTGGTGAATAAATTTCGCGAGGAAAGTACCTACCTCGGAGCTCATGATCAACAATGATGTGTCTTTTAATTGCAGAGAAAAAAAAATCGACTGATGACCAGTCCTATACTTCCCACCTAGTAAATATTTGCAAAAAATAAACACTCTTTTTTTTATTCTTTGACTAGGCCCAAATAACCTTAGCTGTTGGTGGTCTTTAAAACACAATTTAATTTTTATTCTTTGAAAAAAGCATGGCCCTCTTTTTTGTTTGGTGATCTACTGATGGCTAGCTTAATATAGCAAAAATCATGGTTACCTTGATTTACGTACAATTTTTATTTTTTTTAGTAAAATATTTTTTTTCTCGAAAACTATACATTTTAGAGAAAAAAAATATTTACATTTTTTTCATATTATAACATCTAGAATTCATTTATATTTTTTTTACCTATGTTAATACGTGACATTGAGAACGTTTTTTTGAATATCTCAAGATCCACTGAACCGATTTGACTCAAAATCTAATCAGATCTAAGTTAAAGACTGATAAACACAATAGAATAATCGACATGGCCGTATGTTGTTCCGTTCTTAAGATATCGAAGGCGAAAAATTGACCACATACACACACACACACACACACATACAGATAGACATCAGTCAGAAAATGATCTTAAACGATTGCTAGGGTCTCAAAACGTGAAGATCTGTTAAAATCTCGAAATATTTTTTTCGGACTAAATCCATTACTTCCCTACCATAGTAGAGGTGGGAAGTAAAAATAAATTAAAATTAGACCTACACACTTCTTGAATTAATCCTCCAATAATTCGTTATATTAGAATTATATTATGGTTTTAGATAGTGGCTGAATACACAAAAGTGTAAAAGCCAAAAAATTTATAAATAACTAAATAAGTGTATCTATATATGATACATTTTTAGAGTGTTAGGTTTCCAAGTCACTATATGAATAATAATAAATATTAGAAATAACTTGTGTCCGTCTTGTGACTTCATGTGTTGTTAACACGACGCGTTTCAGCAACGAGTTGCCATCTTCAGGTGTCGTTAACTTTTTCTTTATATAAAAAAAAAAAATTAACCACACCTGAAGATGGCAACTCGTTGCTGAAACGCGTCGTGTTAACAACAAATGAAGTCACAAGACGGACACCAAAATACAAGGTATTTCTAATACTTCTTATTATATATGTATATCTATATGGGTCACCTGGGTCAACTGAGCAGTTTAAATTTCGATTTTCTGTAAAAATGAAACGTATTCACTTTTCACACCAAACTTTTGACATACATAAGCGGTGTTCTTTTGTGACCACAGATATTTTTTCCAGCCCCAGTCCGCGCTATAAATTCCATCTTTTAATGACCTGCGTTGAAACAGAAATGTCGCTGTAATAAAATAAAATATTGCAATTCTGTAAGAGAAGAAACTTGCATCTTAAACACGTCTCACGTAATTTTTTTTGTATCAAAGGTTAAACTTTTAATTAACTTTATTACATTTGACGTTGATGTATTAAGGAACATCATATTCCTTGATATTCGGTCTGATATAATCAGTGGCGGCTCGTGAGCGTATATGCAAAGTAGACGCCGCCTATTCTGTGAAATTGGCAGTAGAAAAATAATTTAAATTACCTACCTAAAAGTAGTTTTTTTTTTAATTGCATAAGTATAAAATAATAATAATAAATTAGCATAGGCAAACGTTCGTATTTAATTTAAAACTCAAAATCTATTTTTACTTTCCCTTAAACGAAGTATATAGGGGGGAAGTTTTTGGTGAATTAATACGTTTTCAAGTTCTAATAAAAACCTCCTTCAAATTAGAGAGTCAAAAATAATGCACATTTCTACCAGTTACAATTTTATACAGGGTGTTGAATCGTTTTGCGAGTAATAGGGATTTAACCCGTAAAATCAAACTTTTGCGATTTCCTGCTTCCCTAATTATTTTAGGAAAAATATCTTCGATTAAAAGTTTTAGAACATAAAATTCTGTATCTAAATCATTAAACAAAATTAATTTTGCATGCTTTGTGACGGCAGAAATTTGATATGAAAATGTCAAAATTACCTCAAAAACAGATAGCGATAGCAATAGAACTTGAACAAAATGATTAGAAATTATTCTGACAGCTAAAACGTCAACATTTTGTTCAAGTTCCATGGTTATATCGCTATCTGTTTTTGAGGTAATTTTTACATTTTCATATCAAATTTCTGTCGTCACAAAGCACGCAAAATTAATTTTGTTTAATGATTCAGATGCAGAATTTTATGTTCTAAAACTTTTATTCGAGGATATTTTTCCTAAAATAATTAGGGAAGCAGGAAATCGCAAATGTTTGATTTTACGTGTTAAATCCCTATTACCCGCATAACGATTCAGCACCCTGTATACTATTAGGTTCCTTATGGAGCTTCAGAAGAAAATTGCCTTTTTAATTAAAATATAATCCGATGCAAATTACATATAATCCCCCTATTAAAATTTCGCACACGCCTATGATTACAAGAGAAGCACGTACCTACTATAGCTATAAAAGCATTTCTTCTAAGTCAGTAGGGATTTTTTTATTACAGAAATGCAGAGTACCCACAGCTAAACAGGAATGTGACGATTTTCTAAGAAAACGGCGTATCGCTGCACAATAATTATAATTGTATGGTCACAAGACAAAACGGCTTATGACCTACGGTTATACAAGTTGCGACTATTATACAGTGTGTCTACAAACTCATTCTCAACATGGGTATCTCCGTTATTATGAGAGATAAGAGATTTGGTTAAATGAAATGAAGTATCAAATCACATAAAAAAAGTTTATTAGATATTTTGCGTAGTTTTGGCGCTATAATAAGAAAAGTGAATTTTCGAATTTTTTATTTTTGCTAATGGCTGATTTACTTTAACAGTCAAATTTAGTTTGCAAAAAAATATAAATAAAAAATTTGAAAATTCACTTTTTTATTATAGCGCCTAAACTATGCAAAATATCTTAACTTTATATATGTGATTTGATACAACTTTACCTAAGGAATACTTCATCTTATTTAACCAAATCTCTATCTCTCATAATAACGAAGATCCCCATGTTGAGAACATGAGTTTGTGGACAGTGGACACACTGTTTAATTATCCGGTTTTCCGTTTTGAACGTTCCGCACCAAAATGGTGAAAAAAAATGGAACCCTTATGGCAAAACTTCATCTGTCACCTAGGCCGACTGCGCACGAGTATAATATGGCTTATTAATGTTTTTAACACGCTTATATTAGCTTCACCTGTATGCGGGCTTGCTTGTTTGTCAGTTTGTAACCGACTTCTTTGAACTTGATTTTGACCAGCTTTGAACGGTCAGATTTAGTTTAAACTTTGTCGACTTATCAAGGACCGACGACAATACAATAATTCAATAAGTTTGTCCCATTATCCTGACCAGGATCTCCAGGACTAAAAATAAAAAAAGCAAAAAATTTCAGATTGAACTGAAACTTTGCACACTTATCAAGGACCGATTACAATACAATAATTCCATAAGTTTGTCCTATTATCCTGACCAGGATCTCCAGGACTAAAAAGCAAAAATAAATTATAATTTAAAAAAACTAAAAAACACGCTTTAATGAACTAAAAAGTAAAAAATAATTAATTTTATTATATAAATGTGACATACGTCACTTTGTCTTTCAACCACAAAGGTGTGCATTTCTGCAGTTGCTGTTACCGCTGCAATGCCAGTTGCATCCGCATTTTGCGAATTGCACTCAGCTGCATTATTAGTGCTGATTAAGAGATAATTATTATTACTGGATGGCTTAATTATAACCAACGGAAAAAATCGTTAGAAACAAGTTTGAAATTCTAGAATATTACAGAATATCTAAATAATTAATTATTTTAAACAACGAGTTTCGAGAAACCTGGACAAAATTGTTGAATATATATCGAAATAACAGAATCTTTATATGTTGCAAAATTTCTTGTCTCGAGAACGATAATAACTTATTCTTGTCAACAAGAGACGGCAGAGCAAACATAGTTATTTAATTTTTAGGCCACCGACGGCCAGGGTTCTCTGGGTCTAGTACCATTCAATATTCATACTTGATAAATATTTTTAATAATAAAATTAAAGCTGTGCCAGTGAATTTTTGTGCTGAAAAAATTCGCAATTTATTCAGCCTACCCGATTACACGTAAAACGCCATGAAGGGTTGCCGCACCTAAATTGGAAACAGACAGACAAATTATAACGCATGCGCACAGGTATAAACGACTGTATCCCTATATTATTAAACGAGTAAATCTTGTATATATGTTTCTATGTATCTATATAAATATTTTCTCGAAAACGGCTCTAACGATTTTGATCAAATTTACCGAAAAGGGGTTTCGGGGGGCAAAAAATCGATTTAGCTAGGTCTCATCCCTGGAAAAATTCGTTTTCTTATCGATTTTATCATTTTAAAAAACAGTTTTTTTAACGTCATAAAACAGTGTCGTATTGTGAGTAGGCTTTGGAAAAAACAAACTATTTTCATTATTTATGTCAAATCTGACAGTCAATCTTTAACTTATTAAAATAATCAGTAATTATTTGAAAAGTAAAAAAATAGCAACAATAAAATCTAAACATAATTATGTAAGTAGTTTTAGATAAAATTTAAATAAATAGGTATGTTATTTTTATATTACCTATATAAAATATGTATAGGTAAGTACGTTAAATGTAGTATGACGTATAATCTTACCTAGACCTTTTTTTCTCAAAAACGACTAACGATTCTGATAAAATTTACAGAATGGGGATTTTTCGGGGCGAGAAATCGATCTAGGTAGGAATTTTGGTTCCAGAGGGGAGCAATTAAAAAAAAGGTGTTTTTTATTTATTATAACTCGCTCAATTAAAGTCAGATTGATTCGAAGTCCATTTTTACATAGATTTTATATAATATATCACAAGTGTTAAAATTGTAATTGAACACTAATATAAGACGTGTCTTGCACAATATGTAAATAATAACAAAACGGCGGCCCGAAGGGCCGCACTTCTGGCGCCGCGGGTCTGTGTAAAAACACATCGATTTTTAAAAACTATGGTGAAGATACATGCAAAAAAAGTTTTGCGCAGGTTATAGTCTGACGTTTGTTATTAAAAGAATCGATTTTTGTGAGTTTTTTAGTAGGTACCTATGCAAAAAAAATATTTGAAATTTACTGGCATGACATCACAGAGAAAAAGTACTTCGATAAAGTTGATATTTGGTATCAATGCTTAAAATTGGATTGTTAAAATGGCAACGGGCGAGCAAAATTTCATCTGATTCGAACATTTTTACAAGATATTCAATCTATGAAAATCGGTTTTTGCGAGTTCTTCAGTCATCAAAACAATAACGGCGGTAGATTTGCAAATGGCGACCTAAATAATATTTACAGGAAAAAATGCTTGATTCAAGTTGATACTTAGTTTTTACGATTAAAAATACACATAGGTAGTTAAAATATTTAACAGAAACAATTATTTTAAATTATGTTTCAGAAATAAATTCGTTTCGGAATAATATTCTGAGAAAATAATATCTCACAGCATACAAGTACTATTTTTATTGAACTCATCCGAGCAAAGCTCGGCACCCAGATATTAGATATTATTTTTGTAATCCGTGAAAATTTGTGTGCATGAATGAGTCTGCCCATTGAATGTATAATTAATATAATAAATGTAGAATAGAAATGTCTACTCTATACGTAAATCGTAATACGTATATAGGCTGATTCTCTTTCAAGGTAGACAAGACAAAACCATAACCAAACTTTCAATATTGTTTAAAGAATTGTTATAAGTGACAACCTTTAAACTCGAAAAAAAATGAAAAAAATTATATAAGTAATTAAAAATTTATATAGGTATTGAATTATAATAAAGCTAGCAACACAAGATCAGTCAATGAGTAAATTATTATAGAGAAAATACATAAATAGGTACAAGCCCTGAGATGGGTCGTTTATTAGGACTAAAGTGCGACCCTTGAGGTCCACACGCCGAACTTCCCAGTTTGATAAATATTTAATAATTATAATTAAATTAGATATTACACAGAAAAGTAATTATTTTAATCATTAAAACATAATTATTATTTATTTTTAACAATAATTAAAAAAAAAAACGGCTGAACCGATTTTTATAAAATTTACGTCGGATCAAAATGACGTTAACACACCTCGATTGACATTTTAATCATTAAAACATAATTATTATTTATTTTTAACAATAATTAAAAAAAAAAAACGGCTGAACCGATTTTTATAAAATTTATGTCGGATCAAAATGACGTTAACACGCCTCGATTGACACCCTTATGAAGTCGATATAATTTTTTATTCGCGAGATATTGTGTAAAATCTACTTTTTTGGAGTCTATTTGGTTAAGAAAAAAGAACGGCTGAACCGATTTTGAAAAAATTTCTTTCAGATCATATTTACGTTAATACGCGTCGATTGGCACCCTAATGTAGTCGATATCATTTTTCATTCTCGAGATTTCGTCTTAGAAAGAAATGCTCACATACGTACGTACGTACATACGTACACACACACAGAGACATCTTTCTAAAAATAGTGTAAAAATAGTGTAGTGACCTTGAAACATAAAAATTTGTTATACATTTTGATTTCGATTTTCGGACCCATTACAATAACTTCCAATGGGTTTTACATTATTTATAAATAAATTCCACATTTAGTCCAGGAAAATAGACATAAAAATATCCAAAGTTGGAAATAATTTATTTGTAACAGGCTGAATTTTTGCATTCATCATTGGTATTGGGGTTCTAAATAATATGTTAAAATTCCTCATCGATCGGACATCTGCGGGGTTCATTATACGCGGGACCAAAGGTCACGAATAAAGTTTTTTGCAAATATCTCTAGAACGGTTAACTTTTAGATAAAACCATATATTATCAAATTTGTAACTGAGACAATTTGCTACAAAAACTGTCTGAGAAGTTTTTTTCGTAGTGCTAGATATAAAGAGTTATGATTATAATATGAAAGTATCGACGCGTCTATAATCTACAATAAATAAAAATAAAATATGACAGTATAATATCATAATGTAATAGAAATAGCCTGTTACAAAATATTTCCATGTTGGATGTCTATTTTTCCTGGACTTAATAATAATTTCATTTGCATGAATTTCCGTTGTTATAATTAATATTACAAACGCTTAACACGATGACACAATGAGAACATGTGCAACTATGTATACTAAGTTAACGATATTTTAAGCTCTAATGTCGGACAATAGATGCTCATAAGGGTCATATAACACAGTTCTGCAAGTCAACTGTTAACATTGTCATTACCTCTTGTACCTATGCGTGTTTATTATAAGTAATACCTATGTGTGTTTGCACTACCGGCCTAAAATTATTCCGCTCTGACTTCTAGCATTGGGTCCATAATGGTAGCATCAGGCCCGGATTAAGGGCGGAGCGGTTGGATCGATCGCTCCAGGTTCCCGAGACCAAGGGGGCTCCGTGACCAAGGAGGCCCCGCGACCATGGAAGCCCCACAAAGATTTTTTAAAAATTAAAAAAACATTTCAACATATAAAAGTTAAAAATTACTAAAAAACATTAAAAAATTCAGATTTCGCAATCCTTGCAACCATCGAGGACATTGGAAATGATAACAGCATATATGAAACATAATTAACTGTTTATTATACACACAATATTTATCAATGCACTGTTTAGTTTTGTCAGGAATAACCCTATTATTCTTCTGTTATATACGCGTTCACTTTTGCTTGATTACTTAACTTTTAAATGGATTTTTCTACAGTATTTATTAACATTTGCTCAAAAATAACACCGCAGATCGTCGCAAATACCTCGCAATTAACTAGACATGATATAAAACACATTTCGAAAAAATTGCACTTGTTCAATTTTGCATGATTGCTCCTCACTTGATCGCGACACCGTTGTCTTTTGGCCTTGAACGAAAACTCGTAACTCTGCCTCCATATACGAACATAAACATTTCCAATGTTAAAAGTTTTAAAAAATGACATGAGTCACTCCTATATAATTTCACAATAACTAAACCTTAAAATTTTTCTTTTTTAATGGGACCCAATGTGTTTTCCAGCTCCAGGACCTCCAGTGGTCTTAATCCGGGCCTGGGTAGCAGTCAGAGTGGACTCTTCTGGTCTCTAATTAACCTGTCCAGTGTAATTGTACACGGAGATACACTTCAACGTGGACTCCAAACCACGAGAAGAATTTTCATTTTTTCTAAATTAATTTTCCAGACATTATAAAACCTACTTTCTAAATATGGCTAAGATAAGGAAAAAAAATATGACAAACTTTTAAAAATTTGTCAGATTAAAAAATAATACATATAAGGTAAGTAAATATACATAGGTATAGGATAAACGAATGAAAATCGTGCGTAAATTTCCGTCAAGGTCGAGTCTGACGACGAGTTTTTATCCGGGTCTTCGCCCCAGCGAACATCCGTTTGCCCCCAGAGTTGCTCGCGTTGTCGTTTGTGACGTGAATCCTATGTTAACCCAAGCGTATCCGAATAAAAAACTACCCTACATTTTAATTTGGGGTTGCAATTATTGATAGTGTACCAGCTTACATCAAAATCGATCTGACCAATTTCTAGTGGCATTGGCACAAACTGACAAAAATTTCAAAAACGCATTCTTTCCTTTAGATAGCTACTATACAAAATAAATGAAATCAATGAAAGAAAAAGAAATGTAATTTCTAGTTAAAAACCCTGAAGAAGAAAATAAATTTTTCGAAACGTCGCCTATTAAACAAATTTGAACATCTTTGAATATTATTTCTACAGCCTTTTCCGAACCAATTTCTTCCCAAAATGAAATTGTAGCGCAGTGGAATTTTTTGATGGTTGTTTGTGAATTAGGTATTTAAGTTTAAAAAAAATTATTAATTTTTTAATTTTTTCTAATAATTTAACATAAATAATATTGAAAATCGAAAAGAAAATTTTTTTTAGAGCTATAGATAAATTACTAAAAATTAATTAATATGTATAAAAATTTAAAAAATATCACGTGACTTCAAAACGCGCCAGGAATGTTTGTGACGTAGTTATGTTAAAATGTGTCTGCATTTGTTGGTATTTGTGTATATGTATTACACATACTATCAAAAATAATAAATTTTTAACTTGGTAACCATGGATACAAAGACCATAGATAACATAATGACGTCACACGCGTTCGGATTCTTTCGGCGCGTTATCGGAACTGAGTTTAAAAATTAATTTTTATTTAAATATAACTTTTTAATTAGTAAGCAAAAAAATTAAAAAAAACAGTTTTGCTATAAAACTTGTATGTGGTCCTTCCATTTAAGTAAAAAAAAAAATTCATTTAAAAACCCAATTGTGATTAATTGAAAATTGTATTAATTTTTAATAAAATGGCATATTATAAAATAATAGTTATAATATTTGCACCAATGTAAACTTTTAATTCTGATTAGTTCTATTACAACATTTACTATTTTAATCTGGCGACGGCTGGTCAGAATAATATTTAATTAATCTTGTTGACTTGAATATTATATTTGAACTGTATAAAATATTTCTTATAATTTTTAAAATTGACGAGATATGAAAGTAAGGATGCCAGCGACCTTGCATAATAGTCTATTTGATAATCTTTATAAAAATGGCGTTATGTCACTGTACAGGACCGGCATCGTTACAAAATTATAGATAGAAGTCGTGTTCCAATTATTTATTAGATATTTATTGTTACAATAAAACTATTAATTAACCAAAAAAACTATAGTATGAAACTTTCGAGCAGTAGTGTATATATATAATACACGTTGTGCCAGTAGGTTAGTGCAAAAAAAGAAACATTATTACACGACACACATGTGCTCGATAGTCGATATGCGCAGACGTATATACAGACTGGTTCAAAAACAGGTTACGTAACTATATCCCCGTTTCAAAAGCGTATATACAGCCCATTTTCGCTTAGAGAATTTAATACATCGGGCAGAATAATATACAGTTCGGCCGGACATGTCGACCTGTGCACGTTTTTATCATTGTTTGATGTCATGGATCATCCCGTACATACAGATCGCAAATTTAAAACAAATAGTAATGAAAGTCTTTTGAGGACCATTTAAGACATAATTATTATTGTTTTCATATGCTATACACACAGAGCACGCGATTCTTATAAAACAGTGGTTCCCAACAAGTTGGTTAGGTATTCTGGCAAAAAGTCGTTTTAAAAGGATAATTATTTACTATTTTTTTTTTTTGTTTAGGTACAAGAAAATGTTACTGGGTTGCACACTTCGTAATTTGTGATGTTTTTCTTTATGATCTTAATTGTTATACCGTACAGTGTACAGTCCACACACAGAAAAGAGAAAAATCAAAGAAAAATAAAATAGCATTTAGGAAAAGACAAACCATAAAATATATTATATGTACAGGGTGAGTTCGACCACCCGTATCAGTCGTTTTTTTCGAAAACGGTTAGTCGTAGAGAGTTGTGTCAAAAATTTGTATTATAAAAGCCCTAATAAAGAATCGAATGGTGATAAAATTTTTTTCCGGGAAGGTCGGCTTCCCTATTAGTTTGCTCCAGAATGTCCAGAACTCCGGAATTATAAATGTAACGATAGGTCAAAAGTGGTATTGTTGAAAAGATCTTTAAAAAATAAGCAAGTTTTGTGGGAAAATTTTTTTTATTACTGCCATCCCTGTTAAGTAATATTTGTTTGAAATTACTAAATTAAAATGTCATATTAACTAACTTTTTAAAAGTCCGCATTTAAAATCTAGTTACCTATCTATCGATCATTAAACACTGAAGAAATACACTCACAGTATAACTAGAAGAGCTCAGTAGTATGTATTAAAGAGTAAATGGAAGACAGTTTGAACACTTGTGACAATGTCTAAGGTTGCTAGATTTTTAATGCCGCCTTCGATCGTTATTATGAAATTTTGATTTAATAATTTCAAACGGTTGTTACTTAACAGAGGTGGCAGTAATTAAATAATTTTTCCTACAAAACTTGCCTATTTTTTAAAGAGCTTTTCAACAGCACCACTTTCAACCTATCGTGCTTTCTAAAATTCCGGAATTTTGAACATATAATAATTTATATTTATACTTATAGAAATTTACAGGGGTGGCAGTAATAAAAAAAATTTTCTTACAAAACTTGCTTATTTTTTAAAGATCTTTTCAACAATACCACTTTCGACCTATCGTTACATTTATAATTCCGGAGTTCTGGACATTCTGGAGCAAACTAATAGGGAAGCCGACCTTCCCGGAAAAAAAAATTATCACCATTCGATTCTTTATTAGGGCTTTTATAATACAAATTTTTGACACAACTCTCTACGACTAACCGTTTTCGAAAAAAACGACTGATACGGGTGGTCGAACTCACCCTGTATATTATGTAAGCAGTGCACGGCGATAATGATAAAATTTAGATGTCCCAGACTCTAGATTATCATTAAAATTGGAAGAAGCTAATATTTTTAAATTTGCGTCTCCAAACGCTTAATCCGCATAGTAGAGGACAATCGCAATTCACAATATTCATTCTTCATGCTCTTCTACTTTGCTTACAGATGAATTTTATTTATTTAGTAGCGGTCCCTGTTCGGATGCTAAGAATTTATGATTTATTACCCCCCACACCGCGAGAAATACTCCCCCTGCGAGGCAACGTCGGGCTGGTGGTGTTTATAATATTAGTATAGGATTCCGCCTATACGCTAAAATGCAAATGAATTTTCGCTTTGTTATTATCCCATAGGAATTATCCCCCCCACGCGAGAAATTTATCAAAATAAAATATAGCCTATATCACTCAGGATAGTGTAGCTTTCTACTTAGTGAAAGAATTTTTAGAATCGGTTCAATAGATCCAGTAGGGGTCGACAAGACAAGAATTCTTGTCTTGACAATAACTTCTTGTCTTGTCTTGAAAAAAAATCAAGAAATCTTAAAAAATCTTGTCTTGACGTTTTCTTGACATCTTATGTCTTGTCTTGACTCAAGAAATTTCAAGATCTTGAAATTTCTTGATTAACCGGTGACACCGTACATGGTGATTCCTCGCCGGCGAACATTTTATTGCGTTGCGTGCTAACACGGCAATCTGGTGGTTCCCCGATCTTTATTTGTTTTCTGACGAACGCAAATAACTCAGTATCTTGGAAGTATGAAATTGAAAAATACTTAAATGAGCCTAGGACAGAAAATTCTGAGAATATACTTGATTGGTGGAGAAGAAACGAAAATATCTACCCGTCGTTATCGAAAATGGCCAAGGATTTTCTCAGAACGCCAGCAACATCTTACATTTGTAGGTACCTGCGGAAAGGCTATTTTCAAGACCAGCTTTAACAATAACAAAGCCAAGAAATCGGCTAGGCGTTGACTCCATAAGAAGTCTTATGTGCCTTAATTCATGGCTTATATATGTGTGTGTGTGTGTGTACACGATAACTCTCGACATACTTAATCGATTTAAACGAAATTTGGTACACACATTGGAACCCATCACCGCACGAAGCCTATTTAAAATGGGCCCGATCGGGCCATTTTAAGGGTAGTTTTTAGGAGTTGAAAAAAGTTTTTGGGCCCAAAAATACCGAAAAAAATCTCAGAATTGTTTCAAAATTGGAATTAACCCTTTGGTAGAGATTAAAATGTGTTGCTAAAATTTTAACAAAATCGGCACAACAGGACCGGACTTACAAATTTTATGAAAACACTAGTTCGCGGATAGTGATTTATTTGCTGACGGGTGTATTTAATTTGGTACAGAGGTTGCATTGATAATAATATTGAAATTAAGAAAAATAATATTATTTTAAGGGATGTATTAAGGGGTTAAATTTTTTGATTTGGTCCAAAAACAAACTTAAGTTCACATAATAAAGCCACAACACCTTATTAGCAAATACACTATATTATTGTCGGCAGGGTTTGGCACTGCAACCCGAGTTTTTTCATTTATTGTTTTTAATTTACATTTTTGTGAATCGGTCTAGCAAAAAATGTGTTCAATAAATTAAAATAATACGTTATGTTATGTTAAAATATATTGTTATCTTTTTCACAAATATAAATATACGTTTTAGCGTTTTCATTGTTAGTCAAGATATTTCAAGATTTCTTGTTTTCTTGACAAGAAATCTTGGTATTGACATAACATTTCTTGTCTTGTCTTGAAATCTAAAATTACTTCTTGTCTTGATCTTGTCTTGAAATCAAGACAAGATCAAGACAAGATCTTGAAATTTTCAAGAATTTGGCGACCCCTAAGATCCAGAGAGAAGAATTTATGATTTAATACCCCCCCCCCTCCCGTAAGAAATTCTCGCCCTGCGAAGCGAAGTCGCCTGTCGTTCTCGCTTTGCGTACTTGCCTACGCAGTTTATAATATTAGTACCTATATATTAGTATATAGATAGTATAGATAGTTAAAAAATCCTACACCCCCGTTTTACCCCCCTTGGCACTGAATTTAAAAAAACTCGAATAGCCTATTGCCTTCCCCATTAAATGGGCTATTCAAATCGGACTGGTAGTTCCTGAGATTAGCGCGTTCAAACCAACAAACACAAACTCTTCAGCTTTATAATATTTTAGTATAGATTGTATTAATTGTCATTAGCGTCTTAATTATACATCAAATAACATTATCACTTAAAATTAAACGACATCCCAAACATCCCTGAGCGAGGTGGGAATCGAACCCACGACAGCTTGCTCCAAAGGCTAGCACGCTGAGTTTGCAGATGAAGTCATGTCGTTTCAGCAACGGAACGTTGAATTATTATTAATCTTGGAGTTGATTAGGGCATGCAAATATTCGGATGTTTCAGGTATTCGAATATTCGCTCAAATTTTAGCCAATATTCGAATATATTCGAATAATTGGTAAAAATAATAAAAACACTGGAACTTCAATAAATTACTTTTAATTATTTAAAATCAACACGCCTACTGCACGTCCATAAATCCAATCAATATTTTAACAACAAAAGCAGCTTACTTCTAATTAAAAAGAGATCAAATAATCATTTTTACTTTACTTAGTTACGTAAAAATTCAGATGAAATCAACTAAATATTAGAGCGCACATAGCTTCCGAGAACCATAGATCAAATGAACATATTTAAGTAATCAAAAAAATTCAAAATTCTTTCTTTCTGTTTTTCCTATTCAAACAAAAATATTAAATGAGCATCTAAGACGCATTTTTATTAATTAGTACCACAAAAGTATGGGATATTGCTCCCCTATAAAAAAAAATACTTCACAAATAAATAATACGTTTATATATTAGCACGTGCGAAGAGCAAATCAAGCAATTAAGTACACGTACGTAACGTAACGTAAGTAAATAGTTATATCAAATAAACGTGCAATAATTAACAAAAAAAAACTTTCCTCGCCCCGTTTCGATTCCCCTCCCACGCCCTAGTGCGAACTTAGAGCTAGTGTAGCGTTTGTAAGATGTTTTAGCGCCGCCGTAAACTGTTTTTAAACAATTTTAATTCTTAACAAATAATTCGAATATATTCGAATAATTGGAATTACTATTCGAATAATAAATGCAGCCGAATATTCGCTATATTCGAATATTCGAATATTCGAATTGCATGCCCTAGAGTTGATATAGCCATGACTCAATCCGTGGTTTGCGAACCATATTTAAGTGTCTCTGGTAAAAGTGCAGGTAAACTGACAGACAGATATGGGTCAGTCTGTATATCACATATACGCATAATAATATAGCATCACCACTTTAATGAATGAAATGCCAACTTATTGTTATTACAAATACACATGCCAAGTCCATAGAACCACTTAATTTCGTATTAATCTTTTTATGTACAAGGAACCAATATGGTTTCATAGTGTGTATTATAAATTTATAAGGCAAAGTTTACGCAATAGGTATGTGATAATGTGATTTATATGAATACTAGTTTCTTATTCGCAGATTCGCTCAAAATTATTGTCTGTTTTAAGGAGAATCTTATCTTAACAAGAACTTACGTAACCGAGTAAAAAATCCCTACATTAGTACCAACTATTTTCGAGTGATGCTTGCACAAACAGACACAGGCAAAAATTCTACCGTTTATGGTTTAGGTATCACAAAGTACCCGAAAAAACACTAAGAAAACGAAATTAGAAAGAATATAAATATCTACATAAAATATAAATAAATGAATTTTTATAGAAAGGTACAAAAATTTAACTGATAAGTTGATAACAGAAAATTATTACAAGTTTTTTTATGCATGAAAGAGATAATCCTATTTACGAAATAACGTCCGTTTAAAGTTAGATTTAAGGAATTTCAGATAACAGTTTAAAAAAACTTTGAAATTAAAAAAAAAATGTGAAAACCGGTTGATCCTGCGGACCAACCCGAAAACTTCCCGCTGTTTTCGAGCTAGAAGATATATATTTTTGAACTCATCGAGCTCAAAACTAATATTTTCTTTATTATGACAAAACAAAATTTAATTTAAAAAAAAAAATTTGTCGTGCGATATCTCGTGAACCAATTGACCGATTTTGATGAATCTTGCGGCAATTGAAAGAGCTATCACGACTTATATCTGATTAAATTCTGAGCCCAATCGCCCGAGTAGTTTTCAAGTTATTCAAAATATAAAAACAAAAAAAAAATATTTTTTATGTTTTTGATATATAACTCTGAAAGCACTTGTTCGATTGAGCTCAAAATTTAATCAGATTTAAGTTTTGGTAAACCCTTTCGATCGCCGTATGGATCGTCCAAATCGATCGTTTCGTTACATACACACATAAACGCGGACGTCGATCCCAAAATGGTCAGATCCTCAAAACGTCGAGATCTGTTGAAAACTCGATTTTCGAAAATCGGACTGAAATCAATAACTTCCCGAATTTTCGAAAATCTCAATTTTCAATAGCGGGAAGTTAAAAATATTCACAATAATATGAAAAGCAAATTTAACAAAAATGACCACATTGGATTTACCGTTACATATACAGTATAATAGGTTTTATGTAAAATTTGAACGAGAACGTTTAAAATAAAGAATATTAAATTACTTAAGTAGGTAACTTTTTAGAGGGGGTTGCAGTTATAATCTTACAACAGCTTACGAGTATGACTCATAGCTTAGAACACGATAAATTATTATACGGTAAAATTTATGGTTCCAAGGCAAAGTGACTTATATAGGATTTTTTATAAGTTTTTTATACCTTCAGACAGCTAACCTGTTCTGGCTTATTACGTGTAATGTTGAGTAAAAGTTTTATCTCTGCATAAATTTTAAGTAAAATTTAAATTATACATTGCAAAACGACATACTAACCATTCAGTGTACGAGTGGATAAAATGGTTAAATAGAAGAGCCCGAAGGAAGACACCGCGACCCAGAAGATCTCATGTTCTCCCCTAATAGTCCATCATTTTTTTAGGATCCCTAGATCTAGCAACTCAATTAAATTGCAGATGTCTTTGAACACATTTGGTAGCAACGCGTAGAGTCCATTTTTCTCTACAATGAAAAAGACTGCTCTGCGCGATCACTTGGAGACATGAATGTCGTGAACGTCGACTTCAACGAAATTCATTCAGAATCTTATATTTTAAATTTAAACTAACTCGTAAAAATAGTTCCAAACTTATTAAATAGATTTGTGTAAATTAATTTTGATCTTTTTGACGTTCGCTACACTCGTATAGATATGCAATCGGCAATGATGACTTAAAAAAAATAGCCCACTGGATGATCTGCATTTTCAACTTAAATTCTACTTCAACACGAGCAGATTTTCTCCTTATAGAAAATTTTGCCAGCCACAGATGGTGGCGCATTATTAGGGAACCGGATGGGGTCAGTATATAATACTTCAGTAGACAACAGTCGCTAAAATTTTGACGAGGGGTCAGTAAGATCAGCTAAGCGACGACGCGCCCATTCGATAGATCTTGGGGAGAACACCGACAAATAGTACATTGTGCCACAAGGGAGGAAAGTGCTACATTTCCTCCCGCGTATAAAATTGCCATCCGAGCCGAAGGCGAAGTTGGCAAATACGCGGGAGGAGATGTAGTAATTTCCTCCCGTGTTGCGCATACTATTTTTTCTCCTGCCAGGCCGAAAGTTCGCAAAATTGAAAAAAAAAAATTATTAAAATTATTATTTTTATTTTATTTTATTATTAAAATTATTTTTATTTTATTTAAATATTAAAATTATAAAAAAATAATTTCAAAGGAAATAATTTTAATGTGAAGGAAACAGAAGTAGGTGCGTGAGAACCGGCATAAGTACTATTGCGCACGCGCACTTGTCCGTACCACGGGAATAAAGAGCGACTTTGTTCCCGCTTGGCAGGGACGAAAGTACGAACTTTCGGCCTAGGTAGGAGAAAAAAACTATTCTATCTAAATCTGACCTAAGCCGCTTTGCCTCGTATGACAACGGATGTAGGCATACAATGTGTAGTACAGTTAACGGCTGCATGAACACCCCCTTTTTCTTTGTGTAACGTTTTATGCGTTTTGTCTTTACACATTACATTATTAACATGTTCACTTCCTTCCTGCCGCGCTGCAGATGTCGGACGCACTGCACCGTGCTAAACAAACCGTTTTACCTGTCCGCCGCGCGTCTCGGATGTGTCTCAAGTCTCAAGCGCCGTTGATCAGAAGTGGGATATTTGTTCCGAACGTTGCTTTAAATAATATATTGTACCGTTTATGTCTAGACGTGGGCTGTCTGCTCGTTTTTTTGTGTTCGTTTACGATTCAGCTTTAAGACGCTTCTCTTATTAACATATTTGAATAGAATAATTGGTAAATATTTATTATGATTACCTTAAACGATCAGTCTTTTCTCGTCTCGTCTGGAAAAAAAATGTCGAGACGAAATTAACCATTTTTTTGTCTCGAGATTGAGATTAAATTGTCGAGATCTCGCGGAAACAAGAAACTGGATTCGAGAAAGCTTATTTTTGACAACTGATGTTTATTGCTTCCATAGCAATTTTCAGTGAAATAAAAACACAAAATATTATGTATACGTTGGTATGGAAACGAGTCAATAAAAAATTCGACTGATGACCAGTCCTATACTTCCCACCTAGTAAATATTTGCAAAAAATAAACACTCTTTTTTTTATTTTTTGAAAAAAATGGCCCTCTTTTTTGTTTAGTGATCTACTGATGGCTAGTTTAATATAGCAAAAATCATGGTTATACCTTGATTTACGTACAATTTTTATTTTTTTAGAAAAATATTTTTTTTCTCGAAAACTACATTTTAGAGAAAAAAATATTTAAATTTTTTTCATATTATAACATCTAGAATTCATTTATAATTTTTTTACCTATGTTAATACGTGACATTGAGAACGTTTTTTTTAATATCTCAGGATCCACTGAACCGATTTGACTCAAAATCTAATCAGATCTAAGTTAAAGGCTGATAAACACAATAGAACAATCGGCATGGCCGTATGTTGTTCCGTTTTTACGATATCGAAGGCGAAAAATTGACCACATACACACACACATGCACACACAAACACACACACACACACACACACACACACACACACAGACACACACATGCACACACACACACACACATACAGACATCAGTCAGAAAATGATCTTAAACGATTGCTAGGGTCTCAAAACGTGAAGATCTGTTAAAATTTCGAAATATTTTTTTCGGACTAAATCCATTACTTCCCTACCATAGTAGAGGTGAGAAGTAAAAAACGCATGAATTCCTCACATCATGCGTACATTAGCGAATAGCGAGCGATTACTGTACATTCAAAATAATGCACAGAAAGTGACAAAGAGCTGCAATAAAGTCATGCCTGCGTTTCTAATGCATCAGATTAAAACTGACTTTAAGAGTTTAGAACTTTGAAGTAACGTTTATATTATTCAGATTATCCTATATAATTATTATCACGAATCTACGTATAATATTATGTAGATAAAAACTCATAAACCATGACAGATATAATATAGATAAGTATACTGGCAATCTTTTCCTATTTCTTTATGCTGTTTTATAATTATGAAATTATCTCTAATTTATTCTCATTTAACATTTTGACATTTCGAAAACTAGCGACTTTCACACATTTAAATAGTTTGCAAGTTATTGTTTTTAGTGTATTTGCCATAATATGGCACATACACTATTGGCGTCGGTCGGATGGCGGGACCTAGGGGTCGGACCAAAATTTCTCGACGTTTCATAGCCTCCTGAACAATTTGGCACCATTTTTGAAAATGTTTATATATGTATATATATGTGTGTGTGTGTAGACGATAACTCTCGACAGACTTAATCGATTGAAACGAAATTTGGTACACACATTGGAACCCATCACCGCAAGAAGCGTATTTAAAATGGGCACGATCGGATCATTTTCAGGGTTGCATTTAGGGGTTCCAAAAAGTTTTTGGGCCCAAAAATACCGAAAAATTTGTCAGAATCGTTTCAAAATTGAAATTTAACTCTTTAGTAAAGATTAAAATGTGCTGCTAAAATTTTAATAAAATCGGCCAGACAGGACCAGACTTTCAAATTTTATGAAAACACTAGTTTGTTGACACGGATTTACTTATGGAAGGGTGTATTTAATTGGGTGTACTGATAAAATCCATGTCTAATATTGAAATTTAGAAAAATTTAATTATTTTAAGGGATGTATTAAGGGGTTAAATTTTTTATTTTGTCAAAAAACAAACTTAAGTTCACATAATAATACCACTATGCCTGTATTAGCAAATACATTATATTGTCGGCCGGGTTTGGCACTGCGACCCGAGTTTCTTATATTAATCTCGTTTTTAGAAGGAAACGAGTATTTAAATAAACAAGGCAAGTTAATTATTAGTTAATAACAGCTGAACGACACGGGCTATTATAGTTTAATTATTCATTATCCACGGTTGTATTCAAAATTCATAGTACAATAGACTTAGATATCGGTTTAATGAACAGCAATTGGAACTGTCAAAATCGGTTTGTTATATCCAAAGTTCGCAATGTACGCGAAAATAATTGGGTTGTAGAATGTAGATGTCGCAGGCAAATAGCAATTCCAGGCAAATAGCTTTTGCTTAGGCAAATGGTACCTGCCTGGGCAAATATGTTTTTAACTTCCCATTGGAAGTTATTGTAATGGGTCCGAAAATCGAAATCAAAAAGGAAAAAAAAATTTTATGTTTCAAGGTCACTACACTATTTTTACACTACTTTTAGAAAGATGTCTGTGTGTGTGTGTACGTACGTACGTACGTATGTATGTGTCCATTTCTTTCTAAGACGAAATCTCGAGAATGAAAAATGATATCGACTACGTTAGGGTGCCAATCGACGCGTATTAACGTAAATATGATCTGAAAGACATTTTTTCAAAATCGGTTCAGCCGTTCTTTTTTCTTAACCAAATAGACTCCAAAAAAGTATATTTTACACAATATCTCGCGAATAAAAAATTATATCGACTTCGTAAGGGTGTCAATCGAGGCGTGTTAACGTCATTTTGATCCGACATAAATTTTATAAAAATCGGTTCAGCCATTTTTTTTTTTTCAATTATTGTTAAAAATAAATAATAATTATGTTTTAATGATTAAAATGATTACTTTTCTGTGTAATATCTAATTTAATTATTATTATTAAATATTTATCAAACTGGGAAGTTCGTCGTGTGGACCTCAAGGGTCGCACTTTAGTCCTAACAAACGACCCACCTCACGGCTTGTTTCTTTCTTTATTTGCTATTTGATTAGGAAAATCGTATTTTCCTTAATCTTTTTTAGGCAAATGACAATAAAATTATTTCTTAATTAAAGAAAAGCTGTAGTTTATTGCAGGCGCGTTTTTCAGCCGTCTAGACCTTCGATGCAAGCACCTGTAGGGGTCCGTGCACCTACTACATATTATTATTATTACTGAAATCATGGACAAACATTTTTTAAATAACATTTTTCATTCCCTTAAGAATTTTTTCTCAGGTAATTAAGTAGTTGAGTACATTACACTTAATAACGAAATTTAAAATTACAACCGAACTACCGAACACCTCTTCTAACTTTAGCAGAAAGAAGAAGAATTTTTTAGCAACATCCTCTAAATTTAGCTCAGTTTAGCTAAATTTTGAGGATGTTAATTGCAATCTAACCTAAAAAGGGAATGGCAATGTTATTACGCCATAACTTAACTATATGGTTTGATTTTTTAGCAAGATTACTTTAATTATCTATTTTATACACGCATTTATATTAATTGCAGAGTTAAGTTATCTGATGATTATTGTTAAGGAGATAAATACGGGTTGCAGATATTAACCGTACGGGTGTGATTTCAGCTAATTACTATCAGTTCGAACTTCCTTAAATTATACTTTATAGTTATAATAACTTCTTATCTTAAAACTGGTAAAAATACATTGATCAATTTTTTTACAAATTTTTAAAATTCTAGTGGTTTTTTTTATTGAATATTTAAAAAAAAATTCGACTGATGACCAGTCCTATACTTCCCACCTAGTAAATATTTACAAAAAATAAACACTCTTTTTTTTATTCTTTGACTAGGCCCAAATAACCTTAGCTGGTGGTGGTCTTTAAAACACAATTTAATTTTTATTCTTTGAAAAAAGCATGGCCCTCTTTTTTGTTTGGTTATCTACGATGGCTAGCTTAATATAGCAAAAATCATGGTTACCTTGATTTACGTACAATTTTTATTTTTTTTAGTAAAATATTTTTTTTCTCGAAAACTATACATTTTAGAGAAAAAAAATATTTACATTTTTTTCATATTATAACATCTAGAATTCATTTATATTTTTTTTTACCTATGTTAATACGTGACATTGAGAACGTTTTTTTGAATATCTCAGGATCCACTGAACCGATTTGACTCAAAATCTAATCAGATCTAAGTTAAAGGCTGATAAACACAATAGAACAATCGGCATGCCCGTATGTTGTTCCGTTCTTAAGATATCGAAGGCGAAAAATTGACCACACACACACACACACCCACACACACACATACAGACATCAGTCAGAAAATGATTTTAAACGATTGCTAAGGTCTCAAAACGTGAAATCTGTTAAAATCTCGAAATATTTTTTTCGGACTAAATCCATTACTTCCCTACCATAGTAGAGGTGGGATGTAAAAATTAATTTAAACTATCTGAAATACCCGTTCGTCGCGAGGGTGGCGAAAAAGATTCCCTAAATTTCAAAATCTCAAATAATTGTAGTACCTACTTATGCTTAGAAGTTCCATTTCAAGTTTCCCAAAATTCACGAAAAAATCATCAAATGCTCCTGACTTCTAAACCAAAAGAGATACGGAAATATGCTTGTGCTCAGTGGAATCAGAGTAATTTTTTCTACAAAGAGCCTTTAATTTTGAAATTTATAAGAAAGATTTCGATGTTTGCTATTTTTTAAGGCATATGAGTACCGTTTCCGATTTGGTTTCCTTCTTTTAGTTAGATAGTTTCTTTTTTACGCAGATGGGGTTTTTTCTGTTTAATTATCTGTTTTTGTATAACAATTGTATTCATTTGCAGTTGTTGACCACCGTCCACCACTGGAACAGATTGCATTACATTATGACACAGTCGAAGCGTGCAGTAGACGCAAGAACCGGAAACGAGCAGAGTACCTACTACAGGTATTTGCTGTTGCACTTTGATGCGTTGCTGCAACGAGTCAATTTCAAATAGTCAAAGCTGCAAGTTTACACATTGTCGTATTATATTATCCATAGGCCATACGTCACTGTACAATATTTGTCATGAAATTAAATGAGTCAACTTGAATATTATTTTCATATCTATCATAAGTTATTACTTGCAAACTTTTATTCGCCAAGTGTAAAAGAAACAGTTGCCCACAAAGAATCCAAATTCGATTCTGACTGCACAGCTTTAAATGTAATTGGTTGTTCAGAAATTCGAGCTTTATTTGTTTATTTAACAAAAACAATTGTTTCTCGAGCATGCGTAGTCGGTTTAATGTTGCCATATGTTCACTGTATTGTTAGTTTTTGTGCTTCACACGCTGGGCTTTCAAGGTCAAGTGTCTAATGTTACCAACTCAACAATGTGCAAACACTTTAATAATGCACATTGTAAACATCTCCTGACACATCAATTGTTAGACGGTGTCTGCCGGTGTTTGTGTTTAACAATTTACCTGTCCATCAATAATTATTATTATGAACAATTTAACAATATGTAAATATCGAAGCTGTGCGATTTAAATTCCACTCAAGTAAAGTTTGGCAATGTTGCTGATAGTGGCAAACTTACTTTCAAGTCAGAATTAATAAGTTAATTACCTTTATAATTTAGATATTATTTAGATACATTTTAGATATTTTCTTATTCATTTTTTACTTCCCACCTGCTACTATGGTAGGGAAGTAATGGATTAAGTCCGAAGAAGATATTTCGAGCTATGAACAGATCTTCACGTCTTGAAACCCTAGCAATCGTTTAAGTGATCATTTCTGACTGATGCCCGTATATGAGTGCGTGTGTACGAGTGCGGCCGATTTTGCGCCATCGAGATCTTCAGAACGGATACAACATACGGGCGTCCCGCTTGTTCTCCCGTGTTTATCAGCCTTTAACTCACGATCCGATTAAGAATGTTTGAGTCAAATCGGTTCAGTCGATCCTGAGATATTTAAAAAAACGTCCAATCAAAGTCACGTATTAACATAGGTCAATAATAATATAAATGAATACCTACCTGTAAAAATATGAAATAAAATGTAAAAAAAATAATAATTAGCGACGTAAATCGGGGTAACCAGCGAGTTTTTTGCGGTATCTAAGCGAGCCATCAGTGGGTCACCAAACAGAAAAGAGGGCCATGCTTTTTTCAAAGAATAAAAATTAAATTGTGTTTTAAAGACCACCAACAGCTAAGGTTATTTGAGCCTAGTCAAAGAATAAAAAAAAAGTGTTTATTTTTTGCAAATATTTACTAGGTGGGAAGTATAGGACTGGTCATCAGTCGAATTTTTTTTCCTGTTTTGTATTTTGTAATAGATTAGGTGGAAGTACAGCTATGCTGAACTCAAATCTTAAATAAATGAAATGAAAACTGCATCTAGTACTTAGAACAACGCTCAATCAAGCAGTGTACCTATAATTGATGAATCATCACCGTAAACCAATCAATTTTTAACTGAAACGTGGGTATCAATTAATCGATACTATAAATATAGACCGCAGATAACTTTCTATTTCTACTAGATAATATAATAACAATTATAAACTTGTCTCATACAGAACTAACCGCAACGAATGTTACAACAAATAATTATTATTAGAAAATTAAAAATAAAAAGCGTGGGCGATTTGGCAATACCTCCTATCTCGAAAATAAATTACTATATTACTTAGTTTCTTGTACATTTAGTGACTATAACTACTACTATAAAGTGACTGCTTTTTTAACTGCCAAAAATGTTTACTTTTCAATCAAAATCGACAATGATATTATATGTTCTACCTCCTAATGAATTTTCCATACCTAAGCATTTCTTGCAAGGAATATTTTTTGTTGGGTATGGCTTCAACCAAAATTTATTAAACTGTTTTTTACGCTAGGATGTCGATATACTGCTAGGCAGCTAGATCGCTCGCGATGACCTTGGCATAGGTAGGTAGGTGCCACCAATATAACACAAATAATAATTAAAATAAATAGTGGACTATTCTTGATTCATGAAGGGGAGGCAAAACGTTAGTAGTAATATGTGCACCGTTTCTTGTTACATCAGAGCTGATAGGATGTAATAATTTTAAAATCGACTTTGCAAACTTGTCGATTCACTTTTTGCAACAGCCTGTATATTTTTATTAACCCCACCCGTGGCTTCAAGGATTTAATCCCATGTGCCAGACACAAAATGATAAGGATTAAACAAACAAGGATTACAGGAACCACCTTTTCTCGCCACAGGCTCTCGCAGCAATAGGAACCCAAGACAAACACAGGGCTCAGACCTTGGAAAAACACACAAAATGACTACTGTTAGTAGGGCGCATATAGTAATACTATGTCTGGCATAAAATTCATTTAAAATTTCATATACCTCGAAGTTAACCGAACTTAGGATGTGACTTAAATTGAGAGGGAAGAAAAATTCTTTCTCTCGTAGACGTTGCCATAATTGCTCTGGTGCATAATTTTGGCAGGATAGAATTAAATGATGTAAATCTGCAACAGATGAATTGTCGCAACTAAACAGATTGGGGAGTTTACAACACGTATTCTAAATAAATGGACTGGAAACAACTATGATCAAATCTCATACGAACAGCCTGTATATATTTAAGTGTGATCAATCGGGCATCCCTTTCATTTGCATATTTATATCAGAAAAGACCCGCAATCAAGGTTAAGTTAGAGTTCGAAAGGAAACAGTGAAAAAAGAGTCAAACTTATTATATTATGCAAAATGCACGGTTATTAATCTTTACGAGATGTCTACGTCTCAACATCAATTAGGTTAAGGTAGTGCAAACATACGATGATGATGCATACGGCACCCAAGGAGGATAAAACAGCAATGACATGATCTTGAGTTTTAATTAAAATTAGATTTAATATAGATACTAAGATAGTATTTTGCAATGGGATAATTATTTAACAAAACACTTATTTTCAAGTATGGCAATGTGCAAGTCCCTAATTCATTAATTTGATGATCAAAAAACAGTGACGCAACCACAGTGAACTGTGTTTTTCGTCCTGCAATATGACGCACCGAGTATTCATGTCAAAACTGCGATTTGTGTCCTCATTTTTAGTGTTCCGTACCTCCGTATGGAACACTATTACTCTGCCTACGATGTCTGTCCGTCCGTCCGTTTGTCACAGGGCTCTATCTCTCAAACGGTACGAGGTAGCTAGTTGAAATTTTCACAGATTGTGTGTTGATATGGCATGAATCCTGGCAAATTTAATAAGAATTAAATAATCAATTAATTTAAATAAATTCATGTTTTTTATACCGACAAGTGTATAAGTTGCGTCATCTTACACGAAAATATATTATTTCTATTAGAATCAAACCATAATATAACAGTGTGTTAAAGTGGCGTCCAGGCGTCATCCGTACGCGATGATTATAAACTATATTATTTATGATAAATAATAATAGATTTATACGGCTGAATTGCAATTGAAAATTTTCGTTGGAAAGCAGCCAATTATATAATTGATTCCAAACATATCGGAAAAAATCATTTTACCAACCATAGTCACAGTCAGGATTCTAATCTGAACCTTTCCAATTTCGCGACGGAATGAGCTTCTCAGCTTACAATGCAGTTGGTAAAATGATTTTTTCCAATATGTTTGGAATCAATTATATAATTGGTTGCTTTCCAACGAAAATTTTCTATATTATTTATAACTGTCAACCGTGACTCGTGAGGTTCAAGCTTATCTATTTAAATTTATTTTAAGCGTCAACTTTTCTCTTGGAAATGGCGGTACAAAACCCTCGACGCATGAAGTACGTTTGTACTTGACAGTTTTTTTCTTCTCAGTTCTCAAGTTGAGGCGCGCTATTGGATCAGACAGACCCGTAAGCGTGTGTTTGTTGTCGTATAGCCCATCAGCGGTACAGCACACTGGATTCGAAAAGGTGTGAGGTCATGCAACCATAGCTGAGGTTGAAGCCAAGAGGACTTTGACCTAACTTTATCATCAGGTTTTATATCAGCGACGAATGTAATAGCAATAGCAGAGACTGTAACCCCTCCCTCCGCGTCCCGCCGCGTCTGCATTACTACTGCTGACTATCAGGGAACCAGAATGATTCTATACAATATATCTTGTACACATAACATTACATTAAATACGTACCTACTATCGTAATGAGCCGTGTTTTCAATAAAATCCCGTAAATACGGTAAAAGATACTCCAATACCGTAGGTACTTTATCTATTTTACTATTTTAACGCCGCACCACAATTATTAAAATAAATGCCATGATAATCAGCGTGCGGTGATTATTCTAAAAATTATCCAAAACATGAAAAAAATATGAGGTGTCGTGTGACACCCGACAGAAGCTATGCTTCTTACGCATTGTATATATAAAACCGAATTTATTTACATATAAAAGCTATATAGAATTATGCTATAGCAACAATACGCGCTACCCAGCCTATGAGATGCGTTGCATCGCCGCGTTCCAAGGCAGCGTTCGTGACGTTTTTTTTTTATATTTTAGATTCCCATGCCAAACGTGCGTTAAAAAGCATATATATAGAGAACAGTCGTGGTCCAGTGGTTAGCGTCGCTGCCTCTGAATCAGACTGTCGTGGGTTCGAATCCCAACTCCGCTCATGGATGTTTTGTGATGTCATTTAGTTTTAAGTGTGTTGTTATTTAATGTATAATCAAGACGCTAATGACCTAAGTTGTCGACGCGTCTATAATTTACAATAAATAAATAAATAAAAAGCATATAGCTTTAAGAAATGTCAGTTTTGAAGTAGTTTTGTGGGTATAATATAGGACGTGTTACAACACATTCGTAAACCCTAAAAAAACTCACAAGAAAACAAAATTTCAGACAGAGGTCCCGTTAAGATTTTATATAATATTATTGATGAGTTGATACAACTCTGATGCTGGATGCAATACATATCTATCTATCTATCTATCTATCATACGCCATATAAGCAATGCGTCCTATTATACTCATAAACACAAAAATGTGGAATGAGGGAGGGGAAGGGAGAGCGCGGAGGATTTGTTCAGCCAGCGAATGGACACAACAATGGACGAGCATTATTATGGCATTCCATTCTTTCTGCTGAACTGATTTATATAATGTCAGTGATCTGACAGCAAATGCAGTCGCGACGGCCGGTCGCATAAAAGATCTAAAAAAAAAATTCGCACCTCGACTCTGGCAGGTTTTTCGCAACTACATTTCAAAAATTCAAGGGTTTTTCTTTTTGCGGGCTTTTTGGTTATTTAGTAAGGTATTTAGACTTTTTCCCATCTTAATGTCGTAAGACGTTATGTCAGTCAGTTTGTGCTAGTAACACTCGAGAACAGCTGGACCGATTTTGTTGAAACTTTACTAGGTTAACATTCACGCAAGAGAAACCGCGAGGAAAAGCTAGTGCAAAAAATAAATTCCATGTCTTGGCTATAGGTTTGCCATAACTTTCATAAAAACATTTGTTTTTAATCTTGAAAAATCGCAGGGAATCGGACAGAAAATTCAAAAAAGAAGAATTAACGCTAAATCTTGATGAACATTTCATTGCTTTATTTAATTTATTATTCTTTTTTGAATTTCCTGTCCGATTCCCTGCGATTTTTCAAGATTAATAAAATCAGGGACACGATTAGCATTCCCGTTTCTTTCCCATTCGCGATGAAATTTAACATTCCTCGATTTTCCATAATAACAGTAAAATTTTCCTCAACTTTTCCAGACCAGTAGGCAGTTTGGCACTGTGTTATGTTACCAGCTATATTATAAACCTGCAACGCAACAATATGCGGCTCTAGACGGTAGAAAAGTACTGTATCAATCCCTTAACCACAACCACAACCACAATACTGAATCGATCTGTAATTGTGTGTGTGTGTGTGTGTCTGTGTGTTATGGCCTGCATCCGTCAGCATCTCTTGTAACATTACGGTAAAATCATATCGTCCGTTCGCGCCAGGGTCGTTCACCTGAATCTTAATATACCAGATTTTAATAGACATTATAATGGATGCTCCGTACTCAATATATATCATAAAAAACATTTACCCGACAACACCTAACCGCGCGTCACTCGAATCGCCCATTCAGATAATAATATTAACTAACAACAAACACGCTTTCGATAAAAATACAACACTGCGAATTCAAATAGTGTGAAATTACCGGTCATCAAACTTACGCTTTTGATGTTAAAGCCGCTATAGCAATTGATCTCACAGAATTGGAATGGCGGGCGTTTAAAACCAAATTTAACGGTGCTGGAACTGAAAATTTAATTTCTTTCATCGCATTATGAGACAACGGAGTGGTGGACAATGCTATTTCCGGGACCTATCGAATGCCGTTCAGCCAAAACTAAAGCAGATAGTTTATTGGTAGAAAAGGACGAGGTGAGAAGAAGATGATGAAAGAGAAATTTTGACGCCAAGTAAAATAGTCATGTTTATTCTTAAACAGTGTTAATTGGCGAAACCAATAATTCTGAAAAACGGATTTACACTTTTGTCTGCAATATAATTAACAGTTCGTTTACTTGTAAAAAGGGCGTTACTTTCCTATTAGGTACCGTGTGTATTGCAAAGAGTGCCTTGTAACGCAACTCTGCGCCGGTAACACATCATTGATTTGTTACAAAGAGAATGTAGTTTCACAAGATATTGTAAAGATCTATTTGACTTGATTTAATAATATTGTAGATCCTTATATAAAATTATAAATAAATAAATAAAACACAACAAAATTTGATTTAATCGAGACGAGTCTAAAATAGGTCTGATCACAACGAAATTACAATTTTGAATTCTTGTTTGTTTCAAAAGCGTAGCTAATAGAAACTGCCAAAACAAAACAATGTTGTGTCGACAATGTGGAGTATTATGTTGACTCAAAATGACACAACATAACACCCCCCTTCGCATGGGAAAATTACAAATGAAAGTGGCCAGTTTTCAAAACTAACTGCAAAACCCACAGGAAGGAACCAAAGAATAGATATATAGTTTATTACGCATTAGTAATTACATACTAGTGTTGGTTATGATAAAAAAAATTAATATATCATGGTGATCTTCGTCTGAGAACCATAGATGGACAGCTAGGCACGTTGTAGAAGGCGTGACAAAAGCAGGAGTCCACTAATGAAGTTCGTGAAGACGTAAATAATTGAAGTAAAATAAGTCTAAGAATTGATGAAAAATAATGGTAAATAATAATTAAATCAGCTGAACATCATTCTGCTTTGAGCTTGCGTAAAAAAAACACAGGGAGAACAGGTAATATCCTGGAAGTGTACAAACATATATAGGAGTGTATCGACCTCAGCAGGAGTAACCTGAAAGAATATAACGAATAAGAACTAGTTGTTCGCTTCGTAAAAATGACGGTAGCATGTCGCTAATCCGTTGCACGGAGGAAAATAAGGGAGCAAACCCATGTCTAAATCAAAAAAGTAAATATTTGATAGACAACATAAAAAATGTTAAATACTGAATAATTATAAATACCAAATATCAAAATTCGCAGTGTTGGTGCAATTAGTGCAAATATAGATTTGAATTGTTTGATATAATGTTGTGAAATGTAATGTGAATAGATATAAATAATAAATATATGTTAAAAGAGCATAAAAAGCATAAAATTAAAATAGAAATGTCAAAATGAAAAAAATTATTAATAAAGTAAGTTACCATGGATGATAATCTGAAAAAGTAACTTAGGAAAATAAGTAAATAAATTTATTGTACTTAAAAATAAATGAAGCGTTTGCGAAAAAATAATTAAAAAATGTCACTTTTATCCGTTTTTCCAATAAAATTCTCCATTTTAATATATAATTTATGTTTCTTCTAAAGCTTCTGTCCATGATATAATATTTTGAAAAAAATATAAGTAGTGCTCACTTGTCAGGGGTCACCAATTGTAAAGATCTATTTGACTTGATTTAATAATATTGTAGATCCTTATATAAAATTATAAATAAATAAATAAAACACAACAAAATTTGATTTAATCGAGACGAGTCTAAAATAGGTCTGATCACAACGAAATTACAATTTTGAATTCTTGTTTGTTTCAAAAGCGTAGCTAATAGAAACTGCCAAAACAAAACAATGTTGTGTCGACAATGTGGAGTATTATGTTGACTCAAAATGACACAACAATATAAATATATAGAAATACGCTATCAAACTGACTCTCAAGTATCGACTTTTTTGTTTGTTTGCTGCCACTGTAACATGTGTGTTATATAGAGTCGTTGTACCAACGTTTACGGATGAAATCATATTTTTTCTAATAATGGTTGAGTAGACTCTAAATTTAGTTTAGAGCATAAATTGTGATCCTAGAACTGATAAGAATTAGATTGAAAGAATCATTTGACCCTGAGCCACATAAGTTTCTTTTTAAATCTTCTAATTTTTTCTAATGTTCAAGAATTTAAGAACAAGTAACAAAACCAAACGTTAACTTCATAATTGCAAAATTAAAAAAAAATGAAAAAATGATACAAAAGTTGTCTTTTCAAAATTCCCCAAACACCCTGTATCTCTAAAATGGTGCATTTTAGAGGGTAAGTTAATATAAACTTTTTTTATATTTTTTGGACGAGCTATCACATCCTAAAGCCCTGCGCATATATTATGAAACACCTTGTATAAGTAGATACATTATATAGTTACCTATGTAAAAATTAGTATGAAGTTAACGGCACCTTGGTACCAACATGGTCGAAAGTTTTCATCACGAATATTTCAAAGAAAAGTTTAAGTTCCTAATTTTAGTTTTTACAATTACACTCAAATTGGATTCCGATTTCTAGAAGAAATATCTGAAAATATGTAAGTATTAATTATTTTATATTTTTCAAACTCTTAAATCTAATTATTATAATATTGATACATGCGATTACAAAAGTGAAATAACTAGCTTAATTCACACATTTGAAATCTATTTTTTTTTAATTTATACTCAACGCACCAACTTCAACATGTTTGTTACATACTCTGTTAATAAAAAATTCCCCAACAAAAACGCATACTGAAATTAGCAACCCAAATATCAAAAACAAGAACGGTCCTAGCAGATTCGCCATCCCCAAGACACTGGGTCCTTCTGTGTCTGTAGTCTGCGGTTTCTTAACCAGATCTTTGTCCCATTTCGCCATCAAACCATTCGAATACAAGTTTAGTAACAATCGATCAAACCTTTTCAACAGCGGAAATCCTCGTGCAGTTGGCATTGAAATGGAGAACTTGTAGTGGCTGTCTTGAAAGAGGTAAAGCATCGACCTTCCATTTGGAAATGTGTAGAGAACAGGGATTAAATACTTTATTTGACGTCGGTTCTTCATAACTGCAAAATTCCTTTTGAAAGCAGTCCTGTTCAAACACTCTATTGTCAAAGGACAAACTTTAAAATTGTTGTGGATTTTCCATATATATTTAGATGTTGGATCGTTGAAACTATCCTGTCCAGTTGGATAAAATCCATAATCGATACCAGAATTCATCATCTCTTTAATGTTAGAAATCTGGAAACCGTAAGCTGACATGGTCAGTAGACTTACCAGTTTGGTTTGATAAGCCGAATTGACATGCAAACAATATATAGTCCACAACAAAAATACGAATCTCAACCTATTTGTAGATGGTTGAAAAGGCACACTGACACCAACCAAAACAGACAAAAAATCTATTAAGCACTGCTCATAACTTCTGTAATATTGTTTTTCTGCCGGTGCCATAACTCTTGTCATCACAAACCATATCGTCGATACCGAAACCAGTACAAAAATCAGTAAGATCCAAAGAGAGACTCGAAATATCATCAAGAATGCGAATGGATTTTCGGTAAGAGGTAACGCTGAAGGCACAGCCCATGCTGCATCGTCCATCAAATGGGCAATTGGATGATCAAACTCTTGGTGAAGAGTTGAATTATTGACAATCATTCCCAAGACAACATCTATCTCCTTATTATGCAACAATTTAATTATATGCGAATAGGATCCGTTCATCAACTTAAATCCCCAATGTGTGTAAGGATGTTTGACGTATTCAATTGTAAAGTTAGCGGCCTGTGCCATTGTTCGAAGCATCCAAATCTCCAATCCGGGATTATTGGCGTCATTTTCATTAATAACATACGGTACCACTTTATTTAAACCAAACCTTACTGGACATCCGTTAAAATGGTACGAAACTTTGTCAGGATACAAAATCGGTTTGTATTTCAGTAATGTGTCGTTTGAACACGAACCAAATAGTTCCAAATTGACGATTTTTCCACATTTTGACTCCGCTGCGTATGGATACCAAGAAATCAGATTGGCGTCGGTAAAATTGTTGCCGTTTGGATTGAAAATAATCACGTTGGATATGAAATACTCATCCCAGAGTGCTTTTAACATTGATACCAATTCAGATGTATCAATAGAATGTGTAAAAACGATTAAAAATTTTGCTCGTGGATTCCAAAATTTTGTAAACAATTCTTTTAAAATTCTTAATAAATATTCAGTATCTTTGACTGTTATCAAATACGAGTTAGGTGTTCTTACCACCCGGTTGTAACTAATAACGAAATTTGATTCCATTTGACTTAAGGTTTTGTACGACACAGAGTTTAATAACTTTGTTGGAACATAAATCACAATGTCTGACGATAGATAGTCGACAATACTGTTAAAACATTTGTCATTCTTGTACTCGTGCAGTCGTATTTTATTTCCATAAGACATAGAAAAAATTAACGCGAATAATATAAAAATCGCGACGGCCATTTTGAAAATCCAACAAAACAGCGTAATAACGAATTGTACAATGATTATAGAAAAAACGATGACATTTTATGAGAGGTATTTGGAAGCACTTCAATGTTTTACGACCTATTATTTTAAGGCATAAAAAGTTATACCAAAATTAATGGATTAAAAATGCCATGTCTAATAATTAATTCAACGAACAATAAAAATTTGTAGTTATATTAAAATGCACAAACAGCTATTTTATTGCCTAAATATATGTATTTTGAAATTATTATTCTTTTTACTGCGTAGCCACTTACTGAATTATAAAAATTATATTGCAGCTTTAAAAAAATTTTTCACGAAACAATGGACCTGGTGATCGATCTAACAGACTTAAAACCAATGCAAACACAACAACATATTTATTTATAAATAAAACAAAGAGGGGGCGTAACTTGTTATTACATACAGCATCCTTTGTTCACCTCCGTCCCTGCATTTTAAATAAGCACCTTTCTAATTCATTACAACAATCAATTACACCTGTTAATTAAGTGCTCGAATTATTGTGCGTTTAACAACAATAAATGAATTTTTTTCTGTTTTCTTTTACAATCGAGTTTACATAAGTCAAACTAAAATGCTAAATAAATATACCGTTTTTACTGATCGTTGAAGTCTCCAACAGGGGATTAGTTTTTTCGGTGTTGTTTAAAAAATCAAACGTTCTTGAGAGCAGGAAAAAGGTTCCAAATGACAAATGAAAAACTATATGAACTTCGACAACGTTAAAATAGTAATTGATTATAGATGATATTAACCGAGATCGTCTGAGCATCGTTGATTCTTCTATTACAAATATTTACTACTGAAAACTTATGTAAGTTTAGTTACATTTTACATTTAAATCATGATAAACATCATCTGATTCTAGATAATTCTGATATTAGTGACCTTAAATAATAATTGTAAAAAAACAACAGATAAGTCCGTTTGCAGTGGTGAATTTGAAATTTTGGCGCCCTATAAACTATAAGAACCATGCCTCCTGTTTTTCGGAAGTATCATTAAATATTTACATACAAAAAAGACATCTGCCCAAGGCAGTGCCGGCGTTAGGGAGGGTTAAGCGGGGCAAAGGTACCCCGGGCCCGAGCCCTGAAGGGGGCCCGCCGGCCCGGGGCTTACCTATTATATAGATAGATAGATAACTACCGCGTTTAAAACTGCGAGCATTAAAACATTTTCCCAACAAAAAAGGCGTTATTTGATTTTTTGCTTTAAAATTTTCTATTTCCAAAAAACAAAAAACAAATTTTGGAGAAAAAATTTTTTTTGAGGACACAGGGACCTGAGAACGCTTACCCGAGAGCCCGAAAATCCTGGCGTCGGTCCTGGCCCAAGGTACCTATCAGACAGGTCTGCAAAATCAACTGTTTCAAAACTCATTGCTGTCTTTTGCTTGTATTTTTAAGTGATTTTTGCCTTGGATCTGCTTCTGGGATAAATATAATAAACAATGATATAGTCATATTTTCTGAGTCGAAAATGTGCAGAAGACATCCAGTATATAACAATGGCGAGATGCAGTGTCACGTGGGCGACACGACACGTGCTCTATCGGTGTGCCCGGGGATGTTGGGGCACCGCTCTAACTCCAGCCCACACTGCGTTCGTGTGTTCTGTTGTGGAAAGTTGTGCACAAAGTCAAAAGTTCAGAATAAGCTGAGATTCACCCACACTGCAACGGAATGATTGTTTTGTGCAGCACAAAATTAAAGCAGCAATCGGTAACAATTGACGAACTTCCATTTCAGTTTACAATCCAAGCTGTCATCTTACACGCTCTCGAGATTAGATGTGTAATCTCAGAGCGTTACAAAATATTTTTGAAAAAATATTTTATTTTAGATTTTCGTTCTGATGGATTTTTTTGAAAATGTTATTAGAATTAGAAATTGTTTAAGACCACTGGTGGAGACTATATAAGAAGACCACACAATATCATCTCTTTCTATCACGTTAATGGTGACTATTAATAAATCACTTGTTTATTATACAGGATGGCCAATAAACTGAAAAGGCAAATTAATAACAGGTTTACATATAACCCCGGTTTTTCAGTTTAAGAGCAATTCTTTCAATTGAGCGGGGTATAAAAGGCAACTGACATTAGAAAAAAACCATTATCAAATATAGCATTCCAT